>OY992777.1:13351693-13474273 GCA_963921325.1 Logfia minima
CGGGGTCAGAGTCTGTATCTGATGATGTACTAATTGAACCTTCTAATGAAATACCTTCTTTAGAGTACTTTCCTGTGCATCGGATTCCTGGCCAACCGAGACCGTTAGCAGTTGATTATTCTTGTGCAGACCTCTCGTTTATTCAACGCATGATAAACGAAGTCAATTCGGAAAATGATAGCGATAAGTTTGAAGAAGATGCTGATTTTGAGGTTGAGGAGGAAGAGCTTGATGATGATGAGTTCTATGATGATGCTCCAATTATTGAGTCAGATTCTTCTGAAGACGAAACTGAAAATATTTCTGAGACTCAAGATGAAGGAACATCGGAGACTCCTATTCCTGATGATGAATCGATTGAGGCCAAAGATGAAAGACTTGCTAAATGGTGGCCGCACGGAAAAGATGGGAAACAAGTGCCGGTCACCTGCAAATCATACAAGGTCACTGGAGTGTATACTGGACTGATAAAGAGTTGGAAGATCTCAAATGGATTATTTATGATCAAAAGGCTTGATGGTATCCAATATTTCAATAGATCATTCTCAAAGCTGAGCACATTGCCAAAAGGAGAAATCAATCGTCTCGCTCAGCTTGCTTTGATTAATCCTTCGAAAGACGATCGTGCCAACTTCATTCAATCTACGCTTCAACGTGAAATTCGCACTAAACGGTACAGTTTCATCAAACTGACATTGGGAACAAGAATTATATACAAGAAACGGTTAGATCCTGTCACCAAACAGCCATTGATCAAAATGCGTTATCCTCCGGCTGAGTGCTTGAAGAAGATACCTCTGGAGACAGTTCCCTTGGACTTTCTAAGAAGACTTCATTACTGGGAACTGGATGCTCATACTGGAGAGGCAGTTTTGATATTTGTGCCTGAAACCGAGCAACCAGAGAAGAGCTCACTTTATAATTTGAAGAAAACTCAATTCAGAGTTTTTGATCCGATGAGCTTAATAAATTTCTCTGAGAAAGATCTGAGAAAGCTTTTTGACAATCCTATTCGCTTCAATGAGAAGAATGTGATGAACAAGAAGATCGCACTTCAATTTCAAAGGATTGTCAATGTGTGTGTGACACATGGGATACACGCTGGCGGTGTATTTCCAGCAGGCTGGGTTTAAATGAAGATCTTGAAGACCAAGCTGAATACACGGGGGAGTTTGTTGATGCATTTTAGAGTGTCTGTCAGTTGGTCTAGTCTGTACTGTGTCTGTAAATGAAATAGACTTAGTGAAAATTACATTTTCTGTGTACTGCGACACAAGGCTTGTGTCGCATTAGTTGTAGTTGCGACACAGTGCCTGTGTCGCATTAGTGATCTCTGCGACACAAGTCTTGTGTCGCAGAACGGCCAGTTTGTTTAGTATAAATATCAAAGTTAGAGATATTTAGGAAAAGACATTTTGCACTCACTTTATTCTCTGTATTTTGGCTGCTACACTCACTTTGAGAGAATATTTTGGGGATTGAGTAATATAAAGTTTTATCTCATTTGTTTATCATTTTGTCCAAACTTTATATCATTTTGCTTGTGTTCTTGTCTTCTTCTCCTCTTGATTTGATTAAAAGATCACCCATCGGGATCCACAACTTTTCCAAAAGTCTCCTGAGCGAAAGCCTAGTGGTAGCTCCTCCCATTCCTCAATGAATGCAACTCCCAAAGTATCCATGTCTCTCAATAAGAAAGATGGATACTTGAAGGAGTTCACATTTGTCGAGAGTGGCCGACCCAAGACCGTGGTGGCTTGGGTCCCCCTTACTGACTAATTATTTTCAATATATGTGCAGGAGTTGACCAGAAGATCTATTAACTGGTGGTATGTTGATAGCGGTTGCTCAAGGCACATGACGGGGGAAAGACAAAATCTTGTGGATTTTGTACACAAGAAAGGAGGATATGTTAACTTCGCGAGAGCGAAAGGAGGACAGATCACCGGATTAGGTAATGTCACAAATGGGAAAATTATGTTAAAGCAAGTCAACTATGTTGAGGAGCTGAAACATAATCTCATGAGTGTATCTCAGATCTGTGATAAAGGACATCCCGTTCATTTCACAGATAGAGAGGCATTAATCCTGAAACCAGGATTTGTCATACCAGAGGAGTGGATTGTCATGAGGGCACCAAGGAAGAATGACACTTATGTGATGGACATGAGTGTCGCTGAATCTTCACAGGAGTCAACATGTTTAATATCCAAAGTGTCTGAAAATGAGTCACAACTGTGGCATAGGAAGATGGCTCACTTGCACTTCAGAAAGATGAATTTCATAGTAAAAAATGGACTAGTGCAAGGTGTACCATTGCTGAGGTTTGGGATAGAGGATAGGTATGTGCCGTGTCTGAAAGGGAAACAGCACAAGAGACCTCATAAAACCAAAACTCAAAACTCAATTGCCACAACGTTTGAACTCCTTCACATGGATTTGTTCGGTCCGGTGAATGCAAGGAGTATAGTTGGTAAACATTACTGCCTAGTTGTAACTGATGATTACTCGCGATTTACATGGGTATTCTTCTTGGGATCAAAGGATGAGACAACTGAAATGTTGATGACATTCTTTACTCAAGTTGAACATCAATATGGTCGAAGAGTTAAAAAGATAAGAAGCGACAATGGCCTAGAGTTCAAAAACTCGGTAATGAACGTCTATTGCTTAAGCAAAGGAATTCAACATCAGTTTAGTGCACCCTATGAGCCACAACAAAATGGAGTCGTAGAAAGAAAGAACAGAACATTAATTGAAGCAGCGAGGACAATGCTGGCTGATTCAAAGCTTCTTGTCATCTTCTGGGGGGAAGCAGTGAATACAGCTTGTCATGTGCTAAACAGGGTTCTAACTGGTCTTGAACCTTTCGGTGTTCATTGTACATTATTAAAGACCAAAAATCAACCGAAATTTGGTGAAAAGGCTGACGAAGGATTCTTCCAAGGTTATGAAGTCGGCTCTCTAAACAAAAGGATCTTCAATAAGACATCTGGTAGAGTTGAGATTGTGTACAACATACACGTCACATCTTACACTCCAGCAGTACAAACAGGACCAGAGTGGTTATTTGATTATCACGCTGTTTTAAATCATTTAAAATCTTCCTATCCTAAGTGATGTTGACACTTTAGGATTAGAACACGTAATACTGGATGATGGTGAGAATAATGGTTTTGCACCATGATCCAGTGTTCCCGGTTCAGAAGATTCAACTAGTAAAGGGAAAGAAATTGTTTCCAAACATATCGAGGATAGTGATCCAAGTTCAAATGAACTACCATCTCCTTCAGAGGTTACAGATTCTGTGCAAGAAATTGCAGAAAAAGATGTACCAATTATGGGGGAGATAAGATCAAATCTAGGATCGGATTTACCAGTTGACACTACGGTCTCAACACGAGTGAACAAGTATCATCTAATTGATAACATAATTGGTGATCCGAGTTCAAGAGTGAAGACTCGTAGAGTAATATCTGACAACACAAGTCTTTATGTATCGATCCAAGACACTAAGATAATGCATAAATGTCTTTTCAGCTGTTTTATATCTCAAGAAGAGCTGAAAAATATTCAAATGACTCTCAAAGATAACTCTTGGGTAGAAGCAATGCAAGAGGAGCTTGCACAATTCGAGAAGCTCAAAGTTTGGGAGCTAGTCGATTTACCCAAGGGAGAATTTGCAATAGGCACCAAATGGGTGTTTAAGTGCAAACGAGATGATAGAGGAATTGTAACACAGAACAAAGCGAGGCTAGTTGTTCAAGGATTTAATCAGCAGGAAGGGATAGACTATACTGAGGTGTTTGCACCTGTAGCAAGGTTGGAAGCAATTCGATTGTTTCTGGCATATGCTGCACACAAACGAATCAAAGTCTATCAATTCGATGTAAAGAGTGCCTTTCTATATGGTAAAGTTCAGGAACTGGTGTTTGTCCAACAAGCTCCGGGGTACAGTGATCAAGATTATCTAGATAGAGTCTATAAATTAGATAAGGCTCTGTATGGACTGCATCAAGCACCCAGAGCTTGGTATGAGACTCTATCTACTTATCTCTTGGAAAACGGGTTCAAGAGAGGACAAATAGATAGTACATTATTCATCAAGTGGAAAAAGGATGATTTCTTACTCGTATGAGTATATGTTGATGACATCATTTTTGGGTCATCTAACGATAACATGTGCAGAGATTTTGAACAAGTGATGAAGCGAAGGTTTGAGATGAGTGCTATGGGGGAGCTAAATTTCTTTTTAGGATTGCAAGTTGATCAAAAGAAGGACGGATTTTTTATCCATCAGGCGAAATATGTGTATGATATGCTCACTCGTTTCAAGATGGAAGATTGTTCGTCATTTGGCACTCCGATTCCCATAATCAAAATCTTGGACCAGACACAAAGAGTACCGAAAATGTGGATCCGACTCAATATCGAGCCATCATCGGTTCCCTGATGTACTTAACCGCTTCAAGACCTGACATAATGTTTGGCGTCTGCTTGTGTGCTCGTTTTCAAGCTAATCTTAAAGAGTCACACATGAAGGCAGCGAAGAGAATCTTGCGATATCTGAAGGGAAAACCTAAGTTAGGTCTTTGGTATCCCTCCAGAGGCAATTTTAACTTCGTGGCTTATACAGACTCGGATTACAGAGGATGTAACTTGAACAGGAAATCAACCACTGGGGGTTCACTGACTGTTTCTTTTGCTACATCTTGAAACATGCTGACCTAGACTCAGTCAGTGTATGCTAAAAATAGAACAAACTCGACCGCGAAACAAGAATATCGCTTTCATGGTCTCTAGTCAAACTATGTCGCTCTGTTGTACGAAAGTACAGACTTTTCACCTCTGGTTTGATTTTAGATTTGTTTGATTCTAATCCTAGTCTTGTCCTATAGCTAAAACATGTACCAATGTACATTGCTTAAAAAAGAATGTAAAAGGACTTGACTTTAAAGATGATATAAAATTAAAAACATCCGATACATGGAATTCTGGACTTTCTGGATTCTAAGGGTATATCAAATGTGAGATACATAGTTAATCGTGAACAATAATCAAATATGTACTTGAAAATTCTGCATGTCGAATGTTTAAGTGGACAACAATACCGATATTCGTAGTGTTCTATAACTTACATACATAATAACAAAGGAATAAATTAAATTCCTAACTGTGCTAGTGTACTCGTCATGGCTAATTCGATCTTTGTATCAATGACACTCTCTAAAAGAATGTAAGTTTCAAAATATGAAAAATTTCATATTCACATTTTAAATTTTAAGTTATTTTATCATTTTTAATAAAAGTTCTTGGTTTACGGGGAATTTCTTACATTTAATTAGATAAATTGCTCAAATCTTGCTCTATTAAACGTTGAAGTATTTTGGTTGTCGCAAAATAATTTTAATTAGAAAATTCTAAGTTATTTGGCTAAGTGTTTCTAAGTTCGTACGAACTTAAGAAACAAGGTTCGAATGCCTAAGTTCGTACAAACTTAGGCTGTTGGGTATAAAAGGGTCTGACCGGGTCAAACCCCTTACACTTTCAAACCCCTTCAAACTTAACATTCGTACGAACCTAGTTGGATCCTTCGAACTTACTTGCTACCACTTCTTTCGAACTTAAAATCAAAACTTGATCCGTGTTAGGATATTTCAATCCGATACATATCATCTACTCGATCGTACGAACTTAAGTTAGTAACATTTTCAAAAATTGAACCGTTAAAACATGTTAAACTTGGATTTTATTTGGGTTTCTATTAAACAAATTTTAAAATCAAAATTAGACGTGTGTTCATGGTTAAAAGTGATTGTCACTAGTTTATCTACCATAATCGCATGTATCCGCACCTGTTTTAGGTGCCTGATCATGTTTTAATTGCCAAAATTTTTGAAGTTGATAAAGTTGTTCATACGTTCGAACTTACTAGTTCGTACAACCTTACAAGTTCGTACAAACCTAGCCAAGTGTAAGTTCGTACGAACTACGAACTTAAGTTTGACTTAGTCAAACAGTTAGTTCGTACGAACCTACATAGGGTGGTAAGTTCGTACGAACTTGTAAGTTCGTACGAACCTACCTAGGATTGAAAAACAAATTATCATTTTTTTATATGTAGGTTCTTGATATGGATCAACGAGGTTACTAGTTTAATTGAATGCGGAATCTTCAATTAAACACAACGATAAACACACAAGTAAATGCGAATATATAAAGATCACAATTAAACACGTCTTTATTGAATATAGAGTTGTTTACATTCAACCTAGACTAACACTCAGAAAGTCACGAATTTGCTCTGATTACACACTATTCGTCTATTTCTCTATGTCTCTACTCTACATGAAAACCTGCGAACATATGAATATATACTAGTCAAGTTTGTATGGGTTGGGCCCCACGAACTTAGCCCACTTTGAAGCCCATACGAACTTGGCTAAGTTCGTAGGCCTTCCTAAGTTCGTACCTACCTTAAGTTCGTACGGACTTACATACATACTCATATAACGCTAAAGCTAACGATTACAATGATTATCAAATTGACTAAATACAAACTAGAAGCTGTTGTCACCAGAAATGCACCAACAGAATCTATCTCTGATGGTCACTTCTTGCCCTCTTAATCTGAAGCTCGGCGGATACGGCGTCCATACTACGTGCTATCCTGAAGGTCATATAAGGGTCTCGTGATTTTGGGATTCCGGAAACGACTCTCCGATTTAGCGGTGTTGGACGTAGCGCTCTAAAAGTTAATCGGGCGAGTATGTGACGTTCTTACATGCGGCGACTCTCGTACGTATGCCATATAGAGGTAACTGGGGTAAAACGAGCGTGGGTGACGTATCATTGCTCACTTCGCGTGTGGATTCAATCTCCATCGAGGGCTCCTCTTCCTCCGGTTTGGTATTAGACGGGTTAGTCCTAGGTCGACTAGTGACGTAAACAGAACCGTTGGCCGATCCGGTAACATGGAATGAGAAACGCGACGTGATAAGACTACCAAAAGAGAACTCAACTCCTAGAATTATATCAAGTCATAACATATGAATTCTTACTAGCTTATTTGAGTTCTAAGTTGCACGTTATTCCTACAACCAATTCCGATCTTGCATCGCTTCTCCTTTAATTGTACATAGTTGATCAGACTATGTTAAATTTAATTCGAATGATGTAACACCCGAACAAGTCATACTTAAAAGGGATACTAACTTAATGGTTATAGTTTCTAGGCTTCCCTAAGGAGAATCGGTGTTTCTATAACCTTTGGCTCGGATACCATTCTCTGTCACACCCGCTAAAGCGGAAACACGAGGTGTAGGTTAACAAAAGATACAAAAAGATCACCATTCACAACATGCTACTGCTAGGGTTTACATAGTGTTTACATACATTTACAGCACAAGTCATTTACACAATACGAATACATCCATAAAATAGAAAAAAATAGAGCACATTATAACAATATCAAAATAAATGTGGCTTCAATCACATTTACTGACCGATTCCTAAAAAGCATGTAAAACGAGAGGGTCAACTATAGAATATAGTTGGTGAGTTCACAGGTTTCAGGTTTCAAAGCCGTTTAGTAGTTTCTGAAACCATGTTTTAAAAATTCACGTCACTACATGAGAAGTCATTTAAAAGTTCTACGTCGCTACGTAGTATTGATTGTAAGACCGAATTTCGTGGTCATAGTTGTTTAGACCGAATTACATGGTCAAATTTGTTTATACGCTAAAACGTGACTGCTCAATAGTCGGTGTTTATACTTGAGTCTACAACCAAACCTTCGACAGTCCGCCCCAAAGTGATCATACCTATCGCATACATGATTAAGTAGTGGTTATATGCCCCCGCGCTCAGTGCGGAATGGGGGGAGTGTCAATCCCAAATAGCGATATCCATATTAACCATCGGTTCAAATTAAGTGAGGTTGTGTAGTAAACTGGAGACTTAACACGATAGAGTCTCAAACATACAACAGTTGCGTATAAATAAATGCATATCAAAGTAAGTACTTGTAACAAAAACAACATTTGCAATAAGAACCACATGCTTTTCACCCAAAAACATTTAAGTAAAAGCATTAAAAAGAGGGGCTGTGAATACTCACAATTGGGAGTGAGCGTACGGATGGATGTAATGTGCGTGCCTTTTGGGTATGACTCCTATCCAAGTCCTATGAACATGAAGGTTCTAATTAGATTCTCATCTAATATGGTTTGTTAGAATTACTTAGCTAGCTAATTAAATTACAAAGTGCTGTTATCGTTTGAATTTCCATTCGTATTTCATTGTCGGTAAATGTTTGCGTTGTGAACAAAATAATGGAAATATAAGAAGACAATATCCAAAAATTACAAAACTTGGTATACAACCTAAAATATAGTTCACAAATTTTCTGTGAAAATTTGGGGATTTTGAGAATTATAGATTATTTATGATCATTTTATGTCTAAAAAGTGAAGGAAATTTGGGAATCATTCATGAAAAATTCTGGAACTTTTACCAAGTCAGTTTCTACCTATTATTAGGCTTGCGTAAAATTTTCAAATTATTTTGAGTACTGGAACATTGGTTCCCAATATTTTAAGATTTAACAAAGCGTAAAACGAAAGACGTATCAAAACACCTCTAAAAGGTGTGAAATTTGGAGTGTAAGGAAAATGACACAGAAAAATTCCCATAATTATTTGGGACTTAAAACTATTTTTCATGAATAAATCACATTTTATAGCCTTTGTTTGCATTATTTTAGGAAAAATACTTATCTTTTCCCAAAAATTCCAATTTTAATTTTCTAGACTCTTCTCATGTGTATGTTACTGAGAAAATTAAGTCCCATATTTTTAGCACAATTTATCATACGTGGCATCCTATTCATTGTGATGAGCAAGGGTCCCAAAATATGCATGTATGATCTTACGTCGCTGCTAATTCCCTAAAAAACATAGTGAAAATGATCAACAAGTCATTTGTGCCATCCATGGCAAGTAGTACGATGATATACAATTTAAACAATAAATAGCTTACAGTGAT
Source organism: Logfia minima (assembly GCA_963921325.1). NCBI lineage: Eukaryota > Viridiplantae > Streptophyta > Magnoliopsida > Asterales > Asteraceae > Logfia > Logfia minima. Next base: position 13,360,739 of record OY992777.1, read on the forward strand.
CCCCCGAAGGTTAGCTAGACCTCACGAGTTAAAGTGACGACACCTAGGCCTATAACCAAACCACGACTTTTATTGTGTTTTACTGGGACAATTAAAATATATGCTCCTCGTCTTGACAGATAGTCGGTAGTTAGCATGACTAACAAAAGTGGGAGGGATGTCATCCCAATAGTACTATTCGCATATTCGGTGGCTAGCGTCATCTAGCTAATGGTTACAGTTTGTAGTCATGAGGGCTTCTATGCACTACAACTAGTTTAACATAGGATCGCACAATGATTCGTTGTCAAGTTTTTAATCATCGCATGAAAACAGTTTGTATGTAAACAGTACATATGTTTTTCACCCAAAATTTAGAAAGCAGTAAAAAAAGCAGTAAAATAGGAGTTGTGAACTCACCTGGTGAGCTTTGTGAGAGCTAGCGTTTAAGGAAATAAGTTTGCCCAAAATAGCCTCCTAGTGTCGTATACGCATGAGGTCGTTTGTATAAGTAGATAGCTAACCGCGTATCTATGTTTGTAAAAATAGATGGCTACCCGCACATCTATGCCCATAATAGTAGGTGGCTACCCGCACACCTAGTTTTGTATGTGTAGATAGCTAGCCGCATATCTATGCTAGTTGTTCACTCTACTAGTAAGTTGAAAGAATATTTCGTTTTCGAAAGGTATACGACCCGTTGGTGGTAGTTTTGTATCTATACGTGTATGTTTCTCGAAAACATAATTACTTTGCTATTACAGTGTACATTTAAGGTTTTACCTAAAATGTATATCGTTAGTGACAACGCAATTATTAAATCGATTATAAATTTTCATTATCATTTGCTCAAAACGTGGCGTTTAAATACATTTCTCTATTTGTTCAAGATTGGAAATTGTTGGGTTTACAGAGTTTAGTGCTGTTTTCATTAATGTTGTTTTCATTATTAGTGCTGTTAGACCAAAGTTAGTGTCATTAGGCCAAAGTTAGTACTGTTAGTGCTGTTAGGCCAAAGTTAGTGCTGTTAGGGCTGTTAGGGCTGTTAGTGTTGTTAGTGCTGTTAGTACTGTTAGTGCTGTTAGCCCAAAGTTAGTGTTGTTAGTGCTATTAGGCCAAAGTTAGTGTTGTTAGGCCAAAGTTAGTGTTGTTTATATTTTGAAAATATTCTGCACATATTTTACCCTTCTTTTGGTATCATTTTGACTGGTCAAACGAACTTATTTTGTTATGACATTTTTACCACATATTCCTACATGTCTTAGGTTTAAATAAAAGTAATATTCATAATTTTTAGATAGGTATAAGGGGTTCAATACTATTTATTAGTACACAAAGGTACAACAACTATTTTTCTGGACAATTGTTAAGAAAATCATTTGTTTACTGAGTTAGACTCATCTTCACAAAACGTGACCATACTACTTTTAAAGCTATCACAAAATGTGACCCTTAGGAAAATGATTCATTTATTTTGGATTTGTGGATAAAAAGTTATGGTCTCTCAAAGTAGGGTCAAATTCTGTCTCCGGAAGACAGATTAGACACATGTTCTTATAAAATCGATTTGAGGTATCAAAACTTGTCCAAATTACATGAGACCACTTGTGTTGGAAACCTAACTTCTTAAATTAATTTTAGGCTCAAGAATCATTAACTTTGGTTATTTTATGTCCGAGTTATGATGTTCCAAATTCGTCCAAAGTTTCTGTCCAGTAAGTTTCTTTGAGTTTTGAGTTTCTTTAGTTCTTTTTAACGAGGTTTCGCCATTAATAACACATATATACATATATATATATATATATATATGAACAGTTGATTTTAATGTAAGAGTGAACATCTAGAAGTTAGGTATTTAAAATGAAGGAAATGAAGAGATTGAGAGAGTTTCCTTACAAAGCTTTTGGGACGAAAGTGATAAGAAGAAAATGAGAACTCGAACTTGAACTTGAACAAGATCTTCAACCCAAAATCCTTTATAAACCTGATTTCTAAGCTTTTCCCTTTTAAAATGAAGATGAAAATGGTGATACAAAGTGAGAGGGAAAAAAGAGTTTGGAGTAGATTTGAAATGTGAAGTGTACGTGTGTGTGTTTTTCTTGCTATAATACCTTACTTAAATGGAAAGCAAGTGGGTAAGATATTTTCTTTGCAAGTAGGTGATGAGAGGTCTCCAGTTAAATCAAGCAACTTGTAGAGGGGAGGTGATCTAGGGAAAGGCAAAACTGTAGGAATAAAAGAGAGGGAAAGAAAAAGTGTGATGTCTTTGACTTTCTTGACATGTCAGCTTCTTTGCTTGATTTAATTTCATACTTTGAGCTACTTAGTTTAAGTAGGAACTAAAGGGATGGAAAGAAAAGAAATCTGCCATCTTGACTTTTTGACTTACTAGCTGATGTGTAAAATCTAGTTATAAATTTATACTAAGAAATACCGCAAATTGACTATTACACAACCGGGCAGTGAACCCTGTCGCGTAGTAGTATAGGATGGGTAAGTCCGAGTCGAACCAAGAAGACCGTGCAATTAAGAGTGTTTAGCGAATTTAGTTAATCTAAAACAAGTAAGTAAACGTGGGGGTTTTTGCAACCGAATTGCTGCTTTGCAATTATCGCTAAATGTAAATATAATAAATAACATGCAAGTGGATACTGAAGTATCAGGGATAAAGAGAAACACTCATCTAGACTAGCTTACTGATGGTTTCGGGGTGTTTGTTAAAACCAGTTTATATGTTATTGTTCATTAAACTCAATCGAGTATGGAATTCGTATTCACTCATTCCAAAAGATTAAATAGAATTACCCTTTCGTGTTCACTACGGGTTTCTAACTAAACTAGTCTCAATTCAATTTAGTAACTAATGTTTTAATCATGTAAACCTACGTGCGCAAGAATACTAAATCAAAGTCGAGTTGTCTTCTTAAATTTAATACAACCGCAATCAAGTTAAATCAATAAATCTATTTTAATCTTGCGTTCGCGTAGATTTAGTAATTATTCATAGACAAATAATTACAACAAACCAAAATAATGTAATAATGGTCACTAAAACATTAAATGTTTCATTAATAGATAAATCAGGCCAAGTAAAACTTAATCACAATTGGATTTCTAATTAAACATTAGTTAAACAATAATAAACATCAAATGTTAACACCCCTAACCAAGAGTTTGCATCATCTAAATGAGTGTTAAAGAACTTAGCTCATAACTATACAAGCATCAACAAAAGAGATAACAGTAATCAAAGCAAACATTGTAATCAAAGGAAAAGATGTAAACCGGGTGATATAAATGTCTACAAATGTTGAATCCTCAATCTTGGGTGAGGAATAAGAGCAAAACAAGAAAAATCTCCAAAAAGCTCCAAAAATCGTCCTCAAGTCGGCTGTGAAAAAGCTGGGTTCCAAGTTAGTTTCTCTATCTCATTAATTAGGGTTTTGTGCAGAACTGTCAGAAATTGCAAGCCACGCGTACGCGTGAATGAGCTACCCGGACGCGTGAAAGGTAAATGGCTCCCGGCTGAACAAAGGCCACCCGTCCGGCTAATCAGCAGCTAACATCACCCGGACGCGTGAGGTGTCACCCGGACGGGTGGTTTGAGTGATGAGACTTTCTGTTCAACTTCACACGAACTGATCAAGTTTACCCGTTCTGACCAACGAATCACCCGTTCTGACCATGCTACCCGGACGCGTGAAGTGTTATTTCAGCAGTTTCACAATTTTCCACTTTTTGCTCGTTTATCCTCGCAATTGACTTTCATTTCCTGAAAATATAATTTCATCCTTTTAAGTACCGCAAGTCCACTAAATTAACAGGAATAATTATCAAAATGAGGGATATTGCTATTAGTAAACATGTGTAAATCGAGCAATATCACTAGACTGGTTGCTTGGAATTAATTTGGCATGTTTAAGCTACTTAGTAATTAGTTTAGGTGTTTAGTTTAAGTAGCATAATAGTAAAAGTAGTTAACTAATAATTATATGTTGGTGCATCTTGTGTGACACAGCTTCTAGTTTGTGATTAGTCATTTTGTTAATTATTGTAATCGTTATATTTTGTCTTATATGCATAAATATGTAAGTTCGTATGAACTTAGGTAGTAGGTATGAACTTAGAAGACCTACGAACTTAGCCAAGTTCATATGGGCTTCGAGGTGGGCTAAGTTCGTAGGGCCCAGTCCATACGAACTTAGACACTATATATATGCATATCCGTAGGAAGAAAAGAGTAATCGATTATTTCAGTTTGTAAACTCAATCTTAGAGCTTAGTGCTAGTTTGCATAAAGCTAAAAGAGAGAGTTTGTATCTTACTTTGAATGTAACCGAGTTTAAATTCAATAAAGCTTATATTTGTGAGTTTTACATATTCGTATTTACTTGTTGATTATTGTTACGTGTGTTTGAGGATTCCGCACTCTACATACGTGATTACCTCGTGGATCCAGGTTTAGGGAACCTACAAGTGGTATCCGAGCGTATAAACCAATCAATCGTTTAAGGTTCGGGGTATAAAACAATAAAGAACGAGAGAATACGGAATACTTGGACGTTTAATCATTAATTTTTACGTTCAAGGTGTTGAAGATCACTTATTTTCGAGATTAGAAGAGCCCAGATTCGAAGTTTTGCGGATTAAGGTTGATCAGATCGAACGTATGAACTTGTGAAGTATCGTACGAACTTGTACAGTATCCTACGAACTTACACTTTGTAAGTTCGTACGAACTTGACCTCTATGTAAGTTCGTATGAACTTGACCTTTACGTACTTACCTCAAGTTCTTTGACCTCTTCGAACTTACCTCAAGTTCATTGACCTCCTTCGAACTTACCTCAAGTTTGTTGAACTCCTTAAGTTCGTACGAACTTGATTAATTTCGAACTTGTCTTACTTTGAACTTACCAATAACTCATTCTAAAAAATAATAAATAAATAAAAAAAAATTCGTGAATATTTTCTTTCACCAAAATTTGAATTTAGGCTTAACATTGACTAATTTTGGTTCGAGAAAATTTAAATTTTGCTCAGAAAATTTTTCAACAATTTTGGAGGGAAAATTCGTGTATACTCTCTAATTACGATGTCAAATCTGAACAAGCTGATTGAGATGGATCATGAAGTAGGTAAAGCCACTTCACCACCAAAGTTTCTAAAGGTTGAAGATTACTTCGGGTGAAAAGATAGATTTGAATCATTTGTAAATGTAGGTCACCCTTGAACGGATCTAACGGGGTAACAACGCTTGTTAGAGTGCGGAATACTTTAAGAAACGATACGAGTGTCTAAAACATGTCTATCTCACTTACAAACCCTTACTTCGTATGTATTCGAACTAGGATGAATCGTACAAACTTAGTCTACTGATCTCAGTTCTTATAAAAGCTTAGAACTGATATTTTCGAACCTTGTATTTATAGGCAGTTAGGTTCGTACGAACTTACAGGTTCGTACGAACTTACCTGCCCAAGTTCGTACCAGACTAGGTTCGTACGAACTTACACATAACACAAATATATTAATAAACAATCATAAAACAAAATATTCATTTAATAATATCAAAGACTATTACAAGAACTGTAGGTCCCGAGATAATTGAACTTTAACACAAATCAATATTCAATAACTAATGAGCGGAAATCAATAGCTATTCAAAGTACGTTATCAATAAAACTAATCACACAACCACATATAATTTGCATTAATCAAAGCATAAAGTGTGGGTTACAAATACTGACCAGGGAATAACAAAAGCTGTGCTCCAATTCGTATCTCTCCCGAAAGTCACGTAACTCAAACACTAATTAGATATTTATACTATTACCTAAACAGATAGGCGATATTGACGATATCGCCTATGCGATATTGCCAATATCGCAATAGCGATATTGCCAATGTCGCTAGTTACATCAGAAATAGACTAAGTAATTACAACTCAAAACTTAGACCAAGTGACAGACACACTAATGTACCAGCAAACTCCCCCGTGTCTTCAGTTTGGTCTTCAAAAATAATCTTCAGTCAAATCTTCGATTAAACCCATCCAGTAGGAAACTTACCACCCGCATGGATTCCATGGGTTACACAAATATCCACAATTCTTTGAAATTGTTGAGCAAGCTTTTTATTTGTCAGATTTCCCCAATAATATCTTATACGATTATCAAACAACTTCCTCATATCTTCCTTTGATAGATTTATCAAACTCATAGGGTCAAACACCCTGAACTGCTCTTTCTTCAAACCATAGAGCGAGGTCTTCTCTGGCTTTTCCGAATCAGGAACAAAGACCATAACCGCTTCACCTGTATGAGCATCCAGTTCCCAGTAATGAAACCTTCTTAGAAAGTCCAGGGGAACCGTTTCCAGAGGAATCTTCTTCAAGCAATCACCCGGAGGATAACGCATTTTGATCAATGGCTAATTTGTGACCGGATCTAACCGTTTCTTATAGATAAGTCTTTTTCCCAATGTTGGTTTAATAAAATTGTACCTCTTAGTACGGATTTTTCTTTGCAAATTAGTCTGAATAAAATTTGCACGGTCATCTCTTGAAGGATTTATCAAAGTGAGCTGAGCTAGACGATTAACTTCTCCTTTTGGCAAAGTGCTCAGCTTGGTGAATGATCTCTTGAAATATTGAACACCATCTAATCTCTTGATCATAAATACACCATTTGATATCTTCCAGCTTTTTATCAACCCAGTATATACTCCACTGATTTTGTATGATTTGCAGGTTACCGGTACTTGCTTTCCATCTTTTCCATGAGGCCACCATTTTGCAAGTCTCTCGGCCTTAGGTTCAGACGTTTCATTATCTAGAATAAGAACCTCAAATGTTCCTTCATCTTGAGTCTCAGATGTATCCTCAGCTTCATTTTCAGAAGAATCTGATTCAATTATTGGAGCATCATCATAAAACTCATCCTCATTTAGTCCTTCCTCCTCAACCTCGATATCATCGTTTTCCTCAAATTCTTCATCCTCAGAATCAGAATTTACTTCGTTTACCATGCGTTGTAGATATGAGAGATCTGCAAACGAATAGTCAACCGCTAGCGGTCTTGGTTGACCAGGGATGTCTTCAACAGAGAAGTAGTCCAAACGAACAGTTTCATTAATATCCACAACATTTACATTTTCTGTTTCAGGGGGAGTTACATTTGGTCTTTCACTACTTCCTATCTCCCCCGAAACGACCAACTGGGACTCCAAGATCATAACCCTAGACCTAAGCGCTTCGTTTTCCTTTTCCACAGCTGCAACTCTAGTAGTTTGAACTTCTATCACAGCAGCTTGAGAGTCCAATGTGTGTTGCATCACATCCAGCCTCTTGATCAACTCCTGTATAACAGAGGGATGAGGTTGAACGGGAATATCAACCGGCAGTGCATCCTGAGGCCTGGAAGAAGTAGAAACCTGACGAGCAACCTTGGACTTCTTGGGTGGAGGAGGCACATACTCATCATCTTCAGAATCCCTAACCCGCTTGTCTTTCTGCGGTACATGCTGCTTACCTGCAGCAAGCCTCCTCTGAATCCTCAAATATCTCTGAGGATTGATCCGTCTAACACGTTCAATCTCACGTGGATGCGGGACCGAACCGTCAAAGTCACTTTCAGTAGCACCACCAGCTGGTTCAGAAGACTCAGAGTCAGTTGACCCCTCAGAAGTGTCATGATGAACATGCAAAGTGTGCAAGGCACCCTGCGAAGTAACACTCATATAAACATCCTGTAAAGGATCTTCCGTAGTTTGTACGGGAACATCAGCAAGATTGCCTTCTTCCAGTTCTGGCTATCGAACGACCGGATCCAGATATCCATCGTTTGTTGGTGGCTGGTAGTTAGGGTCAACAATGTGACCAAACAGCGGAGTATCCGGAGGAATAGGAACCCCCTTACCATCTGAACTCATAACCCCGAATATCCGATTGGACATTGGGGTTTGCCTATAGACTCGGGTGGCATCAGTTGCCAAACCCGGTAGCTCCCTGTTGATCATCAGTTGCAGAAACCGTGGATACATATACCAAGCATTATGCCCCAACTGGGCATTATCAACCATCGACCGAAAGATGTAGCCCGAATAATTGTACGGTTTGTTGTAGACGAGGGCTAACATCGCACATACGGTCCTATGACTGGTACCGTCGTACCCAGCTTTTCTGTTTGAGATGCACAAAATGAATATATGCATCAACCATCTCCAAACTCTCGTAAGATGACCTTCCGATATTGATCTGAGTGGCTCCCAACATAACCCATACGATTCATTGTGGCGACAATGAACTCGTTCGGAAACTGAATCAACATGTCCGGTTGATCACCAAATTGAAGAACATCGCGAATAAGCTGCTCGGTAATGATGACTTGACATCCGTGAACCGTCGAGATCAGCCTTGTATATTCAAAATCACTATTTACAGTAACGTTTCTCCAGAACTGCCCAATATGATCCCTATAAACCGTAGTCGATGCCGTGATCGCAGTGAAGATGTGAGATCTTTGTAGAAAAGCAATCATTGGTCTAAATGGCGCAGCTGAATCCTTATAATCATCCAGAAATGCGGTAAAATTGTGACGAGGGTCACACTCGATGTCAAACACCGAAAAATCTTCCATTTCTTCAAAACAAGTCAATGAAAACACAAGACTCGAAAACAGTTAGTGAAATAATTGAAAACAGGCCAAAAACACATTGGAAAGCGTAAACTGGGCCCGTTTCACCAACAGTTTGGGCCTGGCCCAATTAACTGTTTTCTGATTTAGGCGATATTGAAACTAATGTCGCATAAATGAATTTAGGCGATATTGAGTTCAATATCGCTTAAAATTGAACAAATTTGATGAGTTCTGATTGAAATTGGCGATATTGGAAATTAATCCAATTTAAGCGATATTAGTTAATATCGCATATGATATCGCATCTTATATCGCTATTTTGAAACGTTATTTGCAATATCGCTTAGGCGATATTGCAATATCGCCCCACAATATCGCTTAACAAACTGCACGAAACCCTATGGTCGAAAAAACGTATAAAAACAAGTTCTAAAACTTAACAATCGACACAGAATGCAATAGGCAATACACAGAACCTTTTTACACTAGTTTTTACTGCGTTTTGATAGGTTAGATACACAAGAAACAATTTTGCACAAAACCGAATAACCCTCCCAATAATGCGGGATAAAAACTAAATAATAAGGCAATAGAAACATACCAATAGACGAGATAGAGATAAACAAACACGGTGATGTGGTTTGATTGGAGTAAGGGTCGAAAACGAGAAGACAATCGAAGAAAAATGCAATATCGCCAAAATCGCTTCACAATATCGCATGGAATATCGCATAAGTGATTTTGAAAACGTATCGAATACTGTAACATAGGGTTGTATATATACAAGTATACAATTAGGCGATATCAACAATATCGCTCTCAATATCGCCAAAATCAAAAATCTATTTGGGCGATATTACAATATCGCATGCGACAAAAATATAAACAGTAACTTGTGACAAAATTTAAACTTTAAAATTTAATAATTTAAATTTTAAAATTAATTTTTTTTTTTTTTTTTTTTTTTGGTGACGAACTAGATGGTGTCTAATTAGGGATCATATTAGAAAGACAAATTCGCAAGACAATATCAAATTTTAATTCGATTATTAGTATAGTTGTCCAAATTTAAATTTAGCACGCAAAATTAACTAGCCAAAGAGACAATTAGTAACAAGACGATTATCGGTATTGTTTGTCCACTTAAACATGTAACATACTCAACTTCAAGCTTAGCAGTTATTGTGGGAGTGAATAGATTTCCGTGAATCCCACATAGATATACTCCTAGTATCAAGACATGCCCAAGACTTCGATTAGTTAGAGAAAGCATTTGAATTCAACATTTTTAAGAATCAAGCCAGCGGTGACAGGTCTGTACGGACGTACAACAAAGGAAACAGACAGCATAAATCCCCAAATCTTGTCATATACAAGCTCAAGTTAATAGAAGCATGGCAAGCTGATACATAAGAATTAAGACCCATTGTCATACATCATATGTTGGTCATCACAAAAGATTTAAACACAGATTAAGGTATTTCTTAGTTGCTCAAAGAAGAGTATGAAAATGCCTACCAATACATCGTGCAAGTAATCAGATGTCTGTAAGGACAAGTATAACAAATACGAGATAAACCTACTGATACATCAAGAATAAAACTTAAGATTGACTTTTGAGGAGTGTCTCCTAATGTACTATCATCTCCCTAGTTGTTTACAGACACAACTAAACGTCTTTAACAGATGTTGCAACGTTGCTTTTCTTTAATGCTAGTAAGCATAAAGAATGGCTATTGCCCGCTGTAACGAAGAAACTATCAAATAAAGAATTAACTGTCACAACTTACTGTTTTATTTGAAAGAAAATGCAACCCAATCATGTCTATAAGCTGGTTAAACCTGGTTCTAGAGAAGGCCTTGGTAAACAAATCAGCATTTTGCTTATCAGTTTCTATTTGGACAAAGTCTATCAAATGCTTCTCATAGCAATCCCATATAAAATGAAACCTAATCTCTATGTGTTTGGTCTTAGAGTGTTGTACGGGATTTTTAGTAATAGAAATAGCAGCAGTATTATCAATATATAAATGAGTCATAGTTAAGAGTAAACCGTAGTCACGAAGTTGGTGCTGAATCCACAAGATTTGTGAACAACAATTGGCAGCCGCAATATATTCAGCTTCTGCTGTTGAAGTAGAAACTGTCGTTTGCTTTTTGCATTGCCAAGATACTAAACGTGAACCGAGAAACTGGCATCCTCCTGACGTAGACTTCTTATCGATGATACAGCCACCATAATCAGAATCCGAGTATGTTGTGAGAGCAAATGTCTTCTCTGTTGGATACCATAGACCTAGAGTAGGTCTATGTTTGAGATATCTAAATATCCGTTTAACCGCTTTCAAATGAGAAACCTTGGGTTGAGACTGATATCTTGAACACAACGCAACAGCAAATACTATATCAGGTCGAGAAGCTGTAAGATACATTAAAGATCCAATCATCGATCGATATAACTTTTCTTCATAGTCCTCATATTCAGCCGGTCCAAGATTGTGGTTTGTTGGAATGGGAGTTCCATACTCTCTACAATCATGCAACTTATAGCGTGTCAACATGTCGTTAACATACTTTGATTGATGAATGTAAGTGCCCTTTGATGATTGATCAACTTGAACACCCAAAAAGAATTTTAGCTCCCCCATCGCACTCATTTCAAATTCTAATTTCATGATTTTTTCAAAATGTCCACACAAAGAGTCATCAGTTGAACCAAAAATGATATCATCCACGTAGACTTGAACTAGCAGTTGACTATTTTCAGTTCGCTTGATGAAAAGAGTGATGTCAATATGACCACGTTCATACCATATTTAATCAAGTGCGATGCCAACCGTTCATACCAAGCACGCGGAGCTTGATGAAGACCATAAAGAGCCTTATCCAACTTGCACACATAGTCTGGGTTGACCGAATCCTCAAAACCAGGAGGTTGCCTGACATAGATTTCTTCAGCAACCTTTCCGTACAAAAACGCACTTTTGACATCCAGCTGATATACACAAAACCCCTTAAATGTCGCATACGCTAAAAAGATACGAATAGATTCCATTCTTGCAACAGGCGCAAAAACTTCATCATAATCCAAACCTTCTTGTTGTGAATACCCTTGGACTACTAACCTAGCTTTATTGCGAATCACCACTCCCCTATCATCACGTTTGACTCGAAACACCCAACGAGTTCCAATTGGGTGTACACCTCTTGGAAGTGGAACTAAATCCCAGACTCTTAGCTTCACAAATTGCTACAACTCTTCTTGCATTGCAGAAACCCAATGTGAATCCTTTAGAGCCTCATCAATCTTTGTTGGCTCAACTTGGGATAAAAAGCATTCTTCAATTGTAGCCTTTAGACATGCAAGATCATCAGGATCTTCAGAAGTTTCATCCGTATGATCATTCGTTGAAGAAGGCTTAGTTGCTTTGCTTCTAGTTAGAACTGTAACATACTCCCCAATAGCCTAGTATTTTTAGGTAAATTTATCTCTTTGCTTACGTTATTTAATTGAATTAAATCATGTGAAATGTTTGATTAGATAATTGTTAGGAATGATTAAATGGGAATTACGGTATTTTTAGTTTAAAATACGGATTAGCCTAACTATTATAACTAATACCATCGTGTGCTAGATTAATGATAATAATACATCGTAGTATACGTAAATCATCATATATAAATACTCAAATCTGGAAATCAGCTCATTTTCTTCTTCTTCTTCATCTCACACCAAACACACACTAAAAACACCAAGAACACACACACTTGCAATTAAAGCTCAAATCAAGCTCAAACCATCTCCAAATTGTGTCATTAGATTCAGAATTCATTATAGATCATTCTTACAACTCATTTCAGTGGATTAAATCAGATTAAGGTTAGTTTTGATTAGTTTTTAGTTTTTTTTTCTAAAATGAGAGAAAAGTTAGTGATTTGATGAAATTATGTGTTTTTATGTTAAATTGATGAATTTCGAGTGTTTGTTTATGTGTTTACTAAGTGTTAGAACGTTTAGTTGGTGAAAAACGCTGTTAAGATTGAGATTTGAGAATTTTTGGTAAAATCAGCCCAGTTTTCTGCAAAAACGCAGATGAACTGGTTTAGGCGATATTGGTAATATCGCCACCAATATCGCAGGTAATATCGCTAGTGATTTGGCGATATTGGCAATGTCGCTATGGCGATATTGGCAATGTCGCTATGGCGATATTGGCAATATCGCTTTTTATGTTGCAGATTTTGAAAATGCGTAAGTGTTACTAAGTTTTGTGAAAATGTTACTAAAAATTAGATTTTGATGAAATTCGCATGGTCACTCGGAATCGATCAAGTAATCAAGACTATGTACCATAGCCCTGTAAGTTTTTTTGGCCTTTCGGGGTCGTCTTGGGCTTCAAAATGGCATTTTTCAGTTTGTAAATGACGTTCCGGGATTTTCGAGTTTCATTCCAGATTGAACTCTTATTTCCTTAGACTTCGGGGAATTACCGGCTTGTAAGAATGTGCTATTATGATGATTTAAACTTGATAAATGTTTATTATCTAGACACTATGCGTTGAGATATGTTATTCGCTTACGAAATGAGTTACTAACTCATTATCTGTTGTATTCTCAGATCAGTCGAAGACTCAGTAATATTAGAATTCTGAGAGGTGGATAGTAGCAGACAGGTGAGTGGATCTGCAACTCATAATTTGAGTTAGTTGTAATGGTGTGATTACAACAAGTAACGTAAACCTTGATTGACTGTTTAGTCTGAGTTATGATTGTGTATACCTACTTGTTATGCATATGTGGCCTTCGGGCATCTGTGTTATTCAGAGGTCAATTGCGATTGGACTTGGTTACTACTGTGTTCAACACAGGTTCCAGATACATGTGTTGTCGCTGGAAACTGAGTTGTTGTGTTGTAGTGCCAAGTTATCGGCCTATTCTGTATGGGCCTTTACAGATTGTGGTAAGTGTTACTGTGGGCCACCGCGGCTGTAGGGTTCCGCAGTAACCGCCGATCCTCTTGAGTTTATGTGTTTACTGTGCTTAGTGTAAACAGATTATTAAGCTAAGTTGAATTGTTAGTTGTACATTCATTCACTTAGCTTTGTGCTAATTCCACCATTTCCCTTCCTGCAGGTTATGCATGTCTTTTGTGGGTTGGGCATGAAGGTGGTTTTGAAGAATGTTTGACACGTGCCATCACTCTGATATGTTTATGAATGTTTTGTAAATTAACGTGTATGTGGATTTTGTATAACAATTATATGTTTTGTTTCAGCAATATTTTAATATTGTAAATTCGCGAAAAATCTATGGTCATTTTGTAAGATAATTTATAATATTATCTTTTATCCATCGCTTCCGAGTCAAATTACTATTTTAACCCTGAGGTAATTTAAGGGGTGTTATAAGAACACCTGCATTCACATCTCCAATAATGTTCTCAATTAAATGATTCTTATGAATACGAGAGACAGGTATTGGATCAGGTGTGAGGTTTGATTCCAAATTATTCAGCTCAACCTCTTGAGCTTGAGACTCCTCTTCATTTTCAGATGACATATCTTCTACGTCATCAACATAAGCAGGAGAATCTTCTGGCTGTTGTATTGCAGAAGAAATCTCGGGAGCATCAGTAGACGAAGAAGGTTGAGGATTTGTAATACCAGGATTCGAAGAAAAAGGCGGTGAAGATGATGAGTTATCCGGATTAAGATGCAAGCCATGAAGAAGCGTGACAACTTGATCCACTTTATCGATCTTCGGGAGATTGAAAGATGTTCACAAGATTGTCATACTCAAACAACCATTATGGACCTTTTCCTTTGGGAGTCTCCGTGTACTTTAAGCATTTTACCTCAAAATGCTCTTCGATCTTTCCCGTTCCTTTGTTGAACACTCTCTTGTTTTGAGAGTTAACCGAGTATCCAAGAAATAATCCATCAAATGCTTTTTCACCGAATTTAGAAACTTTATCTTTTGTTATCAAAATAGTGCAAGGACATCCGAATGGTTCCAAAAATTTCAGGTTTGGCTTTCGGTTATTTAACAACTCATAGCAAGTCTTATTCTTCTTCTTGTTCATCAGAACACGGTTTAATACATAGCATGCCGTGTTGGCTGCCTCTGCCCAAAAAGTAATCGGCAAGTGTGAATCAGACAACATAGAACGGGCGGTTTCAATGATTGTTCTATTCTTTCTCTCAGCTACACCATTCTGTTGTGGAGTTCTTGCTGCACTAAACTGATGAACAATTCCTTTCCGTAGACAATATAATTCAAGAATTTTGTTCTTGAATTTCGTTCCATTATCACTACGTATCTTCTTTATCTTCAAGTTGCACAGATTCTCAAGTCTATCGAACGGATAGGTCAGTATATTTGGTGTTTCATCCTTTGTACGCAAGAAGTAAACCCATGAAAAGCGAGAGTAGTCATCAATTACTACCAAACAGTAAGATTTACCTCCAATACTCTTCGTGCTTACAAGTCCAAACAAGTCCATGTGAAGTAATTCCAATGGAGATTCAATGGAATTAACTTGCTTAGACTTGTGAAACTTCTTGTGTTGATTTCCTTTCAAACATGACACACAATCGTCTTCCAAAGCAAAGGATTGCTTAGGAATCCCCTCCACCAAATCATGTTTCACCAGATAATTCATTTTTCGGAAATGAATATGACCCATCCTTCTGTGCCACAATAATGAATCCTTAGTAGACGCTTTGGTTAGAAGACAGGTATGTTCTTCAGTTTCCACTGTTCTCATGTCCAAAATATAAGAGTTCTTTACTCTAGGAGCTCTAATCAGAATCCATTCCTCGGGAATCACAAATCCCGGCTTCAATATCAAACACTCTAAGTCTGTAAAAGCAGCTGTGAACTTCTTATCGAAAACTTGAGAAACACTTATCAAGTTATGATTTAGCTCCTCCACAAAGTTTACATTCTCAAAGCTCACTTGACCATTAGAGAGTGTATCTTGCCCAGTTATCTTACCACCGTTATCACCAGCAAAAGCAACATATCCCCCATTATATGGTTTAACATCAGAGAGAAGGGAAATATTGCCTGTCATGTGTCGTGAACAGCCACTGTCAACATACCACTTGCTATTTAGCACCTTTGACTCATTTTGAACATCCGCCATAAGAGCTACGTTATCTTGATCGTCCATAGCAGAAAAATCATAAGCTTCTTCATCCATTAGAAGAGCTGCCTTGGCGACTTCATTCTCTTTCTTGAAAGGAGAAGGTTTTGTAAATCCAGTAGACGGTTGTCTACCTTTCTCACATTCTCTAGCAAAATGTCCCAGATTTTGACACTTGTAGCATCTAATCTTGGACTTATCGAAACCCATGCTAGTTTTATCAGTGACGTCTTTAAGAGATTTCTTTCCTGTTCTCTTCAAATAGGTTTTCGTTCTTCTGGTAAGCATAGCCATGTTCCAACGAAGATCCACTCTCTCTAGTTCATCAGGATCAACTTGTGCAAAGTCTTCATCAGTAAGATCTACCGAGCTAATCCTCTTTGATAAAAAATCATCATATGATGATAAAAACGCATTGAAGATTACTGCATGCTCATTGTGTGATGCAGTAGCAGAGGAAGATGGTTGAGCAGAGAAAGAAGAAAATGTTCCACCCGAATTATTATTAGACGAGTAATTAGGTTTAGATACAGCAGTAGAAGGTCTAGATAAAAGAGCTGTACTTCCATATCCAAAACTACTAGTATCAGGAAGCAAAGAACTGGATCTTGTGCTTTTCTTTTGGATATCCAAAGCACATGTTTCTAATTTTCCAATAAGTTGATCCAAAGTCATTGCCAATACGTCTGGATCATTCTCCATCAACACTCTAGTTTCCCAGTGAGGAGGTAGAGCATTAAGCAGTTTCTTGTTAACCTCAATAGAGCTTAATTTGTATCCACCCTCAGTCAGCTCATTCACTAGACGTGAATATCTACAGAACAAGTCCTTAACCGTCTCGTTCTTCTGGATGTCAAACAGATCATACTGTTTTTTCACTAACTCCAGCTTACTTTGCTTGTATTCAGTAGTACCTCCACATCTTTCAGCTATACCATTCCACAAATCATAAGCTATGTCGTGTTGCTTGAACATCTTCATAGCATCGGTAGGTAGAGACATGGTTATAGCAGAGTGAGTTTTTCGTTCACATTCCCATGCCTTGCGTTCCTCAGTCGTCATTGAACGAATAGGTTTTGGAGGAGGTATACCCACATGTTCTCCACTTGCAACTAGTCGAACATATCGCTCGATCAAAGGTATCTCCATTTCAGGGTCAGTAAAAGCAACAAAAGATAAAAATCTATCACGCCATTCAGAATACTCCATTCCAGGTGCAAAGAATGGAGGTTTGTTTGCGCTACCAACCTCAGCTTTGTGTTTTAACATAGCATTAACAACTTGTAAAGTAGACATTTTAATATGTATTAAGTAAGATTAAGTTTTGTCTTATTTTAAAATTCTGATTTAAAAAAAAATAAAAAATATAGCGATATTGATGATATCGCTAAGAAGCTGATGATTGAGCGATATTGATGATATCGCTAGTTAAAGCGCAAATCAAAATCAGAATAATAAAGGGCGATACCACAGGCGATATTGAGAATAATATCGCTAAAATTAATTAGGCGATACCAAGTAATATCTCTAGTAATATCGCTAGTGATATCGCTTAAATTAATGAGAACACATCAGGTAATATCGCTAAAACCCTAGAGGCGATATTAAGATAATGTCGCTTCTAATATCGCTAAAACGGATGTAAACCCTAAAATTACTAATATCTACGATTTAATCAAATTTAGGGTTGCTAATGACGAACACAAATCCAGAAAAACACTAAAAAACACTAGTTAAACAGTTTTTAAGACTAATAATCAATTAATCTATATGAAAACTAGTTCCTTAGCCTTTTTAACGTACTAATATTGATTCAATAAACCACTAATCCAATGGATAAATCGCTCTGATACCAATTGTAGGTCCCGAGATAATTGAACTTTAACACAAATCAATATTCAATAACTAATGAGCGGAAATCAATAGCTATTCAAAGTACGTTATCAATAAAACCAACAAGAACTAATCTATTACATAATAGAAGTTGTTGTCACAAACATGTACCAACAGTAAAATTTGTTAACATCAAAATGTGGATCTGCATAAGTGATGGATATGATGCTCTGACTTATGAATTCGAGGGGAAACTCAAATTTTATTCTTACTCAAAGAAGAAGGAGGCGGATAAAAGAATATACGAAGCAGAGAACAAAACGTTATCTGCTATTACTATGTGTCTTCCTCACGAAATTAAACATACGTTCAAAAGATACAACACTTCTAGATAGATTTGGTTAGCTTTGGAGGAGAGATTTGATGGTAATGCACATACCAAAGAGAGTAGAGCTGACTTGCTTACAAAACAATTCTATGTTTTTAAGCACATGTCAGGTGAATCATTGGAAGATATTTTCACTAGATATTATCATCTAATGACTGAGATGGACAACAATGGACTAATATTTAGTGATACAGTGAAAAACAACAAGTTTCTGGAAGCGTTACCACCAAAGTGGGATATATACGCGTTGATGATCAAAGAAAACAAAGATTATCAAACATTAACGCTTGATGAAGTTGTAGGAAAGTTGCGGGTCTATGACTTAAACATGCAGAAGAAAGAAACTGGGTCTCAAAGAAATGGACTTGCAATGGCAACTAGCCATGCTTAAATTAGGGTGCATAGGTTCATAAATCGCACGGGTAGGAACCCCAAACGAATCTAAAGG
The DNA here is from genome assembly GCA_963921325.1 of Logfia minima. Lineage (NCBI taxonomy): Eukaryota > Viridiplantae > Streptophyta > Magnoliopsida > Asterales > Asteraceae > Logfia > Logfia minima. Next base: position 13,379,173 of record OY992777.1, read on the forward strand.
CTCATAACAAAGCCTGGGAGAAATGTTCGTGCTTCCTGTGCCATCAAAAAGGACATGTAGCAAGTGGGTGTCCATGTAAGAAATCAGTGAAGTTTTCGACAATTGATAGTCCAAGGAGCACTTCTCCTGAAACAGGAAGCTCAAATGGAAAATCAATTCGGTCAAAAACTCCACAACATTTTCAAACCCCCAATAAAATTTTTTCTAACTAGAGTAGTAGTAATAGGAATTTTCAAAATTCAAATTATAAATCTAGGTTTAGTTCTACTTCAAACAGAAGGCCAGTCAATCAGAGACTTTTCCACAAGTCTTTGGATAGAAGGCCTAGTGGTTATACTCCCCATTCACCAACATTTTAAAATTCTAAAGTATCCAAGTCACCTGAAAGGCGAGATGGATATCTGACGGAATTTACATTTGTTGATGAGAATGGCCGACCCAAGTCCGTGGTGGCTTGGGTCCCCCGTAATAACTAATCTTTTGTTATTTTTGTGCATATGCAGGAGTTGACCGGAATGGCTATTGCGATTGCTCAAGGCACATGATCGGGGAGAAGCAAGTTCATCAGAGGTTACAAGTTCGGTAGAAGATGTAGCGACTGAGGGGGAGACATAATCAAATTTGGGATGATAAATTCCTCAGATGATAATCTAGCTGACCATTATGCTAAGGTTTTTGATAAGTCACATTTTGAGTTGTTAGTCCAAATCGATGGAATGACAATTCATGAGTAACTTATCTCCCTTAAGAACTTTTATCTATCTTTCCTTTTCTTAGTACGTTTGAAAAACAATAAAAAGTTGAGTGTCACTGTAATGACGCGAAGAAATGATGATAACATTATCCAAGCCTAGAACATTCTAATATGTGTGGCTTTAAGATGTAGTACATACACAGTCTAACGTACCTTAACATATAACGTGACTCATAGCTTCATCATATAGTGTATCGGTAGGCTTACGACATAATAGTTTTTAAGTACTAAAAATACAAAATTTAATAAGACGATTATTCTGTGCAAACTCTAGTTTCATGTATGACATCAAGTCTTAACTCTTAGGTAATAGATAGTATCATAATACATGGTATTGGTTTGAGCTAAGCAATTCATCTGGGATAGTTACTAACTGATTCTTCTACTACATCCAGACATATGTTAACCTAGTCACAGTCAGTAGATCTTACAATAGAACAAACTTGACCGCGAAACAAGAATATCGTTGTCAAGGTCTCTAGTCAAACTAAGTTGCTTTGTTGTGCGAAACTACAGACCTGTCACCTCTGGTTTGATTTTAGATTTGTTTGTTTCTAACCTTAGTCAAGTCTAGTTACTTCACATGTACAATAGTACACTTACCTTATATTTAAGACTTGGCTTTAAAGATGAAGTAAATTAAGGATATCCAATACCTGGAATTATGGACATATCTTGATCCTAAGAGTATGTCAAACGTAAGGGACACATAGATAATCATGAATAATAACCAAAATTGTACTTGACTAATCTGAGTGTTGTCTGTTTAAGTGGATAACAATATTGATAATCATCTTGAACTATTTGTCACATGAATAATAAACTAGGAATAATTAAATTTCCTAACTGTGTATTGTACGCATTATGGCTCATACGATCTTCGTAACAGTGACTCTCACAAAAAAGAATGTGCTTTTTAATATGAATACTTTCATATTTGTTTATTATGTTTTATTTTAAATTTAAGTTCTTACTAGATGGGGAGATAATTACTTTTGATTGTTTTACTCTACAATTGGAGAAACAACTAGAACGTGATTCGTTAAAAGCCTAGGTATTTTTTTCCATGTTGAAAGCTAGAAGATCTAGATTTGAGGATGTTATTGGGTTTTTGTGTGTGAATAGACCGAGAGTGATGATGAAAGTGATAATGAAGATGATATTCCACCGCTGGATGAATCTCGATCTAAAAATACTTGGATCTCACTCCGGGTTCGTTTTATTGCGAATAAAGACAAACATAAGTTGAATAAAGACGCGGACTACATTTTTAGATGACGATGCTGATTCTGATAATGATACCTCGTTATTCACTAGAAGATCCAACAAGAAGACAGTCTAGTGGGGTTTTCATTAGTGAGCCAACTGCCCAGTCCACAACCATCACCACCCACAATCACAACAACAATTCCAGCCGCACCTATTACAACTATTTCACCATAGCTTAGGCAAAAATCCTTAGTTGAAGAGCGTGTCAGCTCAGGGGGAGAAGCCTGGCACAGGAAGAAAACTGGTTGTAAAGAGGTTGTGAAAGAAACAGAGACAGAGACGATGATCCCAGTGACCGAATGATGGTGAGCTGCCTAGCAGTAGACCAATTGATGGTGAGCTGCCTAACTCTTCAACTGGAAGACTTGGTAAGCTTGAACAGGTTAAGTGGGAGTCTAGTCAATCTGACAGAGACAAATACCATTGAACTGACGAGTTTAATAGTGATAAGTATGAGTTAGAGGATACCTACAGAAGTTTAGTTCAAAAAGTGATGAAACTTCTGAAGGTGAATCATAGTGATAGACCTAGAGGAGTTAAGATCCGAATAAGATGAAATTCCTAAGGGTGAGTCGGAAGCTACAAGAGTTGTTGAGGGTGTATGACATGATCTGTTGAAGCTTCAAGAAACTACAGAGATAGTTAGAGACATAAAGATTTAAGATGTCTGAGGGTAGTGAAGATTTTGTGGAAAAGGTGTTGTATGTAGGAAGTCAAAAGAGCTTAACGGAATCAAGATCAAAGACAACTCGGGTGACAACATCTCGAGTGAAACTAGAGCTATTGTCAAGGGGAAGTTTGTTGGTGCATCCAAACTAGAGCAATTGTCAAGGGGGATTTTGTTGGTGCATCTTGTGTGACAACAACTTCTAGTTTGTGATTAGTCATTTTGTTAATTATTGTAATCGTTATATTTTGTCTTATATGCATAAATATGTAAGTTCGTACGAACTTAGGAGACCTACGAACTTAGCCAAGTTCATATGGGCTTCGAGGTGGTCTAAGTTCGTAGGGCCCAGTCCATACGAACTTAGACACTATATATATGCATATCCGTAGGAAGAAATGAGTAATCGATAATTTCAGTTTGTATACTCAATCTTAGAGCTTAGTGCTAGTTTGCATAAAGCTAAAAGAGAGAGTTTGTATCATACTTTGAATGTAACCGAGTTTATATTCAATAAAGCTTATTATTTGTGAGCTTCACATATTCGTATTTACTTGTAAGCTTCACATATTCGTAGTGTGCACCAAAATGTGCAACATGGGCGTATGCTAGACTTATCTCAGTTTAAATTAAATTCGTTTTGATTATGAGGGAATTAACGTAAGAATGCATGATTTAGGGTGTACGGAATTTACCGGTTTTCGAGGTCGTCACATTCTCCCCTCGTTAATGAAATTTCGTCCTGAAATTTAAGCAGTGCCTTGAGCAATAGGCGTGTTGTCAAAAAGATGCGGGTACTTCCTCCGCATTTCATCTTCACGCTCCCAAGTAAACTCTGGGCTGCGTTTCAAGTTCCAACGAACTTTAACTAGGACGATCCCGTCCAACACTTCGATAGGTTCTTCCACAAAATTGAGTTGGTTATCAACGTAGACACTTTTTCAAGTTACATACATGGAAAGTATCATGAATACTGCTCAATTCTTGAGGTAGTTTGAGTTTATAAGCCACATGACCAATCCTCGCAAGGATCTCAAAAGGTTATATGTACCTCGGATTTAACTTTCCTCGTTTTCCGAAACGAGCTACCCCTTTCTAGGGCGATACTTTGAGTAAGACTTTGTCACCTACTTGAAATTACAAAGGTTTACGGCGGTTGTCAACGTAACTATTCTGTCGGTCTCATGCCGCTTTTAATCAGTTAAGAACTTGGGATATCTTGTTCGTGGTTTCTTGGACAATCTCCGGACCAGAAATTTGTTTGTCACCCAACTCTGTCCAATAGAGTGGTGATCGGCACTTGTGTCCATACAACGCCTCAAATGGTGCCATTCCAATGCTGGTGTGATAACTATTATTGTAGGAGAACTCGGCTAGGGGTAAATGTGCATTCCAATTTCCTCCAAAGTCAATTACACATACTCGTAATAAATCTTCGAGCGTTTGTATCGTTCGCTCACTTTGGCCGTCGGTTTAGAGATGGTAGGCAGTACTCGTATCGAGACGAGTACCTAGTGCCTTTTGTAAAGATTGCCAGAAGTGAGAGGTGAATCGATTGTCTCTATCTGAGATAATAGAGACGATTTATTTCAGGTAGATCCATGTCAGTTTCTCCATCTTATATGTTTCCTTGATGGCTAGGAAGTGGGCTGATTTTGTCAATCGGTCGACAATCACCAATATCGTGTCAGATCCAGCTGACGTTTTGGGTAACTTAGTGATAAAATCCATGGTTATCTGCTCCCATTTCCACTGTGGCATTCCAGGTTGTTGTAGAAGTCCTGACGGCTTTTGATATTCGGCCGTGACTTTTGAACACGTCAGACACTTACTAATGTAAGTGGCGATCTCTCTTTTCATGTTCGGCCACCAATAAAATCCTTTGAGATCTTGGTACATTTTGTCAACTCCTGGATGTATTGAGTACTTGGACTTATGAGCTTCGTCCAACATTAACTTGCGTAATTCCAGAACACATGGTACCCAAATTCGGTTCATGAAGTATAACGTCTCATCCTCTTTGGATTCAAATTGTTTCTCCATTCCCCTTAGGGATTCTCCTTTTAGGCGTTCGATAGTAAGAGCTAGTGGGGTTTGAAAGTTAAGACATTGGGCTAAATCCAAGAAGAAAAATCAAGATTTTTGGAAAATTATTCACTGAGTTATGGTCGATCAAAGTGGGGTCAAAAACTAGACAGATTGCATGCATAACAAAAGTTAACATTTTGGAGTGTTTAGACTACCAAATAATTTCTAGACCTCATCCAACGATTTAGGCCTTGAATTTTATGCATGTATATGTATTTTTACAGAAACTTAAACATACTTTTCCATGGATCATGATCTAGCTACGAAAATTGGTGCATGCAAGCCCCAAAATCAGGTTTTCGGTTATTCAAGAAGAACACAACTTGCAACCAAGCTTTTGATCATTCCAATCCTTTAAATATTTGTTCTAACACATTCATAGTGTTAAAATACATCTATGATGTGTTAGAAATGATTTCCAACAATTTTAACCAATTTAAACTAGTAAGAACATCTATTTGATCATTTAACCAACAAAAAGACGATTTTTGGTTTGATTTCTGTTTAATTGTAGGTTGCCCTTTTTTTTAACACTTAAACATGTATAAGGGACAACCTACAAACATCAAACTCATATGTGGATTATAGCCACGATAAAGGCATATAATCCATGTATTTACATGAATTAAAGTAGAGAGATGAAGGAAATGAAAGCTAGAGTTGTTGGTTATACCTTAGATGATTTGTTTTGGTGTAAGAACACCTTCAAAGTGATGATCTTTATTTGAAAAATGGCGTGTGTTTTGAGAGGTTTGTGTGTGTTTCTGAGAGAGAAATGAAAGAAAGAAAGAGTGTGTAAATGGTTGAAAAGATTCTTGCATGTACACAAGTGAGGTGAGTGGGGATTTTAGTAGTCAAGAGAGGCGGGGGGGGGGGGGGGGGGGTATGTTCTTTTATTTTTTTATTAAATGTTGTGTAAATAAAAGCTTAAATGTTACATAATTAAATTTGTGCAAGTTTGTGTATTATGTAAAGTTTAATTGTGATGTTTTAAGGGTTAAAGTTTGAGTTGTAAAACTTTATTTTCTAAGTATATAATTTTCATCAAAATATATTTGATTCGTTTACGATTGACATTCGCGAGTTAGTTATTCGATTCCGGTCACGTTTACCTAGTTACGGAATTTTCGGTTAAATTCTGATTTTTGTGATACAATAAATATTTTGTGAGGATGTATGAAATTTAATTTCATTTGTTTTCTTTGGCACTCTATAACCTAATTTAATGTTTCTTACGGTCTTAAAGTCCGCTAAGCAATTTTCTAGACTTTTCACTAGGATTTAAGAGTGATGAAAACGTAATTTGGGATGCTAGGAATTTAATTGCGTTAATGAGCTGAGTTTTTTAACCTAGACTTTTGGAGTTCCTTGTACATTACTCAATACTCAAAACAAGGAATCAACCAAAGTTTGGTGAAAGGGCTAACGAAGGATTTTTCCTAGGTTATGATGCTGGTTCACCAAAAAAACGCGTCTTTAATAAGACCTCTGGTAGAGTGGAGATTGTATTCAATATACAAGTCACCTCTTATACGCCAACAGTTCAAACAGGTCCTGATTGGTTCTTTGATTACGATATTGTCTTCAAGACCTTCAATGTTCCTCTCTTAAGTAATACGGGCCCTTTAGAGGAATCTTCAGGGTAAGAATATGCGATACTGGATAATGCTGAAGATAATGGCTTCGCACCAAAATCTAGTATTCCAAGTTTAGACACTTCAACGGGTAAAGGGAAGGAAATAGTGTCACACCCCGATAAAATCGTTTCACGAGTAACAAGTGCGGAAGCTCGGGGGCGTGACGAGAACGATCAATAAGCGTATGATTATCGCAAACATATAATTAGAATACCATAAATAGTTTAAATAACACGGTTACATGTTCGTCGTGTTTACAAAACAATAGATGTTTAGCAAAACAATATGATTAACATTTTAATCACAAATCATAATTTCAATATTTATCAAAAGGATGGCATCCTATTCATCGTGATCAGCAAGGTCCCAAAATATGCATGCATAATCTTACATCGCTGCTAATTCCCTGAAAAACATATTTATAAATCGTCAACAGAATTGTTGAGTGAATCCACAGGTTTAAGACTCTATCATTAAACCTTTACTTGTATAAATAAATTGTTTGCAAGCATAAACCTTTGCAACATTATAAGATAAATAACATATTCATTTAAACAGAGCCATGACTATGATCCCCCATAGACTAGCTAGGTCATACGAGTTAATGTGACAACACCTATGTCTATAACCAATCCACGACTCGCATTACTTGCTTGTGCCTCTCAACAAACTAGATATACGATCCTTATTTCGATACAACGTCGACAGTTAGCGCGACTAACCGATAACAATTATGGCGGGTAGTCACCCCGATAGTACTATCCGTATATCCACGTGGCTAGCGTCATCTAGCTAATGGTCATATTGTGTAAGCAAGAGGACTTCAATGCACTACATCATGTTAACTTAGGGTCACACAAGATTCATTGTCATGTTTTACAAGACAGTTCATATGCATACTTGTATGTTTCTCGAAAACATAATTACTTTGCTATTACAGTGTACATTTAAGGTTTTTAAACCTAAAATGTATATCGTTAGTGAAAACGCGATTCTTAAATCGATTAAAAATTTTCATTGTCATTGGTTCAAAACGTGACGTTTAAATACATTTATCTATTTGTTCAAGATTGGAAAATATTGGGTTTACTGGGCTTAGTGTTGTTTTTGTAATGTTGTTTTCATTATTACTGATGTTAAGCCAAAGTTAGTGTCGTTAGTGCTGTTAGTGTCGTTAGTGTCGTTAGAGCTGTTAAGTAAGTGCTGTTAGTGTCGTTAGTGCTGTTAAGTTAGTGCTGTTAGTGTTGTTAGTGCTGTTTGACCAAAGTTAACACTGTTTGACCAAAGTTAACACTGTTTGACCACAGTTAGTGCTGTTAAGTCACAGTTACTGCTGTTTGACCAAAGTTAACACTGTTTGACCAAAGTTAACACTGTTTGACCACAGTTAGTGCTGTTAAGTCACAGTTAGTGCTGTTTGACCAAAGTTAACACTGTTTGACCAAAGTTAACACTGTTTGACCAAAGTTAACACTGTTAGACCAAAGTTAACACTGTTTGACCAAAGAAAATAAGAGATCAAAAGGGAGAGTTTCCTTACAATGCTCTAGGATGAAATGGTAAAAAGAAGAGAACTTGAAATCTTCAACCCAAATCTCTTTTTTTTTAAATACTTAATGATGATCAAGAGTTTGAAAGGAGGTGAAAAATGAGGTATAAAAGGTGGTGGTTCATGGTGGTTTGTGGTGGTTTGTGGTGGTTGTTCTTGAAGGAGGTGGTGAAAGTGGTGAAATGAGAGGGAAAATGAGAGAGAGAAATGTGCAGAATTTTTGAAATGAAATTGTGAAGTGTGTGTACGTAATGTTTTCTCTTGTTTAATGCCTTTCTTAAATGTGAAGCAAGAGGAGGTGGTGATGGGAGGTGCTTAGTCTTTTAATCAAATCAAGGGAGCAAGTGGCGTTGGATTATAAGCAAGCAAGTAAACATGTGAGTGTGAAATTAAGCAAGTAACCAAGTAGGAGAAAACATATGGTTGAGAAAGGAGCTTGCGAAGTGAGATCACGTAGAAAAGGAATCTGCATTTGAATTAAGTGACATGCTAGCTAGGTTGCTTGGATTTAATTAAAGCTATGTGCTAGCTTGCTTGGTTAAATTAGAGCTATGTGCTAGCTTGCTTGGAATTATTTTGACATGTTTAAGCTTCTAAATGATTAGTTTAAGTGGCATAACAATATAAGTAGTTAACTACTAATTATATTCAATAGTTTTATACCGTTCGGGAAAAAGTTATCACCAACGTTCGTGTTTATCCGAAATCATCCGATTTATATTGTGAAATTCTCAATAATTACTTAAACGAAATGCATCAAGCATTAAAGTAGTGTGAACCAAAACGTGCAACGTGGGCATGTGCTAGACTTATCTCAGTTTAAAACACGTTTGATTTCATTAAAGGGAACTAGCGTAAGAATGCATGATTTTAAAGTGCACGGAAAGTACCGCTTTTCGAGGGTTGTCACAAATAGTTATTGATCAAATAGAAGAAGTTGATCCTGGTTCAAGTGAACAAACTCACTCTTTAGAGGCTACAAGTTCAGGGCAAGCAATTGTTGACGAAGATGTAACGACTGAGAGGGAGATCGGATCGAATCTTTGGTCTGATATACCTGTTGACACTACTATCTCGACACGGATTAACAAGGATCATCCAATTGACAATATCATTGGTGATCCTAGTTCAAGTGTTAAGACACGTAGAGGAATTGTTGAAAGCACTAGCCTTTATGTATCTATCCAAGATACTGGGATAATACATAAATGTTTCTATAGTTTCTTCATTTCACAAGTAGAGCCAAAGAATGTTCAAATGGCTCTTAAGGACAATTCATGGGTTGAAGCGATGCAAGAAGAGCTCGCGCAGTTCGAACAGCTCAAGGTATAGGAGCTAGTTGATCTACCCAAAGGCGAGTTTGCAATAGGCACCAAATGGGTGTTTAAGTGTAAACACGATGATCGAGGAATTGTCACCAGAAACAAAGCCAGACTCGTTGTTAATGGATTCAATCAGTCGGAAGGGATAGACTACACAAAGGTTTTTGCGCCGGTAGCAAGATTGGAAGCAATCCGATTATTTCTAGCGTATGCTGCGCTCAAGAAGTTTAAAGTCTATCAAATAGATGCAAAGAGTGCGTTTCTGTATGGGAAAGTACAAGAACTGGTGTATGTTGAACAATCGCCTGGGTTCACTGATCCAGACTATCTAGACCGTATCTACAAATTGGACAAGGCTCTGTATGGTTTGCATCAAGCACCCGGGCATGGTATAAGACACTGTCTACCTATCTCTTGGAAAATGGGTTCAAGAGAGGCAAGATACACAATATACTACTCGTTAAGTGGATGACATAATTTTTGGGTCATTTGACGAGAGCATGTGCAGAGATTTTGAACAAGTTATGAAGCGGAAATTTGAGATGAGTGCTATGGGGGAGCTGACTTTCTTCTTAAGGTTGCAGGTTGATCAAAAGAAGGATGGGTTCTTCATCCATCAAACCAAATACGTGCATGAAATGCTTGCACGATTTAATATGGCAGACAGTTCGCCATTCAGCACACCAATACCCCAGAATCACAATCTCGGGCTAGACTCAGAAGAGTTTCGAAGATGTGGACCCGACACAATATCGAGCCATTATCGGTTCTCTTATGTATCTAACTGCTTCTTGACTTGACATAATGTTTGCTATTTTCAGGCTAATCCAAAGGAGTCTCATATGAAGGCCGTAAAGAGAATATTGTGTTATCTGAAGGGAAAACCGAAGTTAGTTCTTTGGTATCCCTTCGGAGGCGACTTTAACCTCTTGGCCTATACCGATTCAGACTATGGCGGATGTAACCAGAATAGGAAATCAACCTCTAGAGGTTGTCAACTTTTAGGCAGTCGCATTGTATCTAGGCAATGCAAGAAACAGACCTCAGTCGCTATCTCAACCTGTGAGGCTGAGTATGCAGCAGCCGATAGTTGTTATTCACAAATATTGTGGATGCAACAATAGCTACGTGACTATGGTCTTAATATCACTAACACCTCTATGATGATAGACAACCAATCCACAATCTCAATAACTAATAATAATGTTAAGCATAGTAAAACGAAACATACAGATATACGCCATCATTTTATTCGTGACTGTGCAGACATACTGATGATTAAATTAGTTAACATTCCCATAGACGATACCCTAGCTGACTTGTATACTAAAGCTTTTGATAGATCCCGTTTTGAGGTGTTAGTTCAACTAAATGGGAGCATCTCCAGTATGATCCTCTATCTAGATGTACGTTAGTTTCTATTTTTAGTAACTTTCTATATGTCGTAAGTTTCTATTTTTGGTAAGTTATAAAAACTATAAAAAATTTGCGAGTCACTGTGCTAATGCAAAGAAATGATGAAAAGATTACCCATGCCTAGAACATTATTATATGTATTACTTTAAGATGTCGTACATACACAGTCTAACGTACCTTAACATATAACATGTCTAATACATTCATCATATGATGTATTGGTAGGCATACAACATAATGGTTCTCAAGGACTTAAAATACAAAATTTAATAAGGCGATTATTCTGTGCTAACTCTCGTTTGAAGTATGACATCAAAGTCTTAATTCTTAGGTAATAAATAGTACCGTAATACATGGTATTGGATTGAACTAATAAATTCAGCTGGGAGATTTGTCGACTGATACTTCTTCTACATCCAGAAGTATGTTAACCTAGTTTCAGTCAATAGATCTTAAAATAGAACAAACTTGACCGCGAAACAAGAATACCGCTTTCAAGGTCTCTAGTCAAACTAAGTCGTTTTGTTTTGCGAAAGTACTAACCTGTCACCTCTTGTTTGATTTTAGATTTGATTGTTTCTAACCTTAGTCAAGTCTAGTTACTTCACGTGTACAATTGTGCACTTATTATATATTAAGGACTTCGCTTTAAAGATGAAGTAAATTAAGGATATCCAATACCTAGAATTATGGACATATCTTGATCCTAAGAGTATGTCACACGTGAGGGACACATAGATAATCATGAATAATAACTAATACTTGTACTTGATAAACTCGGCGTGTTGTCTGTTTAAGTGGATCACAATACCGATAATCGTCTTGAAGTATTGTTCACATGAATAATAATCTATAATAATTAAATATCCTAATTGTGTATAGTGCGCATTATGGTTAATACGATCTTTGTATTAGTGATGCTCCCAAAAAGAATGTGAATTTCCATATGAATAATTTCATATTTGTTTGATTAGCTTTTTCTTTTATTTTTTAGTTAGCGTTTTGTTTTGTACGGGATATATAAAATAAATATTTGGGTACTAACGCTGGATAATTAAAATCTTCGAGTATTAGTTAGTGTCGTGCTAGAAGATCATAAGTTCGAATAATTCAAGTTCAAAAGGTCTAAGTTCACAAGTTCGTATGAACTTGTGAACCAAGTTCGAAGGCCTAAGTTCGTACAAACTTGGACCTGATGGGTATAAAAGGGTTTGACCAAGTCAAAACCCCTACCATTTCAAAAACCTACGAACTTACCCACCACATTCAAACTTACGTCATTGTTCCATTCTCAGTTCGAACAACCGTTAATTTGAATTATGTTTGTAATTTGAATCCGTTAAAGCATATCAGATTTAGGATTAGTTTTGGTTTTAAAGAAAAACTAAAATAAAATTCAAATAGTGTTTGAGATTGTGGATTAAAATGGAAAATACTTAGTGTCTTATGCTAACCGCACAAAGGCGCATCTTTTATAACTGTTTGATTAGGTTTTAGTTAACAAAATTTTCAAAGTTAGGAATTCCGATCATCGTTTGAACTTAAAAGTTCGTACGAATTTGTCTAAGTTCGTACGAACCTAGTAACTGTTGTAAGTCCCTACGAACTTGTCTAAGTTCGTACGAACCCATCAACTGTTGCAACTTCATACGAACCTAGCTTGACATTGGTCAAGTTCATACGAACCTACCAAGCTTGAAAAATGAAACTTCTAAATTAAATTACTGATCCGCACAAGTGGTTCTTAGAATGATTAACCTATATATTTAACTTTATTATTGCCTATGTTTGGTTTGTTTGTGTGTCTTTCTTACAGGTATCGCTGATCAAGTTAGACAATTCCACAGCAAGCTTGGCCATTTCCTTTGATCTAGAGGATCTGGCAACTAAACATTACCGAGGCATTCTCACCTTTTTAATGCGCTCGAGAGTACATTATGCTCTCTCCCATTCCCCGATGCTGAGGATTTCATATCTCTGTCACTTCTGGGCGAATGCGACCTTTAACTGTGAGCCAAATTTCCCGCACATCCGGACTAGGGTCGATGATGTGGATATCGCGTTTTCTACGGCGTATCTACGTATTATTCTTCAACTGGGTACTAAAGTTGAGGAGAACGACCCAACTTTATATTCTTTGGATCTCAGGGGCTCGGGCGTTTCAGCGCATGGGATATGTTGGAGATGTTACTCATAGTCAATTCACAAAGAGCTATCTCTATAGGCAATGGCGGTACCTTATGCATGTACTACTGGTTTCTTTTGGCCCAAAGAAGGTGGGGATTCAACACCATGAACCATAAGATGCAATCGGGCATGGTTTCATTGGTACACAACAAGCCCTATTGCTTTTTACAGTTCTTCATTAATGAAATGGTTCAACAGATTCGTGACAGTGTTAAAGATCAGTTTCTACTATACCCGCGGTTGTTATGATGATTATTATGGGTTAGCACCGAATCTGCCAGTCGTCGATCCCGTTGTGTACCTCTCAACGGTTGATAAGAAAATATTTGTTCACTGCCTGAGTCATAGCAGCTGAAGAGCTGAAAATATTTGTTCACTGATCGAGAGTGATCAGGACAGTGATGAACGTCCACCTTTGGATGTTCATGGCTCCAAAGTCCTTAGAACACGCTCCCGGGCTCGTTCAGCGAAACGCAAAGGTAAACGTAAGCTGACTGAAGACGAGGATTTTGTTCTTCGGGATGAAGCTGATGATGATTCAGATGATGATGACACCCCACCACTGATTAGGGCGTCCAAAAGAAGACGGCCTAGTGGGGTGGTCATTCGCGAGCAGGTTGATGTTCCACCACCTACCACCACTACATCTACACCGACACCAATACCAACCAACACCGACACCGACACCAACACCAACACCAACACCGACACCAACACCAATACCAACACCGAGACCGAGACCAATACCAACGCCGACACCAGCCACCGCTCCACCTCCATCTCAAACTACGCCGCCACCAACCCCGCCGTCAACCTTTCTGATCCGGACAAATTTCTCTATCTAGAGGGCCAGATCACGAGCTTAATGGATATGGTTACTGCTTTGACTGTTGTTGTCTCAAGTCAAGAGATTCATATAAATAATTTGACGACTATCAATGAAAGATTGGAGGAGCAGGGGCTACGCAACGAGATGCTAATCTTCTAACTTATGAAGCGCGAGCCAGCTCCGGGGGAGATGACAGGTGTAAGGGGGATGAGTTAAGGAAGGAGAATGATCAAGACATAGACGATGATCCCAGTGCACCAAAGGAAGGTGAGTTGCCTAGCTCTTCAACTGGAAGACTAGTGGCACAAGCTCAGGGAGAGTCTAGTCAGAAACAAGGAGGGAGTGGTTCAGAACAAACTCCAGTACATCTGACCGAGACTGACACTATCGAAGCACTTCTTAATCTGGATGTTTATGATAATAGTGAGTCTGAGTTAGAGGAAGAAGAGATTTTGGCTAAGGAGGTTGCAGAATCGAGGTCAGACGATGAGATTATACCAGACGCTGATGCTGATATTGATGAACACGTCGTGAAAAAGCAACTAGTAACTGAAGTAGTCAGAGAAGATGAAGCCGGTGAAAATGTGATAGACCGAGAGGGACTAGAGTCAAAGGATGATGATATTCCTGACGGTGATTCAGAGGCTGATAAAGAGCCATCAAGAGCAGAGTTTTAAAAATTTGTGGTTTAAAAAGATCGAGAAGGAACCAGAGCTTAAATTTAAATGAACTATCAAAGTTAAAGGATCGGGAGAGTTGAAATGAGGCATCATAAGTTGGTTTTATGACAGCGACCTGAAGCTGTTCATAATCAAGAGATATGATGGATAAATCTTGGAGAAGATCCTTACGCTCGAACAATGGAACGAATCGTTAAGCGTAAAGGAAGGTCGAATAAATCTGTTGATTTAAAGCTGAGAATAGGAAAGAGAGTTCTAGATTTGACAACGATAGATCCGATTACAAACAAGTCGTGGATGAAGATGGTTTATAAACCGGTAAATTGTTTGAAGAAAGTTCCTTTGAAGAAGATGCCACAGACTATTCTGACTGAGCTTGAATGGTGGTATGTTGATAACAAAACGGCTGAGGCGGTGATGGAAGATGTTGATGGGATGAGTTGGTGAGGGTGTATGACGGTTTACATATGGTAAACTTGTCCAAAGATGATCTAATGAAGTTACATGTCAACAAGATTCTCTACATAGTTGGAGACACGAAGGCCGAAGATATCAGAAAGTGATCAAGGTTTGTGTAAAAAGAGGTTTGTGGGCAGGAAGTCAACTGAGCTGAAAGAAGAATCAAGATCAAGACTCAAGAAACTAGAGTTATTGTCAAGGGGGAGTCTGTTGGTACATCTTGTGTGACAACAAATTCTAGTTTGTAATAGTTAGTTTTATAAGTCTTTTGTAAATGTTTACTTTTGTATGTAATGTTTGTAATTTCGTACGAACTTAGGTAGGTACGAACTTAAGATCATGCGAACTTGAAGTTCGTATGGGCCTGTAGACAGTCAAGTTCGTAGGGTCTAAGCCCGTACAAACTTAGTGTCTTTATACATTAACTTCGTACATTCGAAGTTAGTCAGTTGTTTAGGAATTATTTTAGGCATTACAGAAGCTAGTTCGAATATCTAGTTAGTGTTTTGTCCTACATTGAATGTAATTGATACTTACATTCAATAAAAGTGTTATTTACCATATTCGTGTTACTTGTTATTATTGTTATGTTTGTTTGAGGATTCCGCACTCTATAAACACGATTACCTCATGGATCCAGATCACAGGAACCTACAGTATGAATTTAAGTTCATTTTACTTTATATATATTTTATAAAAACATTATCTTAATCAAATGCAAAAAAATATAGGTGGCAACAACTTACCTGGTTACTTAGTATCTTATTCGAATTTTGTTATTCTAAGTTTCTAAATATCCAATTTTGACATTGCATTCCCAACTTACAACTATATGTTTGCTGATCTCGAACAATTTACATTCTAAAAGTATTAACACAAATTATTTACGTTACATACTAACTTCTATTTTCTGTTCACAGCTGCTGATACTTTGACATAGGTGCTCCACAACATTGCACTTTCCAAGATTGAACGAATGTTAAACAGCTTATGAACAAGCTTGAAAACTATTCTTAATATGCCTTTTCCTGATTTCGAGTTTGTCAACATTTCGTGCAACATGCTAATTCAGGAGAGATGGCTTATAACCTTCACAATTTGGAAGAAGAACATGAAAAATTTCATTCAACTTTGACTCAAGAACAGAGGGTTGTTTATGACACGATAATAGAGTCAGTTTATAAAGATGAGGGTGGTACATTTTTCCTATATGGATATGGAGGAACTGGAAAGACTTTTGTTTGGAAAACACTTGTAGCAGCTATTCATTCTCGTGGTCATATAGTGATAAATGTTGCTTACAGTGGTATAACAGCTTTGCTACTAACAGGAGGTCGGACAACACACTCACGATTTGCAATTCCCATTAATGTAGTTGAAGATTCTTTTTGTTCAATTCAAGCAGATAGTGAACTGGCTGCACTTTTGAACAAAGCAAAGCTTATTATATGGAATGAAGCTCCCATGATGCACATGCATTGCTTTGAGGCTTTTGACCGTACTTTGCGAGACATCATAAGGTCACCAAACAAATCAAAACTATTTCGTGGAGATTTTCGACAAATACATCCTGTCATACAAAGAGGTACAAGATCAAAAATAGTGCATGCCTTAATTCATTCTTCACATTTATGGTCTCACTGTGAAGTGTTGCGACTTACTAAGAACACGCGTTTAATGGGTGGTACTGACAAAAACCAAAGGAAAGAAATAAGTGATTTTGCAGACTGTATACTAAGAATAGGTGAGGGGAACATTAATGAGCCAAACGACGGAGAAGCATATGTGCAGTTCCCTGAAGATGTTCTGGTTAGATTTGAATCAAACCATATTCAAACAATTGTTAACTCGATTTATCCTTCACTTCGTAGTAATCTTGTAAATCCAAAATATTTTCAAGAAAGGGCTATTCTTGCTCCTACTAATGAGGATGTTGCAACTATAAATGATCATATATTATCAACGTTATATACTGACGAATGTGTATACTTTAGCTCAGACTGTTTATCCTAGATGAAGCCGATGATATATTTGCCCAACAGTTGTACTCGACGGAGATTCTTAATGGACTTAAAGTTCCGGGTGTTCCTAACCATATGCTTGCTCTGAAAATAGGTGTACCTATAATGTTATTGCATAATATTGACCAATCAAAAGGGTTGTGTAATGGTACTAGACTACAAGTTGAACGTTTGGGAGATCATACTATAGAAGCTCGAATTATTACAAGAAATTCTTTTGGTAACATTACATACATTCCAAGAATGATTGTTGAACCCACATATAAGAAAATCCCCGTCAAATTCAGACGAAGACAGTTTCCGGTTACTATATGCTTTGTAATGACAATAAACAAGAGTCAAGGACAATCATTGTCAAATGTTGGACTATATCTTCGGAAACCTGTTTTCACCCATGGTTAATTGTATGTAGCTGTTTCTTGAATTACAAACAAAAGAGGGTTGAAAGTCTTAATATTGGATGAGGACGGGAACAATTCAAACACCACGAAGAACATTGTTTACAAAGAAGTCTTACAGTGTATTTGATTATTTCAATTTAAATTATTATTATTATGATTATGTACATTTACCTATCTTGATTATACTAAAATATTCAATTTTTATAAAACTTATGTTACAACATTATATTATGTTAACATCATTTTACATCTTTATTAATAGTTAGGAACACAAATGTTGAATTAATAATTATAAGATTCATATGGTTCTTTATCTTTATCTTATTAAGTGATTTTGATTGTTAAATAAATCATTTTATATATTATATATTCAGATATTGTTTCTTAAACAAATACATACAAAATAAAACTGTTGACTACCTAATAAAATTAAATCTGCAGACATAATAAATTGCAAGACAAATCAAGTAAATGTTGCACAACCTACAAATATGTATGTGATGACTATCCACTACATATCTATTCATTTTAAACCATACATGCGTTTTACCAAATTAATCTCTACAACTGTACTTACATATCTCTTTATTAAAAACAGTTGACTATGATTATGACTATGTATCCAAGTCAAAGCAACAAACATGATTTGTAGTTTATCCACTTGTGTATCACAATACAATATGTAAACCACTTGCAGTGAACCTTAGTTTAAATTATAACAAACATACATGTTAAAGTGAGAATCATTAACATAGGATTTGTCCCAAAACATAACAGATTTGTAAAAGAGACATTTCATATACAAGATAATAAGTTGTTTTAACATATTTGATATGTTATCACCATTAAAAGTAACAACCACAACCAAAATAACAATTACATGAAACCATCTACATGAAACATATGCATAGACGAAATATATTACACATACATGCATTTAAGCATCATTACCATATGTTAAAATCCAAAAGATACCATCAAAATATCAGAGACATTAAAGAGTCAACTTAAATGTTACTGATCTCTGAATATATATGTGTATTCATATGGTTTAAAATAAATAATAAATCATGTTTTGATATTATATAAGTAACACTTTTAACATTATAAGCAACTTTTTCACATTTAACAACTTTTAATTACACATTCACTAAAAAAAAAAAGGGATAACAAAATAGATGTTACTGATCTGGGATTGAATAATAACATACATGACATGATAAACATCAAGAGAACTTTAATGATCTTCATAAAAAATTCTTTAACGCATGAAAATAAATAGACAATGAACCATCACCTTCAAGATCTTGGATATTGTCGAATACGATGGGATAAGGAGATGGTGGAGCGACAACCTCCGTCAAATGTGTTTTTTCAAGGACAATCGGCCTGTTATACTTTGGTTTCTTCGCATTGTTTGATTCTTCATAATCGATGTTCTTGTGTAGAACTTCTGGCATAAGAAACTTAACAGACTCATCCCATGGTTTCCATACTTCGTTTACTGGTTTCTTCTCATTCTCATCAACATCAACTAAACCTTCGACGTTGGAGATAACAGAATCGGCTCACTCTGAATTTGCAGACATTTTTTTTAGTTTAAGTATTCGACAGGTTTTAAAAAATAAAAGAGATGAGTTTTAAAGTTTGTTAACCGGGATAACATTTAATAACAAACTAAAAGTGTTATTATATGGAAGATGAAATAAAGTACTTAACAATTTACTAAGCATACTAATAACTATTACAATCAATGCATATACAACTTGTACAAGAAATCTTATTGATTCTAGCCATACGATCATTACAAATGAGTATATCTGTAAACGATTAGATGTTTATTAAATACATAGCACAAGCACTAAAGTCTAAGCATATTTACAATTATTATAAGTCATGCCAAAAAATACATTACTTTATTTTGGTATTAAGTTAAATCAAAGATATAGAGATTCATAAATTTTAAAAATATCCCGAACTAAAAAAATATATTTTAACACCTACAAATTATATACGATCCAAACCCATCTTTATCTTTATGTTTAAATACAATTTTCAAAAATATCTCAATAATTATCCCTAATAACTCTAACAAAACTGGGATTGTAGGCACACGTTTTCTAAACTTATCATTTATCAAAAAAGTATATTATCAACCCATTCATCCAATTAATCTAGAACCTCCAAAGTTTAATGGATATGCCTCATGAAATTCATCTAAGTGTCTTAGTGAAGTCTCTGTTAACGACAATAATGAACCTGAAACAGACCAACAGGTATATATTTCTAGACCATCTTGTATCTTATTGTTTGATGATGAACTTAACAACTACAAATTCTTTATATTTGGTCTCAATGTTATCCTATAATTTCGGAAACTCAAAAGAAGAGCTTAGTTTAGAGAGTCTGCTAGAAAGAGCAGGTTGCGCAAGAAGGTAAATTATTATTTAAGTATGCCCAGTCAAAGGACATAATTTTTTATACGAGCTAGCATTGTATGCACGACCATCCTCATAAATATCAATAATCAAAAAAATTTCTAAGAAATCATAATGATTGTTTTACTAATATAGTAATTTTACAATTGTCTTCCTGTTAATATTTGCAGGAATATATAGAGTATTTAGGAAAAAAGAATATGGACTTCATAAAAATAGAAGAGCAGACTATCCGCCATGATAACTAGGTTTTTTCAATCATTATGTATTATAAGCAGCGATCAAAATTATATGCTATAGTTAAAGTTAATACGTAATATTTTGGATATATGTTATAATAATACATATGGCTCCTTTCATAATTATAACAGGACTTATCAATTGCAAGACCATATATCTATCATCAACCTAATGCAGGTAATGTTACATTATACTAGCATTGCATTGCATTGCATTATAACTATTAAATGATCATTTAATGGATCAAACAATCTTAATGAACGTCATTATTTACAATCTATTTGTGAAGGTTGCCCTGAGTTTGCTGAAGTGTATAATTCTTGGTTGTGGGAACTAAACCAACATATAATAGCTCTAACCAAAGAGTTGAAGAAAAATCTTACTGACAATCATATTCGTCCGTACATTGAAAAAGTATTTGCACATTTCAAGCTTATTTATACACTTAAAAAATCAGCTGCTAAAAATGATGTTGTTAGTATTGTTTACGGAGCATGGATGAACGACTACTTCACAAGACTTAACACATTAAGTAGTATTTGACTTGCACGTCCAAAAAAGTCAAATGTTTTGGCTTTATAATCAACTTTCATGTTACATATGACATCTCTTTCAGTTATTTACCATAAATTATGAAATACATCTATTGAACTTGAAGGTTTGATTTGAAAGTTTAGCATCATTATAATCCTGTTTTTGGATGTGCATTGCCTACATGAATTTTGGGTAATTACTGTTAAATAGTATTGTGTCACCTTTGTTGGCAGAATCTTATATATTTAAATGTACTATGCCTTTCTATGTTTACTTTATATTATGATAGTGTTAAATAAGAAAGATGCCATTAACACATTCTTAAGTATTAGTTCCTTACCCAAACGATACCATGGATCAATGAACATTAGTCGGATAATAATTTTGAAATTTCATTTTCAGTACTACCCCAATCATAAGCGCATTAGGTTCAGGAGATCAATTTGAAACATTTTTCTCAAGTTATATAGATTTACTAATATGTCGGTATTCAAATGATGGTCTCTTTTTACACTCAATGTACCACTCTTTCTTCAGATTGGGGAAGTTTTATAGTTACGCAATGCAGTTTTAAATCATTGTTTTTGTAACACACATACATACAAATGTTTCATACCATCTAATTGTTTGCAAAAGATACAAAGATTATACCGTAACAAAGAGATTGAATCACACTTGAATGTACAACTGATGCTGAAATTTCAGCAAAACAGCCTTGGTAAGGCTGTTTTATGTCCACTTTACAACGACTAACACACATCCGTTTTCAAAAAAACTTATATTATAAGAAAGACATTGGACCATACTTTTATTTGATAATTTCAGTTTTCTACGAAACTCTATAAAATCATCATGTACAGCCTCTAAAAACTGAAAAACTAATTTTTATGGTTTATAACAAACTTAACAAAATTACACATTTTCATATTATATTCAAAGCATACATATATATGACTTTAAAAATGAGCATGTCACTGCAAACAGATATGAGAATTGGTTTTTTACACAAAAACATACTTACATATATCTATCATTAACAACCAAAAGTCATAACCACATTTTACCCATTTTGACACTTGAATCATAACAACAAAGTGTCTACTTAATGTAATACATGGTTAGGCACCATATCAATGTATTTCAACTCCAAAACAGCCCCATATCATATTGGTTAGTGGTTTACCATTAGGTATGCAGGCAGCTTCAATGATATGAGTTTATTGAATTCCTTCAATCTAATTATAACATACATCATGACATTTTTCGAAAAAAATTACTTACAAATGTCAGCATCAAACACCTAATTTGAACATCACTTTCATACCATCTAAATGTTAGAAAAATATACAGATATTATACCTTTTCAAAGATATTGAATCATACTTTAATGTGCAACTAATACATTTTTATAAAACGCAACACGCATCAAGTTATAACCTTGTAAAAACTGCATAAAACCATTTTTTGATGATGGAATTTCAGCAAATCAGCCTTACAAGGCTGTTTTAAGTCCACTTTACAACCACTAAGACACATCCATTTTCAAAAGAAGTTATATGATAGCAAAGAAATTCGATCATACTTTCATTTGATACTTTCAAATTTCTACAAAAGTCTATAAAATCATCACTTACAGCCTCTCTAAAACCGGAAAACTACTTATTAAGCTTTTTAATAAAGTTAACAAAAGACCCATTTTCATAATGTATTCAAACCAAACATATCTATTGCCAAAACAAACATTAGGACTTTATATTACATTATAAACGAGATTATTGACTAAATAAATTAAGTATTAAAAGCCATTGTTTGATCAATCATCTAATTTCATATAACTTCTACACGTCGAATCTTCAACATAGCATTTTCATGCGACAGTCTTCGAAGTAGAGCACTCCAAATTTTCAATCTAACTTGTTGACGCGCTCTTAAACTTCAATGACAAATTATCCAGAGTACATTCTCAAATATAATTGCTTGTCGCTTTGTCCATGGTATGGGATACTGCTTATCATTCTTGACACATAGAACATGTAGAGTAATAATAATTAGTAAAAAAAAAGTGTAATAACATCGCGAATTCGCGGGTCATAATCTAGTTTGAGGTTATTTCAAACTTAATATTAGGAGGTGATTTAAATTAAATTAACTAAACGAGAGTATTATAGTGAAAAAAACGTATTTGATTAAGGAGAGAGACAATTATAACTTCAATATCATTAACGTCTTGATTCAAGAGTTAAATTTTAACGATTGAGAATCATCCAAAGGTTAATACTTAATTATAAAATAAGTATCAAGATGTCGAAGTCCAATAAGTTTTCCTTTAATATTATAAGAAGTGAATTTATAATTATAATAATTTAAACTATTATAAAAAATCACTTTCATTGAAAAATTAACAACGATTCTTGCATTCAGATACCATTAAACATTTATCTGATAATATTAATATTTGAATTTTCACCTGCTATTATATGCGAGGTATGATGTTAATAACTTTATAAATAGCCCTAGTCGTTATTAATATCAATACCCATAAATATATAGGTAAAAAAATCTATTTACCTCTTTTCCTATAATATAATGATCTAGATCATTGAAAGGTACGCTTTTTGTGTAGAGCGTGAACTTCCGAGCGAATAGTCTCACGTAATAGCGATGAATCTGGTGGTAGCACAAGGTTACGTATTGACATCACGTAGGATGTGTCTATAAAAAAGTCATCGATTTTAGAGACATCCAACGGGTAGTCAGTAAATTTGACGATCGAGACATCTCAAAATACGTCATTGTATTTTTTTTCATTACACATGTCTCTCTGATTGTGGCTATTACGTGTCACATTTTATTTTATTTTTTGTAGAGTGAACTTATGACGAATAGTCTCACCTAATAAACACCCAATGTTGTTTGACTTACGTATAAAATCTAGTTAGATATAAGTTGGTTCACGGACTTAATTATTTCTTACTCCATTAACCACTACTTTCTAACATAGAAATTATATAATCACCTTTTTATTTTTATTTCAAACAAAATTAACTATCTACCAAATATAAACGAAAAAAAAAAAAATATCTAGCAAATAAAAACATTTAAATACATTTTATATAAAAAAAATAAATATTTAAATACTTTTTATATATGTCTGGTTATTTTTCAACTTAACCAACTAAAACAAAACATGTATATAAGCTTTACGAGGTTCTACTCTAAAATCCATTAATAATAATAAAAAAAAAATACTCCTTCAACTTACATAATAGCTTTGATTTATAAATTTTTTCGATGTGAAATATAAGTTTGTATTAACAATATGTATAATTTAAATATTTCAAATGCGGTTAGCTGGAGAAAGGTGGAAAGAATTTTACATTTTTGAATCGTAAAAGAAAAATAGATCGATCTCAAAAAATGGAGGGTTGACTTTTTTATAATCAGTTTATTATGAAACATTAAATAGATTGTGCATCAGCAGTATAACATTGTGCTACGATAGTTAAAAATAATAGGTTTGAAATCCGGATCAATGGTTGATCTAGTTGAGTTTTTGGGTCCGATTCAATCGGTTGAACTAGTAGATCGAATCGGTCTTTGATTTTTCTAGACATTTTAGCTTTGTTTCGAACTTTTTTGTTTACTTTTTCTATTTTTATCAAATTTGACGATTGAGGGTTGATGTTTAATGACATCATTTATATTTACTGTATTTTACGATTTTAAAATTAGAATTTTCTATAGCAATTTATGAGTGGTCAAAGTGCATTAAAAAGTCAAATAAAAAAAACAGTGATTTGAATTTATACACTCAAATTTTTAAAACTACAATCATAAACTATGATATTTGAAATGAAATATATAGTGACTATGAACTTATTATAAAATTGTTAAAATAATCATTAAAGAGCTATTAGAAAAATAAATTACAAATATTGACCTACGCGGTTTCGGTCGAAAAAAAAAAATACAAAACTAGGTCAATTACCGGTCTGGTTCACCGGGTCAAACCAGTATGATTGAAGAACCGGCCGATTATAATCAAGCCAAAAACCCCTATTAACCCGGTAAGGGTTGATTCAGCATTGGGTTCGGGTCCAGGTCCAACCGGCTGGGTCGACCAGAGTTTCAACATATTGATTAAAAAGTTATTGCATCACACTTAAAAACGTGTACATGAAAATATAAAATTCATACGTATGAGTCGTATTGACGTTCAAAAGCAAATAGAAAACACCATTAGCGATAACATATTACTCGAGTGTTAATATAGTAATAAAACACTACTTGAAAATAGTCATTTAGCGACATCTTTTGCAACGTGTCAAACATAGACACAAAAATTGCTACATAGTTAGCAATCTTGTTAGCAACGCACATCGCAAACTACGTCAAAAATTACGTCTCTAAAATAATGATGTCGTAAACTATGTCTGCATATGTATCATTAATGTTACGTCATAACCACTTTGAGTCGTTGAGGTGGTTGCTAAGTTTTGTGACAACCTCTTCTTAGTCGCAAACTCTCATTGTGACGTCCATGCTTGTCTCTACATGTCTCTCTACTGTTGCGACCTATATATTTCTAAGACACTAAAGAAGTCGCACAGTGTGACTCACTCTTATTCAGTCTCTGCCTAAGAAACTAATTTATACTTAATGATTAAGAAGCCAAAGATTGAACTTTTTAATAATTTAAAAATTAGGTTAAAAAGCCCAACGACTAACACAATAACGAACACGTCTGGAAAACCTCGATTCAAAATCATGGTTTTAAGCCCTAAAATGATAACTCCGTTTTACACACACCCACACACAGAACACGCACCAGCCACCGTTTCACCTCCATCGTATTACCGCTTCCCCTCAGTTGAACTACTCATGCATCTCCTCTCAGATCGATTTATTCTTGTTCAATTTGTCAAGGTCGAACTACACATGGTTCATTAATGTTTAATTCCCCAGTCAAATTTTGTAATCATATTTCCATTTCATAGATACTTGTCCATTTTAATCAATTCGATTGATAATTTTCTTGCGAGAATGAAACCTTATCGATTAATTTGACATACTAACTTACTCTGTATCTATATTTATACTAATATATAAAGCATTTACCCCCTTTCCATTTCTTCATTTTTTAAGACTAAGTAAATCTTCACCATTGAATTTATATCACTTTTAATCTCATCCCCTCATTTCATTTTAACATACTTGTATAATAACAAATCTAACAAATAAACAAACACTTTGAACCAAAAATCTCACACAATACTTTTATGGGCTATGTGTTTCTAAATGCATTAAACTTTGTTAAAAAAGCTATTGTGTATATCGAAGTTTATGGACATCTATTAAATGTACTGAACTCGTTAAAACCTAAATTTTGTGTATTGAACCGGGTATAGGAGGTAAGTGTGTATTTTTTAGCCGGTTTCTATGTTTTTAATGCAAAACTTATTCCACGTAGGATGCCATGTGTATTAATGGTTAGAATATAAACGAATTTTGTTTTGTTCCTCACTCATAAACACTGAAGAACAAAACCAAACCCTAAAACCCAAAAATGTCATCTTTGTCTTCTTCAACAAATCGGATGAACAATGGTTATGCGTATTGCATATGTGGACATAAATTGTACATTCACACATCGTGGACTAAGCTAAATCCGGGCAGAAGGTTTGTTAAATGCCCGAATGTATGTTTTGTAGATCATAATTTTGCTCTAATATTTCAAATAAAATTGGGGGTTTTCTACTTTTTCCCTTAATTATGCCAGAACATTTGTTAATATTCACGACTTTTTTATTTATTTTGAAGGTCAATAGCATGAATTGTGATCGTTTTAGGTTCATTGATGATGAACTCCCCCAATACTATAAAAGTTTGTTGTACCAGGAACATGTGGAAGCATTGAGCATTAGAAGAGACACTTCAGGTGCTTATCACAGGAAATGTTCAAGGATGGAATTGCATGAAAATATGGAGCAGCTGACTTTTGTAAAGTCAAAATTGTAAGTGTATGAGTCTTTGGTGTTTTGTTTGATAGTAGTTATAGGCATTTTGTAACATCCTCTCCCGCAGTCTGGTAATTTCTATTATTATAATTGATTATCTAATTGTTTTAGAAATTATTAAATATTATGTGTTTCATTGTGAAACGTAGATAAACAATCCTTTTGACTTATTGTGACTAGTGAAATATTAGTAGATTCAAAATTTGTAAGTTTTTGATTTTCTGCGACACAAGGATTGTGTCGCAGGTTGTCTGTGCGACACAATGGTTGTGTCGCAGGACTGTGTCGCAAAACGGGCTGAACTGAAATTAACTAAGGAGCTTAAGTGTAATTGCGAGATTAAATATATATACACACCGTCTAAGTCTTCCAGATCATTTCCAAAACATTTCCAAACCCTTAAAATCGTTTTTAGAGAGAGAATTAGAGAGAATTGAGAGAGAAAGTGAAAAGTAACTTTAATCTTATAATTGAAGCTTTTGATCCGTGAATTCAAGGTAAGAATTTGATTGTTATGTGTTGTTGTTGTTTATAAGTGAATTACACCGATTGTAATAAGTTAATTTGAGTATTACATGTTTGAATTCGCGAATTTCGAATCTGGGGACTGGTCTGTTCATCATTGCGACACAAGGTTTGTGTCGCAGGTTGTGTCGCAGGTTGTGTCGCATGAATGTTCTGCGACACAGTTGTTATGTCGCTTAAGGCGGCCATATTGGGTATTGCGACACAATGTTTGTGTCGCAGGATGTTGTTATGCGACACAGTGGTAGAGTCGCAAGATTCTGTGGTGCGACACAATGGATGTGTCGTTAAGTTTATAAAAGAGATTTTTGTTTTGCAAATTTTGAAAATGCGTAGGTGTTTTTGAGACGCGGTTTTGTGAAAATCTCACTAACTCGGATTTAGTTGAAATTTGCATGGTCATTCGGAAACGACCTAGTAATCAAGGCTATATCCTAATAGCCTAGGCAGTTTTTGGCCATCCGGGGTCATCTAGGACCTGAAAATGGCATTTTTCAGTTTTAAGCGGCATTGTGGACTTTTTCTGAGTTTATTTCTGATTCAACTTTTGTTTGCCTAGACTTCAGGGATTACCTGATTGGATAATTAGACTATAATGATATTTATGGAACGAACTTCTGACTTGTGTATGATTTTCTGTTTCAGATCAACGTAAGACTCAGTGATATAAGAATCCTGAGTGTGGAGACGTCAGAGGTATCGGTGAGTGGATTCGGAACTCATCATTTGATTTAGTTGTAACTATTTGGTTACAACAAGTAAACATAGATGTGTATTACACTGTTTAGTCTTGATTATTGATTATTGATCTACGTGTTATGTGAACCAATGTGTACTATGTTATTGAGGTCAATGTGTAGTTGGACTTCTGGTTATTATGTGTTTTACACAGGTTTTGATTCATTTGTTGTGTTTGAGACCTGTGTATGAGTTTAATAACCATTAGTTATCGGTCTATTCTGTATTGGCCATACGGATTGACGGTAAGTGTTCTTGGGGGTATCCCCGGGTATTATGATATCCCTAGAGCCACCGATCCTCATTGAATTATGTGTGTTTACGATTATTTGGTGTAAACAACTTGTTATGCTAATTTGAATGGAGTGTGATGAATCTATTCACTTAGCTTCGTGCTAACCTATAACGCCCCTCTTTCTATTTAAGAATATAATATTAATAAACTCGGAAGCATGAATTTAAAATACATTACCTTAGTATATATATTAAACATTATACATAAACAGTTTACATTTTTCAATATTTACACAATATTTAAACTGTTTAAAACTACAAAAGACGGGGTATTATAAAATTTACAAAACAAGGTTTATTACAAAAACCATATCAGAGACCAAGAGCGCAGTCAAACATCCCTTGATCAACCATTCACCTCCTGCACCCACAATCAATCAAAACATATCCTGCAGGAAGTAAAATGAGGGATTAGCACGAAGCTAAGTGAATAGATTCGTCACACTCCATTCAACTTAGCATAACAAGTTGTTTACACCAAATAATCGTAAACACACATAATTCAATGAGGAACGGTGGCTCTGGGGATATCATAATACCCGGGGATTCCCCAAAGAACACTTACCGTCAATCCGTATGGCCAATACAGAATAGACCGATAACTACTAGTTATTAAACACATACACAGGTCTCAAACACAACAAATGAATCAAAACCTGTGTAAAACACATAATAACCAGAAGTCCAACTACACGTTGACCTCAATAACATAGTACACATTGGTTCACATAACACGTAGATCAATAATCAATAATCAAGACTAAACAGTGTAATACACATCTACGTTTACTTGTTGTAACCAAATAGTTACAACCAAATCAAATGATGAGTTCTGAATCCACTCACCGATACCTCTGACGTCTCCACACTCAGGATTCTTATATCACTGAGTCTTACGTTGATCTGAAACAGAAAATCATACACAAGCCAGAAGTTCGTTCCATAAATATCATTATAGTCTAATTATCCAATGAGGTAATCCTTGAAGTCTAGGCAAACAAAAGTTCAATCAGAAATGAACTTAGAAAATCTTGCAATGATGTTTAAAACTGAAAAATGTCATTTTCGGGCCCTAGATGACCCCGAATGGCCAAAAACTGCCTAGGCTATAATATATAGCCTTGATTACTAGGTTGTTTCTGAGTGACCTTGCAAATTTCAATTAAATCCGAGTTAGTGAGATTTTCACAAAACCGCGTCTCAAAAACACTTTACGCATTTTCAAAACTTGCAAAACAAAACTCTTTTATAAACTTAGCGACACAACCATTGTGTCGCACCACAAACCCTTGCGACACTACCACTGTGTCGCACAATAGAATCCTGCGACACAAACATTGTGTCGCAATACCCAATATGGCCGCCTTAAGCGACATAACAACTGTGTCGCAGAACATTCATGCGACACAACCTGCGACACAAACCTTGTGTCGCAAAGATGAACATACCAGTTCCCAGATTCGAAATTCTTGAATTCATACATGTAATACTCAAATTAACTTATACCAATCCATGTAATTCACTTATAAACAACTATAACACATAATAATTGGAACCTTACCTCGAATTCACAGCTAATTGCTCAAATTTGATTCAAAACCCAACTTCTCACTTCTTTCTCTCTTTTCTCTTTGTTTTTACACTTTAAAACTAATTTAGAACGTATAGAAACTATCTGGAAATGTTTGGGCGGCGTAATTATATATATAACATCGAATTACACTTAAGCTCCTTAATTAATTTCAGTTCAGCCCGTTTTGCGACACAGTCCTGCGACACAACCCTTGTGTCGCACAGACACCACCTGCGACACAAACCTTGTGTCGCAAAAAATCAAATTTTCAAATTTTGAAACGACTAATATTTCACTAGTGACAATAAGTCAAAGGGCTTATTTATCTACGTTTCACAACGAAACACATAATATTAAATAATTTTCTAAAACAATTAGATAATCAAATAAAATAATAGAAATTACCAGGCCACAGGAGAGGATGTTACATAACCCCTCATCTTACTTCCTACAGGATATGTTTTGATTAATTGTGGGTGTAGGAGGTGATTGGTTGATCAGGGAATGTTTGACTGCGCTCTTGGTCTCTGATATGGTTTTTGTAATAAACCTTGTTTTGTAAATTTTATAATACCCCGTCTTTTGTAGTTTTAAACAGTTTAAATATTATGTAAATATGGAAAAATGTAAACTGTTTATGTATAATGTTTAATATATACTAAGGTAATGTATTTTAAATTCATGCTTCCGAGTTTATTAATATAATATTCATACGTGAAATGAGGGGTGTTATACATTTTATGCATTGTAATCGGTTTGTTGGTTTCGAAATAAGATTGCTAGACCAAGATTTTGTATCCTAAACATGCTAGGCTTTATTCAAGTTATGTTAAGTGTGTAATGACAGTTGACTACTCCAACATTTCTTCTAATTTACAAATTTGTGGTATTTAAAGTTTTATTTACTACACAAATCATATTTGCAATGAAAAAAGGTAAAAGGATAGCACAAACTAAACTGCACAAACAATTGGATAAACCAAAGGCATTCATTCATTTATATGAGCCATAATTGTTTAATTACAAACTGGTTAGATACATTACATTACCAAAAAGTATCTACCAATCTACATTCTAAACCTGCACATTGTCTGCCCATATTGACATCTACCATCACATGTTCAAAAGATTACCAGATCACATTAGTTACATAGATTTTCAAAAAGGTAAAGTTTGATCACTTGGCACAATTACTGATTACAAAAGTAAAGTATACATAATACATCTTGGACCCAAAAACCATGCAACTAGCCTTGAACCTAGTCCATGATGATAGCCTTCTCCAAAGTACTTCCTGGACCATCATAGTTGCTTGGTTGCTTCAGCTTTTGCATCATAATCCATTGGCTAGGACCTCTTCTTCTTGCAGATATCTGTTGCTTTTTTCCTGGACTATCACCACCATTACCATTTGAACATTTAAACAACTTCTCCATGTTACCACCACCACGTATAGTAGCACCACCTCTGATGACTACTCCAGCAGCTCTACCACCTCTAATTTTGACCCCTCTACCTCTCCCAACATTATCAGAAATCCCCTTACCTTAATCAGCATAAGTATCAGAAATCCCCTTACCTTTATCAGCACAAGTAGCATCCAACTTCTCCAAGCCACCACCACCACCACTCCCAGTAGCACCACCTCTGATGACTACTCCAGCAGCTCTACCACCTCTAATTTTGACCCCTCTACCTCTCCCAACATTCCCTTTACCTTTGTCAGCAAAAGTAGCATCCCTTTCAACAACCTCATCAACAAGTTTGGTTTTTCCTCCTGCAGTTTTACCTGCAAAAATAGTAATACATTATCACATGATAAAAGTGTGGAGTTTACACACCCATAATTGAAATGGAAAATTACTTGGAGAATAGCCTGGAGTATGAACTTTGAAACCACCTGGTGTTACTCCAATGTTACCTCTACCATGCCCCATACCAACTTTCCTACCTCTGATACCAACTTTTCCACCTCTCATACCAACTGGTAGAACATGTGGAGTTCTTTTAGCACAACAGTTTCATTAACACATGATTTGATGTTGTGCTACTATATTCCTACACCCAGCCTTCCACCCTTCTTTTAATCCATTCAAACACACATCTTTCGGAGTATGTTATATAATCTGGGTTAATTGTCACTCCTAGTTAAACTGTTGTGCCAGGATTACTAGCAACTAGGGCCTCACCATATGATCTCAATAAGCCATAGTGTTCTTCTATTGTTTTCTCAAATTCATTTAAAGCATAAGTCCTAGCAGCCTTGCATTGATGACTACTCACAATACAATTATACTTCCTTAAAACCATATCTGCAATGTCCACTAACCTAATTTCTGGATTTTGTCTAATCCTATGACAAAATTTCTATCCAATCCATTTGTAATTCACAAGTGCCCCAAACTTAAAGTTTCTAGCACAAGTATGTTAAGGTATCAAAGACATAATGATAAATGAATTCTCCTTTTTCAACCACCTAGCATAACATCTAAATATGCACTTATGAATATCATACTTTGAGGTCTGAGGGTACCTTATATGCTTCATTTGCTTGCCCTTTTCTTCATCTTTCATTTTAGGTGGTCTGGTACCACACCTAACAATCAATTTTTCCTTGTTGTTCCTTTCATACCATAGTGAGAAACCCTTTGCAAGTGCATAGTATGTTAAACACTCCTTCAGTTGTTCAGGTCCCTCATATAATCCTCCAACCTGTGACAAAAAACAATAAGGTCAGTAACAATTCATATAAAGTTGGCATATACATAAAGTAAATGGCTTTATACCTTTGGTTCCTTCAATTTCCAATGAGTATCCTTGTCATGTATTGGAAAATTTGGAATCTCTTCAAGTCCCTTTTTGAATGGATCAATAGGTAACCCATCATCATCAACAGTTTTCAAAGCATTCTCCAACTCCTTCATAAAATGATCATGTTCAACTTGCACATTATCAACCTCACTTTCTTCTAACCCTTTATTAACTCTTAATTCTGGTAGTAGGTTTCGATTTGGTATCTTAGCAATTGGTTGTCCCTTTCTAACTTGTTGTACCTCATCCTCACCTTCACTTAAATGATCAACAGATGCAACAGATTTTCCATCATCTGAATCTTCTTCTTCATAATCATCATTATCACTTGCTTCTGTCAGATCACCCCCATTATCACCTCCATTCTGACCTCCAGTTTTACACACAATGAATTTGCTAAGGTCCACTCCAGAGTGTTCTAGGTAAAAAGCTAACTTCCCATAGTTGTCAGCAACATCAAAAAAGATCTGTAAATCATTATTATTTTCTATTCCCATTAACCCAGACTCCATATCAGCTTCAGGTAACACATAGTAAATAGTAGCAATTGTTTGACCAACTTCTTTCTCTAAGAAATCATGTAGTTCTTCATAAGTTATTCTGCTTATTATCATGGGTGTAACATCTCCATTTTCATACCTTAAAGGCAGGTACAAGAACACCCCATTATGATGAACATTGATTTAAAACTCTTTCACCATTTTCAAACCCTAGCTGAAAGTAAAATATAACAATGAATTTAGCATGCATTTTAAATAATCACTGTAGCCTAACACTAACACTTTATAACATACGAAAAAAGAAAAAAATCCTACAAAACCCTAACACTAACTTCAAT
Source organism: Logfia minima (assembly GCA_963921325.1). Lineage (NCBI taxonomy): Eukaryota > Viridiplantae > Streptophyta > Magnoliopsida > Asterales > Asteraceae > Logfia > Logfia minima. Next base: position 13,412,460 of record OY992777.1, read on the forward strand.
AATACAATTAAAAAAAAAAATAAGGCACAAAACCCTAACCTTAAAAGCAACGATTGTTGAAATCGGAGATTGATTGTTGAAAGCAGAGTCAAAAAATTCGGTTTTGTTCGTATGTTATAGCCAATAGAATCGCCACGAAGTTTTGTCTGGAAGTGTTTGTGAAGGTGTAAAGGTTGTAAAGGTTTAAGAATATTAACGATCAATTGTTTTGTCCGGAAGTGTATGGAAATAAAAAATTGGGGTAAATTGTTTTGGGGGGAAAACATGTGGATCATTACATGGCATACAACTCATTAATTTCGTCCAGTCATATGCCACCTACAATTGAAACCGGTTAACGTCTAAACAAGTTGCCTAATACACAAAATTTAGGTTTTAACGAGTTCAGTGCATTTAATAGATGTCGTAAAGTTCGATACACACAATAACTTTTTTAACAAAGTTTAATGCATTTAGAAACACATAGCCCTACTTTTATTTATCTCCCTTACATAACTGCTATTTGAACAAAAAAATACCTAATAAACATCATAGAAAACACACACATCATACGCTAATACATATGATGACAAATGGTTCGGCGCCGCTGCTTTGCACGGGTACAAAGCTAGTTATAATTAAATATGATACTATCTTTATGATATACTTAACTTGATTTTACTGTGATTTCAATATAATCCGCCCGGCAACTACACTACGGCTTGTAATTCCTTAAACTGGGACTTTGTTTGGTGATATACGAGTTGACTGGCCTTTGGTATTTGTAAGTTTTTTGTCTTGATGAAAGCTTTTTTTGAGTTATTATTTAGTATCTGCTCATAAAGTTTTGTTATTTATTCAGCGATGTCTGTAGAAAGAACTTAACTAGCATTGTTCTGGAGGGCGTTAGTAACTGCACAAACTTTGAGATGTTGCTCATTTTCACTGATTTTGGTTGTTTATTAATAATACTCTTTGTTTTTAACTGGAACTAGATCTCTACAATGCTATCACCGAATCTCTTGCGATATTGGGTTCACGTGGCTACACTCTGAGTTTCTTATTGTTCTCTGTAGCTTTTATATTCTTTTGTAAGGCAAGGACACTCTATTACTTTCATTAATAATTCCTGAATAATTTGATTTTAAATGTAGGTTGAGGCTTTTATATAAAATGTTCTCAAGTTTGTCAGCTTCTCCGCATGTTGTCTTGTACAATAGCTTCAAAAGGGAGGTAATTAAATAAATCTGAAAATCCTTGAACTTGTATAAACTGGTTGCAAATATATGTAACGGCCATATAATCAAAAGATCGAATGCTTGGGTCGGGTCGCATCTTATTTAGCAACTGGAATAGACACATCCTCCAGAGTAGCAACTCACGTAGTGATGCAAATAGAGACATCCTCAAGGATAGCTACACTAATAAAGACATAATTGCGATGTCTTTGTTGATAGCAACACAAGTAACGACCTGTGTAGCGACGATTCCCCAAATCGGTGACTTAAATAACGACAAATTTAAACATGATGCAAAATTTTGACACATAATGAGATGTCACTATAATGTCTCTGTTTCTAGCGACTTAGACTTAGACGTCGCTAAAACCTATGACATTTCTATATAGACTACCTACATCATGTCTCTAGTCATGTCACTAGCATAAAATACGTCGCTCATTCCGTCGCTTATAGCAGTGTTGCTAAATAGTTGTTTTGTAGTAGTGAAAGTAATTAATCAAAATGTATCAAAGTTATTTGACCCAACATCGTGGTGAAATTTCTTCAGACCTCTTACTTACACGGACTTAAATTAATAGTTTCACTTCTCCGTATCTTGAGATCAACATATCGTCTAGTACACACGTTATTCGTTTTCTGTTTAGGGCGCTATCTAGGCATGAAATATACACTTTATGTCACTTCTGTCACTAGAAAAAGCTTAGTTTGTGTGCACATTGCGATTTTATACTCGACCTACAGTTATATATATCTACCTAACAATCATTTATTGACGTTTCTTGAAGTAATTAAGACGTCAACCTAAATTGAATTGTCACTATCGTTGATAGATTTGAGTAGCACATATTTGCAAGATATAGATATTAACTTCTTCTGGAAATGAGATGGAAGCAAAAAAGACCTATAATACTAACTGTCCATTGAGAGAGTATATGAATTACAAAAGTCCAATGAGATTGCCTAGCTAACTACTTAATTAGTCATGCATGGATTTAATTCCTTAATTTAGTCTCAACGAATGACATTTCTGTTTGACATTTTTGTTGTTTTCTTTTATCAAAGTCAGCACCTTCCCCTCTTATATCTGACTTCATGTCATTTTTACGTGTAACTTCTCTAATCTTTGGGACTTTGAGATTGGTTATGTGGTTTTCCGATTACCTTTTGACATGTGTTATTATCAACCTTCTAGTAATCACGTACACTAGTTACGTAGCTTAGATATATAATATTTCATATTTGAATAATGTTAAATGTGTAAAAAATGTTGGCCTTAATTCATACACCGCATAACTTATTCTTTCTATGAATCATTTTATTATGTTCACCAAGCAAATCTTTCGTTACACTTATGAAATCATTTTTTCTTCTGATTCGATTACTTTGAACATTCTTGTATTATTCAATTATCGATCTCTCTTTTATGTAAACCAAACATAACAATTTGATGAAACTCATACAAAGATGGAAGAAGAACATGAAATACAACAAATAAAAAATGAAATTTGAAGGAATATATGAACTATGGTCGTGTATTATGTACAATATGATAACTTCAACATCTAAAAATGTTAGATAAACAAACCAACCAATCAAACCAAACACTCCTATTATTAATTTCAACACATTTCTACCTTTCTTGGTATTTAGTAAGATACGAAAATCGTCTTCTTTATGACCAGGGTGAATAAGCCCGCCTGCGAACGTCCATACTATAACTGAATAAGATTATCTACACAAACAAATTAAAGAATGCTTTACACAACAGATAGTTGTGTAAATTATAAAACTAAAACATATCATTTGCGGTTTAAAATTTTGGTTTTTATTATAATCTTGACTTCTCGGTCACAAACCAAATACTCTTTGAGTTAGTAGTCACGAGTCAGGTTTCTATATTAAAAGTTTAACTAATGGTAAGTACTACAGCCTTCAGGATACATAAATAATAAAAAAAATTGTTTAGAGAAATAATAGAACACTTGAACAAGTTCCATAACTTGAACAATGACAATAAATAGCAACATGGATTATACTATCACTTGTTTGAAGATTTTCATGTTTATGTAAAAAGCATATATGATACATATATATGTCAATAGGGTTTTGTTAACGTTGTGGGTGTAATTAGAATAATTTTCATGCCTAAATTATGGTAATAATGCTGAATCTAATGATAAAGTACGCATCAAAATCATCGTTAATGACAACAGTTTTTTATCATTATGCGTATAGAAATGTCAGTTTGTATATACAGGTACAGATACTTATATACTATCAGCTATTTGTTATGAAAAGCGAAATAAGGGAGTGCTTACTCGATGACATCTTTCCAACAGCTACCACTAGCTTCATCATCCATAAGATCTTGCCAGTTAGCATCAAGAGTAGTTGAAGTAGATGCTTGATTTGAACACAAATTAAGATGATGATCACTTTGTTTTAGAGTATTGCTGGTATTTTCTACTTGAATGTTCACATTATCACTTTCGCTTTGACTTTGACTGACATGCTCCGGTGAGACAGGCACTAGTGGTGGAACAGACTCAAAACCTTCTAGGATTGGGTAACTTTGTGAGATAAAATTATGAGTAGAAAATGAAGGAATACTTGATGAAGATCGAGTCTCGTTCATGGCTAATTCCTGAAGGTTTTGCAGTTGATGAGGGTTGAGTTTAAGGTATTCTGACAATTGGACCTCATTAAATGGGTAAATATTTTGAGACATTGTAGTACTAGTAGAAGTATTAGTACTCAAAACTTGAAGTATGTTTTGAAGCAATTGAAATTTGGCTATTTGTGTTGCATCAGATGGCGACATTAGGGCGCTTAAATTAATATCCAAGAGAGAAGGATTTAAGAGATTAGCACCTCCTAAATTATTAGTAGCAACGGCCAAAAGTTGTGGCAGATATGCAAGGATGTCAAGATGATCAGTTCTTCGTTGGTGTGTGACTGGATCAATTCCCATTTGGAGTAGTTTCTTCTTTAAGTGAGTGTTCCAAAAATTCTTGATCTCGTTATCTGTCCTTCCTGGAAGATGTGTTGCTATCGCTGACCACCTGAAGATATGAAAGTATACCATTTTTCAACAGAAATATATTGGACCCAAATGTATTTGGGCAAATATTGATAGCTAATAGAGCAGTTACAAACTTTTAGTAATACTTTTTCAGGCTACAAAAGTCTATTTAAATATCAACTGTTTTCATGATTTGAAATACAAACAAAACTACCAAAAAAATGAATTACTTATTTCCGAGATGAGAATGGAGGTGAATGATGAGTTTCTCTTCGTCTTCGGTAAAATTTCCTCGTTTGATATCAGGACGAAGATAATTAGTCCACCTCAAACGACAACTTTTACCGCACCTATTAAGTCCGGCAAGTGAAGGTAATGCTCTCCAACTCCCATGTCCATTACGCTCAATATAATCGATAAGTTTTTGATCTTCTTCAGGTGTCCATGGACCCTTCTTGAGTCCGTTTTCATCGCTGCTAGATGACCTTCCCATCATTAATAAATCTGTAGGCACCATTTAAACATGTACGTATTGGTAAAAAACAATGCATATATGGTACAAAAATCCAGTTAAAATAGATAATGTAATTAACAAGAATGAACTAAAAAGTGATGCATAAAACCTTCTTGAGTTTAAAATGATGAGGTTCGGTGATGAAGAAAGGTGCAGTACGTTTGGTCTTTTATATGTAATCAATATATGTGTTCGAATGAGTAACATTGCTTGTGGTTATATCCTAACTGAGTATTAATTAAATACACATACCTTAAAAAGAAATGCTGTTATAAATATCTTGTAAACTTTGGATGGTTTACAATATTAAAATTAGTACTTAAAGTTATAATACTTATCTTAATGTAAAGTAAAAATACCCAAAATGAAATTAAATCGAAACAATTGAAAACATATTATATTATATTAAAGTTTAATTAAGAAAAAAAAGGTAAATTACAAGACATGCATGTAACATACATGTCTGAAAAGGTGTTGTATACACTAATTGATCATCTCTTTTGAAATTAATTGTAAAGTTTAGTTTTAGGAAATTAACTGCAAGTGTATAATCAGTTTTAAAAATTAACGACCAATTTATTACCTTTTTGTGTGTAAAAAACTTAAGATTGACTCGTTTCTTGAGAGAAGTAACTAAATTTTACAGTCCTTTTAATTTCAATGAAAGGGAAATTAGTATTTATATAAACTCACACTGACAGAATTTTGATTCCATGTTAAATTTATTGGCAACTTGTTCTTTAAGAAAATGAGAGCTGAGGTTCATTAATTACATTAATCTAAACTTCTTTAGAGTTTATTTGTCATGATATTGACCATGATTGTTCTAGTAGCCTAAACAACTACGGTATGTAACATTTTGCGTACTGCAAACATACGTATGTCATGATATTATATCGAAGTAAGGTTGGTTGTAAATGGGTCGATCAGGTGGAATGGCTTTCAAAAATATATCAAACCGGCCTACAATTACGCGAGGACGATTGTTTTTTAGTTTGGCAATTAACCAAAACTAACAACACTGGATAAATACAATTTTTTTGGTTTAGATTCTAACAAATTAGAAAGCCTATCTTTCTCTTTCGATAAAGGAGATCACTAACACTAGTGGTGTCAACTAGCTCAATTATTCACACACATCCCTAAGAGAGTCGACTATTTATAATTGAGGAATAAGACTTCATCGTCAACTCGTATCAACTTTCTTCTTCTACTGCTATACAAGATATCCTGATTATACTTTTTGTCGGCAGTGGCATACACATGCCTATTATATTGGCAACTATAGTTAGTCGGAGCACGGGAGCACCTTGACCCCGACAACGTTAAAGATACCTTAAGGATAATGATTAATGCCCCTGACTGTTGATTTATCCACACAATCAAATATGTAAAATTAAATCTTACTGTTAGGTTTTCATTCTCTAATCTCAACTTGTTGAAAGGTGCATGTTGTATAGTTAACTCGTAAAACAACTTTCAAGTATTTCAATAAATGAGTTGAAAGGTAACTATAGAGAATTTCTAAGCTAGATAAACATACAGTCAATTCTCGAAATTACTTTAGTCTCATCTTAGAGAACATAGGCTGTGTGAGCTGTCTAAGCTGACTAAGCATAAGTATTTTTTTAAGTAGTTATCGGTGTTTTGTCGTAAAAAACCAAAATAGATGGATTATTTCTAACAAGTTTAATAATTATAGATTGCAGTTATTGCAATAACAATATATCATTAATTACACATGTTTATCGAAGGGTATTAAAGAAAGCACATTCATTTTCATATCATATACATTTTTCCGTACATAAACATAGGAATACAATCAGATAACCCCTTATCAACAAGAAAGTGTGTTAATACTATACCTACAATTTCTATAAGAACATTTTTGTGTAAGTATTAATTGTTTAATGCATTTACAGAAGGGAGTTCAAATAAGTATGAGTTTTTTTTGTGAGAATAACAGAATTAATAGGAGAGCTCTATATGACAAAACCCCATTTTTTCCACATTTCTTAAAATTAAATATTTCAAAAACGACAAGTTAAAAAATTATTAAAAATTACACCATAAAAATCAGCGTTTTTTTCCTCTTCGATTAGACATCTCATAAGGTATAATTTTGACGATTTTTCCATTTTTTAGTAGGTTTTGAAAACTTATACTTTTTAATAGTCGTTGTTAACACATGTGATAGTCGTTGGTAACACTTGTGTTAACAGTTTTCAAAACCTACCAACAAATGGAAAAAATAAAATTCGTTGAAAGTATGTGATGTGAGATGTTTAATCGAAGAGGAAAAACAATAATTTTTATAGTGCAATTTTTAAAAATGTGAGAATCTTATTATTTTGATAAAAATTGACAATTAAAATTTATACTCTTATACTTTAGAAAAAATTGTATATTTAAATGAATTCTTGTATGAATTTATAAGATTAATTAACATTTGTCAAGTTGATTGTAAAATAAGAAGTGCTAGGAGGAAGAGTCGTCATTCACCTGCTCCATAAAGTGTCACTGTTGCGCAGTTCACCCCCCTCTCACCAAACATATATCTTTTCAAATATACTCGTATTAAATAAATCAAGACTTTCGAATTCACAGTTTATTTAAAACTTTAAAAGTCTTATACATTTTATGGATCCGATTTTAAAGTATGTAGCCTTCTTTAGCATGACTTATATACACATAACTTTAATCTGGCACTTTTTAATATACTAAAAAATATTATATTCTTGGGGTGTCCAATTTTAAATATATGTAAACCTATACCAAAAACATAACTACCTTGATTTATATATAGACAAAAGAATATATTGCACATCAATATCTTTAAATGCTCAGTTACGATTTTTTCAAATATGTTTTATAAGATCGGATCAAAGACTCTTGTGTATGTCTCGATCATATAATTCTTGGATTGTCCTCCTATATGTGTCACATCTCTTGTGCCAAGTACTTTGCATATTCCTAACATGCACATAGTACTTTCTGATTCGGCAATATTAAACCCATTATCTGCGGTTGTTGGGACATGTTGGGACATGAGAATCTGGATTCGTAGAGTCTCTACATTGCGAGCTGAGATCTGGGCTCGCAACCCATCTGGACTCGCAAGGCCCATGGGCTGCGAGTTGAGTTAACTCGCAAAGCCCATGGCCTGCGAGTTGAAATGGATATAAATAGAAATGCTTAGGTCATTTCTTGGTATCCGTGCCTCACATCACTCTCAGTCATTATTACACATACACCTCATTTTCTGTGCCCAGAAAATATTAATATATTAAGAGGTTAGGTTTTGAAGGATTAACTTTTGTTAATTATCAAAACAAAACCTTTAATTATATAGATAAGTTATATAAACTTTAATCAAATGTTTTGAGGGATTCCGCACCTCAATACTTTAAGATAACGTTGTTATCGAACCAAGATCTAGTGACTTACAATTGGTATCAGAGCTTTTGGGCTAAGATATTGTGGTTTCAAGATTTTTGTTTATATAACTAGTAATCTCTGGACATTTTTAGGTTTGTTTACGATCGAAATCTGCTGATTTAATCGTAAAAATACCAAAAATTTCAGTTCTCAGATTTCACAGCCGTTTTGCGAGTTGAGATTTGGGTTTCAGCTGTTATTTGCGAGTTGAGATCATCTGCGAGTTAAGATAACTTGCGAGTTGAATTCACTTGCGAATTGAGTTAGCTTGCGAATTGAAGTCACTTGCGAGTTGAGATAATTTGCGAGCTGAGTACCTGTGAACTGAATATTCTAAATTTTGTGATTTGATACTTTTTGAGATTTGTAAAGATGTCTGACTTGAGTAGAATGATTTAGATGGACCATGAGATTGGAAAATCTAATGTTCCACCTAAATTGCTCCGACTTGAGGATCACTATGGATGGAAGGACAGGTTTGAATCATACTGTAGATTCCATGACTTGACAATCTAGCTACGTATCAAAAATGGATACGCTGCACCTACTGCTGTTGTTGAGAATGCTATTGTGGTTGTACCCTATCACAGGATGAATGATAACAAAAAAAAAAGGAGTTTACAATTGAAAATAACGCTCATTCTTCAATAAAAATGAGTCTTCCTAAGGAAATCAATCATCAGCTGAAGTCTTTTCACACTGCTAAAGAGCTCTGGGAAGCTCTTGAGAAAAGATGTGAGGGGAGTCCACAAGTTAAGGCAGGATCTTGAAGCCTATACCACTAGATACTACCACTTACTGAGTGAGCTAGATGACCATGAGATTTTCTATTCTGATGAGGAGAAAACTGACAAGTTTATTGAAGGTTTACCTTCCAAATGGGAAATGTATGGAATTATGCTTAAGGACAATGATGAGCGGTATGCTAAAATGTCTCTGGAACAAGCTATAGATAAGCTCAGAGGTTATGATTTCTCTAAGAAAACAAGAGATACATATTATGATCAACTACAGAATCCAGGATTATATCATGGAAAGTCTGTTCTCTCGAATGTTTCATCCAGTTGGACCACTGCTCTATTCGTTGGTGAAACTGATGAACATGGTGAAATGGTAACCGAAGATTTATGCTTTATTGCTTCATCTGGAAGTCAAACAAAAGGGAAAACTACTGAGAAGTCACCTCAAGAACATCACAAGATGCCTATGAGTGTGAAATCTGCTGAACAACAATTGTCTGTTCTTGCTTCTTTTGTTGCTTCCTATGAGAACTATATTCAGGGGAAGATCAATGATCCAGCTGTATTTGATGAGGATTATGATCAGATTGATCCTGATGACCTTGAAGAAATGGATCTTCAGTGGCAACTAACAATGGTGTCAAGAAGAGTTAAGAATTTCTTGAAGCGTACTGGTAGACGGGTAGTAGGAAATCGACCAGGGTTTGACAAATCCAAGGTTAAGTGTTATAACTGTCAAGGTTATGGATACTTTGCTAGGGAATGTCAACGACCAAAGGTTGATAGTGGTAGTGGAAGATAAGACTCGGGAAGTACTTTAACTTCCAAAGTCTTGGTGGTTCGGCAAATGGACGGTTCCTATGATTGGTCTACTCAGTCTGAGCAAGCTCTTATGGCTGAAGTTGATGATCAAGAGAAACCTGCTGAATCTATATCCTATATGCCAACAACTGATGAATTTCAAGTTAAGGTGCCTGAGGTTGAAGTCAAAGAGAGTGATGAAGATGTGCTATACATCAACTCAACTGAAGAGATGAGTCTTGATGAGTTTGTCCCATATATGGCTGATGTTCAGACAGACAAGAAAAGAGTATGTCTTGACCTTCTTACTCTTGCTGATGTTTGTTATTTAGTTACTGATTTACAAACTCAGGTTAGTGTATTTGCTATATCTCACAAAACTTTGACATCTGAACTAGAAATAGTTAAAAGTGATGTAAAAAGGTTAAGTGAGGATAAACTAGCTTTAAAAGAAAAGATTCAACTTGATGCTTCTGATAGAACCAGCCTAAGTGACATCATAAATAAACAATGTGTTAAAATAGATGAGTTATATTTGAACTTGAATGAGTTAAATCTGTTGGTGCACGTTTGGTGACAACAGCTCTTATTTGTAATAGTTAGTTCTGTTATTAGTTTTGTAGTTAATAATGTAAATTGTTTATTAACTTAGCCTTTTTAGTTTTTAGTTTGTAAGTTCGTACGAACCTATATGTTCGTACGAACCTAGGAAGTTCGTACGAACCTAGGATCAGTAAGTTTGTACGAACTTACTGGGTATAAAAACTAAGTTGTAATATTTCATTTAAAAGCTTTTGAAATCAGTTATATTCGAATATACAGTGCTATCTTCGAATACCTACGAACTTATACACTTAACACTTGCATTTACTTGTTTTGTTGTTGGTTATTGTGTATTATACCATTCCGCAATCTAATACACATTGTAATCCCGTTTGGATCCGTGCAAAGGGACTTTCAATTGGTATCAGAGCTGCAACAAGTCATTGTTGGGTTCGGGATTGCTTTAATCACAAAGAAAACAAGATTTTGAGTGTTTAAGTTGATAAAAGTTGTACTTTTGGATTCCTTAAGCTCTTGTGGTTCTTATCTATCAAGTTTCATTCGAATTCATCGGTTGAATCTCTGTAGATCTAAGTTTTTGTTCGATTTTAGGTGTTGAACAGCAAGTTCGTACAAGTCAGAAAGTTACGTACGAACTTACCCAAAATATCATACGAACCTATAAGTTCGAACGTTTGAATTTTCTGTCAAGTTTGACCTGAAGGTTGACCATACGAACCTAGATAGTTTTCGAACCTATAAGTTCGAAGTAATCTAAGTTCGTACGAACCTAGGGCTGTTGACTTCTGTTGACTTTTCTGTTTTACACTTTTGACTTGGTTTGACTGTTTCTAGTGATGACAAATCTCAATAAACTGTTAGAAATGGATCACGAGGTTGGTAAGTCAGCCTCACCACCTAAGCTCCTCAAAGGAGAGGACTACTTTTGGTGGAGAGATCGATTTGAATCGTTTGCGAGATTTCACGATATCCGTATGTGGATATGCATTAAAGATGGGTATGACTTAGCCACTTACGAATTTGAGGGAAAGACTAAGTTCTGTACATATTCTGTCATGAAAGATGAAGACAAAAAGATGTACGAGGCTGAGAATAAAGCTTTGTCAGCAATTACTATGTGTCTCCCTCAGGAGATCAAGCATACTTTTAAACGCTACCAATTCTCAAAAGAGCTTTGGGAAGCGTTAGAAAAGCGGTTTGATGGAATCGATAAGATAAAAGAGAGTAGAGCTGATTTACTGGCCAAACAGTTCTATGTCTTCAAACATATGAAGGGAGAGTCATTAGAGGAAATTATCACCAGATACTACCATCTTATGACTGAACTAGACAACAATGGTCTATCCTTCACCGACACTGTCAAGAGCAATAAGCTCCTTGAATCACTCCCACCAAAATGGGACATTTATACTCTGATGATCAAGGAGAGTACAGGGTATGACGCTCTGACTCTCGATGATGTGATTGGAAAGATGCGCGTGTATGACTTAAACATGCGGAGGAAAGAGACGGGATCTGATCAGGTTCAGGATCCCAGCGTTTACCATGGTAAACGAACTGATTCCACTGCATCTACAAGTAGTGGTGTTGCAGCTTTTTTTACTTTCGAGGATGAAACAGACTCGGTTATCAGAAGTTCTGATAGCAATGTCTGTCATATTACTTCGTCAGATGATCAAGGGGTCGATAGAAAACCGAAATCTGGAACCTCAAGCGTTTTAAATCAATGCCCATGAGCATGAAGTCTGCAGAAGAGGAAATAGCCATGCTTGCCTCTTTCATTGCATCCCGTGAGAACTTCATTAAGGGAAAAATCACTGATCCTGAACTAATCAACGAAGATTACGACCAATTGGATCAAGATGACCTAGAAGAAATGGACTTGCAGTGGCAAATGGCCATGATTGCAAGAAGAGCCCAACGATTTATGAACAGAACCGGGAGAAAATTCATGAGTAGCAAAGTGGGATTCGACAAGTCTAAAGTGAAGTGCTATAACTGTGATGGTTTTGGGCACTTTGCTAGAGAATGTCAGAGACCGAAGAGAGATCAAAATTTAGGTCAGAACGGATCAAGATACCACAGTCAAGGTTCCTCTGAGAACAATCAGACCTCAGGAAGTATTCATACTTCAAGAGCTCTGGTGGTTCAAACTCAAGATGGAGCATATGATTGGAGTTCAAAGTCTGAGGAATCACAAGCATTCATGGCCTCCATTACAGAAGAAAAGGAGGAAAACAATGCTGAATTTGATACAGAAAAGGAAGTAGCTACAGAGATGGAGATAGATGCACCTGCTCAAGAGACCAGAGAGGTAAAATTGAAGTCCACTAAAAACATGAGCTCAGAAGACTTTATCGCCTACATGGCAAATCTGGATACTGAAAAGCAAAAGGTATTTCTTAATTTAGACTTAGTTGTTAAAGCCTGTGTATTATGTACTAATTTTCAGGTACAAGCTGAGGAATTAATCGAGTCATCCAACTCGATATCAGCTCAGCTAAACTCTGTAAAAGAGGAAAATGCTATTCTAAAACAAAGAAATGCTGAGCTTTTGAATAAGGTCAAGGCTGACAAAGAGGACTTAAGGGTGTTGAAAGAAAGGGTTAATGAGCAAAGTCAGATTATTGACTTGGCTCATGAACATGTTCTTGATATAACAAAACAGTCCTCTGAAAAGGAAAAGGAGCTTGCTGATGCAAAAGTTAGGATTGCAGAATTAAATAAAAAACTTGAATTAAGAAAATTCTCAATCGAAACTTTGGATAATATGTTAAGCTCACAAAAACAGCCAAGAGACCTTCGAGGAATGAGGTATACTGAGTCCCCTCCTCCTTTTAATCATAACTATACTTCTTCACCTGATGAATCTGAGCAGTTACCTGCTAGTGATTCTGTAGTTTACTCAACCATTCCTGGTTTCATTCAATTTGTGAGATCTGAGGAAGCTGAGGTTACTACCGTGACTGAATCAACATCTTCTGACACTTTAATGTCATCCATCTCTGAACTAAAATTAAATACTATACCAGTGGATGAATGTGAAAAGGAAAGTGTCACAGAGAAGGTACAGACCACAACTGAATCTGTTTTACCCAGATCTGAAAAAGAAAAGGGTAAACATGTGGAAACTATCATATTTCCAAGTTTGCCAAAGTTGGATAAATCAACAGTTCAGAAGGCCCCGAAAAAGGCCTTAGTGAAGCGTTCTTGCTTCGTGTGCCATGAAAAGGGACACGTTGCAAGTATTTGTCCAACAAAGGGCAAAAGTAGAAAGACTCAGGTGAAAAAGGACCAATCACCTGTAAAATCTGTTTCGTCTCCGGAGAAGAAAACTCTTGTTCCTGATACGACTTGTGTAAGTGATAGAGTGGCTAGCTGGTTCTCTAAAACAATGAATACACATGAAGGTAGCTCCTCTGGAAGAATTGGTTTGGGTTATAAGAGAACATTAAGTACTCAGAAAACTCGACCTGTTCAGAAATCTGTTAAGTTCACGACAAATGATGTGTCTAGGAACAATACTCCTACAAGAGAAGGGTTCCATGGACAGTCTTCCAGGTCTAGAACTCCACAGAGATTTAATACTCCAAATAATCGTTTTTCTAACACAAATAGTAATAATAGGAATTATCACAATTCGAATTATAACTACCCCAACGTGTTTAGATCTACGTCCAACCCCAGACCAGTAAATCCGAGACTTTTTCAGAAGTCTCCGGAAAGAAAGTCTAGTAGTAGTTCCTCCCATACTCAAACGAATGCGACTCTCAAAGCATCCACCTCTAAGCCAAAGAGTAATGGATACTTAAAGGAATTTACATTCGTGGATGAGAATGGCAGACCCAAGACCGTCACGGCTTGGGTCCCCCTTGATGACTAATCTCTTCTATTATGTGTGCAGGAGTTAATCAGACGTGCTGCCAACTAGTGGTATGTGGATAGCGGTTGCTCAAGGCACATGACGGGGGAAAGGCAGCTTCTTGTGGATTTCATACACAAGAAGGGAGGATATGTGAACTTCGTTGGTGAAAAAGGTGGACAAATTACGGGATTTGGTACAATAACAAATGGAAAATTTAAGCTAGAGCAAGTCAAATATGTTGAAGAGCTGAAGCACAACCTGATGAGTGTATCTCAGATCTGTGACAAAGGACATCCTGTCCATTTTACGGATAGAGAAGCACTCATTTTAAAACCTGGTTTTGTCATTCCAGATGAATGGATAATCATGAGGGCTCCCAGAAGGAATGATACTTATGTGTTGGACATGAGTGTTACTAAATCCTTCCCGGAGTCGACATGCCTTATATCCACAGCATCGGAGTTCGATTCACAATTGTGGCACCGGAAAATGGCACACTTACACTTTAGAAAGATGAACTATATAGTCAAGAATGGACTAGTGCTAGGTGTTCCAGTACAGATTTTTGGTCTAGAGGATAAATGTGTGCCTTGTCAAAAAGGAAAACAACACAAGAAGCCTCATCAGTCAAAATCTCAAAATTCCATTGCCTCAACCTTTGATCTTCTTCATATGGATCTATTTGGTCCTGTGAACGCAAGGAGTATAGGTGGTAAACATTACTGTCTAGTTATCACTGATGACTTTTCACGTTTTTCATGGGTATTCTTTCTGGCATCAAAGGATGAGACAGCAGAAATGCTGATGACATTCTTTACCCAGATTGGACATCAATTTGGTCGAGGAGTCAAGAAGATACGAAGCGACAATGGCTTAGAGTTCAAGAACTCGGTATTGAATGTCTTTTGCTTAAGTAAAGGAATTCAACACCAGTTCAGTGCACCTTATGAGCCACAACAAAATGGTGTCGCTGAAAGGAAAAACCGTACCTTGATTGAAGCAGCAAGAACAATGCTGGCTGATTCAAAGCTTCCTGTCATTTTCTGGGGAGAAGCAGTGAATACAGCTTGTCATGTACTCAACAGAGTTTTAACCGTTAAGAAGCATAACAAAACGTGTTATGAGCTCCTAAATGGTCGAAAACCAAACCTGAATGGTCTTGAACCCTTCGGTGTTCAATGTACCTTATTAAAGACCAAACATCAATCAAAATTTGGTGAGAAAGCTGACGAAGGATTATTCCTAGGTTATGAAGCTGGATCTCCAAACAAAAGGGTCTATAATAAGACAACTGGCAGAGTTGAGATTGTATATAATATACAAGTCACATCCTATACTCCAGCTGTACAAACTGGACCAGAATGGTTATTTGACTATAATGTTGTCTTCAAATCATTCAATCTTCCGTTCTTAAGTGAAGCTGACACCTTGGGGCTAGAACATGTTGTGCTAGATGATGGTGAAATCAATGAGTTTGCACCAAGATCTAGCATTCCAAGTTCGGAAGATGCAAATGATAAAGGGAAAGAAACTACTGTCGATCCTATTGCGGATAGTGATTCAAATCTGAATGACATTCCATCTTCCTCAAAGGTTACAGATCCTATGCATGAAATTGCAGAGGATGAAGTATCACCTCAAAGGGAGATTGGATCAAATCTAGGATCTGACTTACCGGTTGACTCTGTAGTCTCAACTCGTGTGAACAAGTATCATCCGATTGATAATATCATTGGTGATCCGAGTTCTAGAGTAAAGACTCGCAGAGAAATATCAGAAAGCAACAGTCTATATGCATCGATTCAAGATACAGGAATCATGCATAAGTGCCTGTTTAGTTGTTTCATTTCTCAAATTGAGCCCAAAAATGTACAAATGGCTCTTAAGGATAATTCTTGGGTAGAGGCTATGCAAGAGGAGCTTGATCAATTCAAGAAGCTCAAAGTGTGGGAGCTAGTTGATCTACCAAAAGGGGAATATGCAATAGGCACCAAATGGGTGTTTAAGTGCAAACGTGATGACAAGGGTGTTGTAACTCGCAACAAAGCCAGATTGGTAGTTCAAGGATTTAATCAGCAGGAAGGGATAGACTATACAGAGGTGTTTGCACCTGTCGCAAGGCTGGAAGCAATTCGATTGTTTCTGGCATATGCTGCACATAAAAGAATCAGAGTCTATCAACTTGATGTAAAGAGTGCCTTCCTACATGGTAAAGTTCAAGAACTTGTGTTTGTTCAACAAGCTCCGGGGTTCAGTGATCCAGACCATCCAGACCGAGTCTATAAATTAGACAAGGCTCTGTATGGACTGCATCAAGCACCTAGAGCTTGGTATGAGACTCTATCTACTTATCTCTTGGAAAATGGGTTCAAAAGAGGGCAGATAGATTGTACATTGTTCATGAAATGGCAAAAGGAAGATTTCCTACTTGTTCAAGTGTATGTCGATGATATCATTTTTGGATCATCCGATGAGCAAATGTGCAGAGACTTTGAACAAGTTATGAAGCGAAGATTTGAAATGAGTGCGATGGGGGAATTGAATTTCTTCTTAGGATTACAAGTTGATCAAAAGAAAGATGGATTCTTCATCCATCAGACGAAGTATGTTCATGAAATGCTCACGCTTTTCAAGATGACTGAAAGCTCGTCATATGGTACTCCAATTCAATTGAATCACAATCTTGGACCAGATTCTGAAAGTACTGAAGATGTGGATCCGACTCTATATCGGGCCGTTATTGGTTCTCTCATGTATCTAACAGCTTCTAGACCAGATATAACATTTGCAGTTTGTTTGTGTGCGCACTTTCAATCTACGCCTAAGGAATCACACATGAAAGCAGCAAAGAGAATTTTGCGTTACCTTAAGGGAAAACCTAAGTTAGGTCTTTGGTATCCCTCAGGAGGCAATTTTGACTTTGTTGCTTATACTGACTCAGATTATGGAGGTTGTAACCTGAATAGGAAATCTACCACGGGAGGTTGTCAGTTATTGGGTGGTCGCCTTGTCTCTTGGCAATGTAAGAAACAAACCTCGGTCGCTATCTCAACCTGTGAGGCTGAGTATGTGGCAGCCGGTAGTTGTTGTTCACAAGTATTGTGGATACAACAACAGCTGCGTGACTATGGTTTGAATTTCACTAACACTCCTATTATGATTGACAATCAGTCAACCATGTCTATAACTAATAATCCTGTAAAGCATAGTAAGACGAAACACATTGAAATAAGACATCATTTCATTCGTGATTGTGCAGAAAAACATTTGATTAAATTAGTTAAGGTCATTTCTGATGACAATCTGGCTGACCTTTATACAAAGGCATTTGATCGGTCTCGGTTTGAGCTCTTACTCCAACTTAATGGGATGAGTAATCCTGAGTAAATATTTTCTCAAAGAACTTAGTATGTTTTTATTTCTATTTCTTAGTTTATTTTACCTTTTCTCTTTGCAAAACCAATAAAAATTTAGAGGGTCACTGTACTAATTGCAAAGAAATGATGAATCTTTTACTCATGCCTAGAACATTTTATATGTGTGGCTCTAAGATGCAGAACACTCACAGTAAATGTACCTAAAAATGCAAACGTATTTGATAGCTTCACTTTACGATGTATTGGTAGGCATGCGACATAATGGTTTTCAAGTACTTAATCTATAATAAATAATACGATTGTTGTGCTATCTTTATTTTGATGTACGACTTAAGTCTTAATTCTTAGGAGATGGACTATTCACGAATGCTTGTTACCGGATATAAAACAACATTAAATCATCTGGGGGGTTCACTGACTGGTTCTTCTACTTCATCTAGAACTATGTTGACCTAGATTCAGCCAGTGTATCCTAAAAACTAGAACAAACTCGACCGCGAAACAAGAATACCGTTTTCAAGGTCTCTAGTCAAACTATGTCGCTTTGTTGTACGAAAGTACAGACCTGTCACCTCTGGTTTGATTTTAGATTTGTTTGTTTCTAACCATAGTCTTGTCTTTAAATTGAAACATGTACCTATGTACATTGCTGATAAAGCAAACAGACTTGACTTTAAAGATGAAATAAAAATGAAAAATATCCTTTACATGCTATTCATGACTGTTTGGATCCTAAGGGTATATCAAATGTACGATTCGCAAGAGATCATGAACAATAATCTTATATGTACTTGAGAATTATGAATGTCGAACGCTTAAGTGGAAAACAATACTGATAATCGTTGTGTTCTATAACTTACAACAATAATAATCAAAGGAATAAATGAAAATTCCTAACTGTGTATTGCTCTCATCATGGCTAATTCGATCTTTGTATCAGTGACACTCGCTAAAAGATTGTACTTTTTAAAAAAAAATATGAACAATTTCATATTCGCATTTTTACCTTTATGTTATTTTTAAGTGTTTAAATAAATAAATGAATAACTGTTCTTTGTTTTTGGGTATTATTTACATTTTGTTCGTATAATTGCTCAAACCTTGCTCAATTGAATGTCTAAGTATTTAGGTAATTAGTTTTTGTTTTAAAATTGAAAAAGTTAAATTTTTTAATTTTAAAATATTCTAAGTTCGTACGAACTTAGATTGTAGGTTCGAAGACTAGGTTCGTACGAACCTAGGATTGGAGTATAAAAGGGTCAACTCGGTCAATTTTTTCTCACTTTCACCTTCGAACATTATATTCGTACGAACCTACCCAGCCATTCGAACCTACGGTCTGCGAACATACTTTTTCAAATTAAAATCATTTCTGAAACGTGTTGTTGGATTTTTAACCCATTAATCTTCTTCACTATCTTATTGTGCATCTTTGTAAGTAATTTATGCCTATTTTTAACCGTTAAACATGTATGTATTCGAATTAAGTTAGGTTTTAAATAAAACAAATTTAAAAATCAAAAATGTGTAAGTTTAATCGGTTAAAAGTGGATTGTTCAGGTTGCAAATGCATACACGCACCTAGGCGCCACTTAATCCATGTTCTGATTGTGTTTTATTGAACAAAATTTTGAATTTTGTTTTTCTGTTCTTGCGTTCGAACCAACATGTTCATACGAACATATATGTTCGTACGAACCTAGCCAATGTAAGTTCGTACGAACTTAAGTTTGACTTGGTCAAACAGTAAGTTCGTACGAACCTACAAGGGCAGTAAGTTCGTACGAACTTATATGTTCGTACGAACCTACTTTGGTTTGAACTTTAAAGACTTGTTTTAATCGTAGAATCTTGTTTGCAGGGTTCTAAATTAATTATGTCTTATGACTAACATTATTATTCTTTATTTTTGGCGTGTTTGTGTTTGTTTTGCAGAAATGGCTGATCTTGTGCGTGAGTTTCACAACAAGCACAATGTGGCAGTTTCTTTTGATCTTGCTAACTCGGCGACTGCACCGTTTCGAGGCATGCTGGAGTTTCTCATGCGCTCACGGGTGTTCTTTGCGCTCAACCATTCGCCAGTGTTGAGTTTTCCATATCTCAGCCAATTCTGGGCCACGGCGGTTCACGACTGTGAGCCTCAGCCACCGGTTATTAGGGCAACTGTGAATGGGGTCGATATCGAATTCACGGCTGAGTTTCTGAGACAAGTGTTGCAGCTGGGGACTGAAGAGCAGGAAAATGGTCCCACGACTTTTCCTCTTGAGATGCGTGCTGGCGCGTTTCAACGTATGGGCTATGTAGGCGATGTTACCCACACCCAATACACCAAGAGTCTGGTGTACGGACAGTGGCGTTATTTGATGCATATTCTGCTGGTTTCTTTTATACCGAAGAAGGCCGGGTTCGATACAATGAACCATAAGCTACAGTCTGGGATGATTTCTCTTATTTACAATAAGCCCTACTGTTTCAGTCAGTACTTCTTTGATGAGATGGTTCAGCAAATAAAGGGGAGTGTGAAGGAGCACTTTATTCTCTATCCTCGTTTTGTCATGATGCTGCTCAATGCTCTAATTCCCAATCTTCCAGCTATCGAACCGGTGGTTCATTTGATGCCGGTCGACAAGAAGATCTTTGGGCACTGTCTCAGCCACAACAAGAGACGTGCAGTTGCTGATAGGCCACAAGATGTGCCTTTGTTTGGGGCAATTATTGATGCAAACTATCAGGTTCCACCAGATAATGGCTGGTTGGATGTGCCTGTGCCCCAAGCAGCTGCTGAGGTTCAAGCTCAAGAACCAGAGCCGGCACCGGCCCATGCTGAGGTGGCTGCTGATGAGCCACAACAGGAGGTAGTTGAAGAACTCCTGCACCAGATAGAGCACCCTGCTGAGGGAGAGCGTGTTGATGCTGATGTTGCTGCTGAGTTGGTTAGGGAAGTCCTTCAGGGCGAAGCAGGGCCCAGTTCTGAGCCCACTTTTGATGATATCTTCAAGGATATTGATGACTATTCTGTAGCCCGAGACACATGGTCTCCACCTGCTGCTGAAGCTGATAAGGATGCAGCTCTTGATTCTGAGGCTACAGAATGTGATGCAGATGATGATGATGATGGTGATGAGGATGGTAATGATGATGATGATGACGAGGACCGCCCTATGATTGGTTTTCATGGGTCCAAGGGGGTGTTGATTGACCCTAAGGCTGCTCGGGAAAAGGAAAAGGGCAAGAGAAAGGTCCAGGAGGACGATGAATATGTCCCTGGGAACTCTGATGATGACTCTGAACCGGAACAATTTAGAGTGCAGGCTCGCAAACGCCAGCGACCAACTGGTGTGGTTATTGGAATGGGTGGTTCAGCTCCTATGTTTGTCACACCTACTCCACCACCTGTTACTCCATCAACGACACAACGACCACCAGTTCCCTCCACAACCACGCCACCTGCTACTGTCTTATCTACCCCAACCACCGCTCCACCTCTAGCTCGACCCACCCAATCGGTTCCAAATCCAGCTGCTCTTCTCTCCGATCCAGACAAGTTTACCTATCTTGAGGGCCGGATCACTAGCCTGATGGATATGGTGACTGCTTTAACTGCTGTTGTTACAAGCCAGGAGGTTCGAGTCACAAATCTGACAGCTATTAATGAGCGCTTAGAGAAGAACCTTGAAAAGTTAGAAGATCAAGTGCGGCTACATGAGGTCACTATCTTCCAAATGAAGCGCCAGTCGCTCAGGGGGGATAAGACAACAGGATGCAAGGAAGATGAGCTGAGACTCAAAGCTGATAATGACCGTGACGATGATCCAAGTGCACCCAAAGAAGGTGAGCTGCCTGGCTCTTCATCTAGAGTGCAAGGTGCAGTTATAGCTCAGGGGGAGTCTGGTCAAGGTTCTGGTGTGAGCGGATCTGGACAAGGTGCTTTAAAGCCTCAAGAAGAGACTGAACCATCTGGAGGGTGGAACAAAGAGTCCAGTGAGGAACAAGCAGAAGAGACAGACTGGAGCAAGAAAATCGAAGAAAAAACGGATCAAAAAGGTGGTTGGGGAACAGAATCAGGGTCTGGTGTTGGTGCAGCGGCAGATGGTGATGGTAGCCAGAAATCAGGGTGGGGTGCAAAGAAGAATGAAAACGAAGCAGATAAGGAGGGCACCCCTATAGATCTTATAGAGTCTGATACCATCGAAGCACTGCTTGGCTTAGATGAATTTGATAGTGATGGGTCAGAACTAGAAGAAGGAGAAATCCTCAGTACAGGTGTTGCAGACTGGAAATCAGATGAGGAGACTGTTCAAGATACAGATGTTGATATAGATGAACATGTCGAGCCCAAGCAACCTGTCACTGAAGTGATTATCGAGTCTGAAGATGGTAAGAAAGTGTTAGATCGCAAGGACATAGAGTCTGATGGTGATGAGGTCCTTAACGATGAGACATCTGAAGAACCAGAACTGTCCAGAGCCGAGCTGAAAGCCTTATGGTGTAAGAAGGCAGAAAAGGAACCTGAGATAAAGTATAAAGGTGATATAAGGGTTAGAGGGGCAGGAAAGTTGAGCAAAGGCATCATAAGTTGGTTCTATGACAGTGAACTAAAACTGTTCATAATTAAAAGATATGATGGAATTCAGTACTTAAGAAGAAAACTGAAAACTTTCAGCTCGCTACCAAAGATCGAACTGAAGGAACTGGCCTGGATTGACTTGGTAAATGTCAATAATGATCCTTACGCCGGAACTGTAGAGAGAATAATTAAGCGTGAAGGAAGAACCAATAATTTCGTTGATTTAAAACCAAGATCAGGTAAAAGAGTTCCCGATTTAACCCGGATTGATCCTATTACAAATAAGCCGTGGATGAAAATGGTTTATAAACCGGTCAAGGGGGAGTCTGTTGGTGCACGTTTGGTGTAACATCCTCTTCTGCGGTCTGGTAAATTCTATTATTTTAATCGATTATCTAAATGTTTTAGAAATTATTTAATATTATGTGTTTCATTGTGAAACGTAGATAAATAAGTCCTTTGACTTATTGTGACTAGTGAAATATTAATCGTTTTAAATTATTATAGATGACGGTAAAATAAAATAATATTTCTCGCAAACGGTTTTCAGGTTCCAGACAAAAGATTTAGGACGAGAATAAAATTATACCCTTTAATTGTTGGAGTCGGTTGCAAGCCGACTTTGAAATCCTTATATATCTCATGTCTTCCTTCTTGATTTCATTTGAAAAACTTGCAAATCAAAGAAACCCAAAACCAAAATTGAATTCATGCTTGTGTTCCTGTGATTCCGAATTCATAACATCAGATTCATCATCATCTATATCTTAATTGCATCAGATTTATCCATCCTTTTATTTTCAAAAGAAAGAAAAAGAGAAGTAAGTTTGAATTGAAATGGGTAAATCGAATTGAAGCTTGATATGTTGTTATAAGGTGTTGTTTGATGTTACTTGAAGTGTTAGAAACCTTAGAATTGAGTTTTCTGAAGTTTTGGTGAATTTTGGTTCGAAAAACTGGTAACAGCGGCTCAACTCGCAGTTTTCAGTTCGTCCTGCGAGTTGACTCTGCGAGCCGAGTTGACTTGCGAGTTGACTTGCGGTGCGAGTTGACTTGCGAGTTGAGTTGGCTTGCGAGTTGACTTGCGGTGCGAGTTGACTTGCGAGTTGAGTTGGCTTGCGAGTTGACTTGCGAGTTGACTTGCGAGCCGAGTTGACCTGCGAGCCGAGTTGCGAACCGAGTTGCGAACCGAGTTGACCTGCGAACCCAAATTTCTGCGAACCGAGATTCCTGCGAGTTGACCTGCGAGTTGACTTGCGAGTTGACTTGCGATGCGTAAGTGTTTTTGAGACGCGGTTTTGTAAAAATCTCACTAACTCGGATTTAGTTGAAATTTGCATGGTCATTCGGAAACGGCCTAGTAATCAAGGCTATATTTTAATAGCCTAGGCAGTTTTTGGCCATCCGGGGTCATCTAGGACCCGAAAATGGCATTTTTCAGTTTTAAGCGGCATTGCGAACTTTTTCTGAGTTTATTTCTTATTGAACTTTTGTTTGTCTAGACTTCAGGGATTACCTGATTGGATAATTAGACTATAATGATAATTATGGAACGAACTTCTGACTTGTTTACGATCTTCTGTTTCAGATCAACGTAAGACTCAGTGATATAAGAATCCTGAGTGTGGAGACGTCAGAGGTATCGGTGAGTGGATTCGGAACTCATCATTTGATTTAGTTGTAACTATTTGGTTACAACAAGTAAACGTAGATGTGTATTAGACTGTTAGTCTTGATTATCGATTATTGATCTACGTGATATGTGAACCAATGTGTACTATGTTATTGAGGTCAACGTGTAGTTGGACTTCTGGTTATTATGTGTTTTACACAGGTTTTGATTCATTTGTTGTGTTTGAGACCTGTGTATGTGTTTAATAACCAGTATTTATCGGTCTATTCCTTATTGGCCATACGGACTGACGGTAAGTGTTCTTGGGGGAATCCCCGGGTATTATGATATCCCCAGAGCCACCGATCCTCATTGAATTATGTGTGTTTACGATTATTTGGTGTAAACAACTAGTTATGCTAAGTTGAATGTTGTGTGATGAACCTATTCACTTAGCTTTGTGCTAACCCCTCATTTTACTTCTTGTAGGATATGTTTTGATTAATTGTGGGTGCAGGAGGTGAATGGTTGATCAGGGAATGTTTGACTGCGCTTTTGGTCTCTGATATGGTTTTGTAATAAACCTTGTTTTGTGAATTTTTATAATACCCCGCCTTTTGTAGTTTTTAAACAGTTTGAATTTGGTGTATATATTGAAAATGTAAACTGTTTATGTACAATGTTTGATATATATTTTAATGTAATGTATTTTAAATTAATGCTTCCGAGTTTATTAATATAATATTCTTATATTGAAAGAGGGGTGTTATAAGTTGGTATCAGAGCATAGATTTGGGTGAATTGTACATCGGTAAGTGTTCAATCCCAAATCTGTTTCGCATTTTGTCAAACATTTCTGGGTATGGGTTTTAGCATTGGTTATGAATCGGTTAGTAGATAAGTACTAACGATTAACAAGTTTTGAGTTGTTGTTGTGAAAACAGATATGGCAGATAACGAGCAACCGACCACCAACCCTAACAATGCCTCTAGGATCGATGTTCGTCCTTCAGATATTCATAATGAGAGACATGATCATGAGGGTACTTCTAATCCTGCTCATGAAGAATCGAATAGAGACAATTATCTTTTTCAACTAGAAGATGAATTGATTAATCTCAGAGAATTTAAAAGGCAGACTGAAACTGCCTCATCTCAGCAACGTTTTCAACAACAGATACCTGTGTTTGGTAATATTTCTACCTTTCAGTCAAATAAACAGTGTTCATTCAAAACGTTCATGGCAAGTAAACCACCGGAGTTTAGAGGTAGTACAAATCCATCTGTAACTTTAAATTGGTTAAGAGATATTGAGAGGAAATTTGATGTTACTCGTTGTGAAGAAGAATCCAAAGTGTTTTATGCTATTCAATGTTTGAAAGATGAAGCAATGATTTGGTGGGACTCGATTACTGGTCATATGACTCAACAACATAGAGAAGTTATTCGATGGTCTGACTTCCATCAAGCTGTTTGTAATCAATACTGTTCCGACTTCGATATGGCACGCATTAGGAGAGAGTTTGTGAATCTCCAATTAACTGACAAGATGACCATTGATGAATTAATAGCACAGTTTTCGGAAAAACTACGGTTTGTACAGCAGTGGGTTCCTGATGAAAAAACCAGGATTGAGCAATTTGTGGAAACTTTACCTCATAATTACCGTACTTCAGTGAGATTAGCTAGTAGTCTATCTCAAGCTTTTACTCTTGCACGTTCAGTTGATAGTGATATTAGAGGTTTTCGAGAATCTCAAGTTAGAGATACTTCTTCTTCATTTCCAAGATTTAGAACAGATTCTTCAGGTAAAGGGAAGTCCAGGTGGCAGGGTAATCGTCAGAATAATCGTCAGGGTCAAGGATTCAGTGATAAAAGTGGTTCATCCGGAAATTCTATTTGGTGCAATGCTTGTCGATCCAGACATACTGGCCCATGTACAATTCAGACGAACAAATGTGTTAAATGTGGTGAATTGGGTCATGAGTTTAAGAATTGTAAGTTTCCCAATTTTGTATGTTGGAACTGTAAGAAAGAAGGGCATCGTATAGGACAGTGTCCTGAGGCAAGGAAGCAAGGTTCGGTTTCGGTCGGGAGTTCGTCATCTTCCGGTCAAAAACGGAAGAATCCTCCGCCAGCGACAAGTAGGGCTTTTCAGATGACAGTTGATGAGGCTGTCCACACAGATGATGTGATTACTGGTACTTTTCTTATAAACTCTGTACCAGCTCGTGTTTTATTTGATTCTGGAGCAAATTGTTCTTTTATATCTGTGTGTTTCTGTAATAAGTTGAAATTGATTCCTACTGTGATAACTAAGCCCTTAGAAGTAGAGATTGTTAGTGGCAAGTTAGTTCCTGTTACCACCTCGGTGACTGGAGTTAATATTGTGATAGATGGCCAGACTTTTCCAATTTCGTTTTTATTAATGCCAATTCCAAGTTTTGATGTGATTATTGGCATGGATTGGTTAAGTCAGTTTAAAGCAAGTATAGATTGCCACCATAAGCTGATTAGAATCCCAATCTCTGATGATTCATATGTTGTGGCTCGAGGAGAATGGGATAGTGGGTGTATTCCTCTGATTTCCATGATGAAGGCTAGAAAGTCGTTGATTAAAGGTTGTGAGTCTTACCTAGCTTATGTTATTGATTCCAAATTAGAAAAGAAATCCATTTCTGATGTTCCGGTTGTGTCTGAATATCCGGAAGTGTTTCCTGATGAATTACCTGGTTTGCCACCGGTTAGGGAAGTTGAATATCAGATTGATCTTGTTCCCGGTTCCTCGCCTGCAGCTAAAGCTCCCTATAGATTAGCTCCTTTTGAAATACGTGAAATGATGAACCAGATACAGGAGTTATTAGACAGAGGGTTTATTAGACCTAGTTCTTCTCCATGGGGTGCACCGGTTTTGTTTGTTAAAAAGAAAGATGGGTCTTTTAGAATGTGTATTGATTATCGGGAATTAAACAAAAGAACAGTAAAGAATAAATATCCTCTGCCTCGAATAGACGATTTGTTTGATCAGTTGCAAGGATCTTCGTTTTATTCTAAAATTGACTTGAGATCAGGTTATCATCAAGTTCGTGTTCGTGAACAAGATATTCCTAAAACTACTTTCCGCACCAGGTATGGTCATTTTGAATTCCTAGTTATGCCTTTTGGTTTGACTAATGCTCCAGCGGTTTTTATGGATTTGATGAACCGTGTTTGTCGGCCTTTTCTCGATAAGTTTGTTATTGTGTTTATCGATGATATTCTGGTTTATTCTAAATCTGAATCAGAACATGAAATGCATTTGAGAATAGTGCTAGAAACATTGAAAAGAGAACAACTATACGCAAAATTTTCTAAATGCCAATTATGGATTCGAGAAGTACAATTTTTGGGTCACATTATTTGTAATGATGGGGTTAAAGTTGATCCTTCTAAAGTAGAAGCCGTAATGAATTGGAAAGTTCCAAAGAATGCTTCTGAAATTAAAAGTTTTCTGGGTTTAGCGGGATATTACCGGAAGTTCATTAAAGATTTTTCTAAAATAGCCGGTCCGTTGACTAAATTAACCCGCAAGAATGAAAAGTTTGAGTGGAATGAACAACAAGAGCATGCCTTTAAGACTCTGAGACAATTGTTGTGTCAAGCCCCAGTGTTAGCATTACCGAGTGGGTCTGAAGATTTTATTGTATATTGTGATGCATCTTACTCTGGTTTGGGTTGTGTTCTTATGCAAAAAGACAGAGTCATTGCCTATGCTTCTCGACAGTTAAAACCACATGAAAAGAATTATCCAACACATGATTTAGAGTTGGCAGCTGTTGTGTTTGCTTTGAAAATCTGGAGACACTATCTATATGGTACTAAATGCATTGTATGTACTGATCATAAAAGTCTTCAGTATGTGTTTTCACAGAAAGAACTGAATATGCGTCAAAGACGATGGTTAGAATTGATCAAAGACTATGATTGTGAAATACGTTACCATCCAGGAAAGGCAAATGTAGTTGCAGACGCTTTGAGCAGAAAAGGTATCTCTGACCAAGTTTATTTTCTACGAGTCGATGTTTCTTCTGACTTAGTGGATAAAATTAGAGATGCACAAATGGAAGCTTTATTAGATCCTAATTTAAAATCTGAAATCATGTTGAAAAGAAAAGATTTATTAGTTGATGATTCAAGAGGATTGAAGACTTTTCAGTCTCGAGTGTGGATTCCTATGATTGGTGGTATTCGAGATATGCTTTTAACTGAAACCCACAAGTCTCGATTGTCTATCCACCCTGGTTGTACACGGATGTATAATGACTTGAAACCTTTGTACTGGTGGCCTACAATGAAAATTGATATTGCAAGGTTTGTTGGAAATTGTCATATATGTGCTCAAGTTAAAGCTGAACATCAAAAGCCATATGGATCATTAAAACAGTTAGAAATTCCTGAGTGGAAGTGGGAACATATCACTATGGATTTTGTAACTAAACTCCCACGTACATCTCGAGGTAACGACATGATTTGGGTTATCGTTGACAGATTGACTAAAAGTGCTCATTTTATTGCTACAAGTGAAACAGCATCTTTGACTAAACTTGCTCAGTTGTATATTAATGAGATTATTTCCCGACATGGTATTCCATTATCGATTGTGTCAGATAGGGATTCTCGTTTCATTTCTCGTTTCTGGCAAAGTTTACAACAAGAATTGGGTACACGTGTAAATCTCAGTACAGCTTATCATCCTCAGACCGACGGTCAATCAGAACGTACGATTCAGACACTTGAGGATATGTTGAGAGCTTGTATTCTGGAATATGGCGGTTCATGGGATTCTCATCTACCATTGGTGGAATTTGCCTATAATAATTCCTATCACTCCAGTATTGGTATGCCTCCTTATGAGATGCTGTATGGACGTCGTTGTAGAACGCCCACGTGTTGGTTAGAAACTGGAGAAAAGCAATTTGCTGGCCCAGACATTGTACAAATCACAGCCGACAAAGTGGCTATCGCACGAGAAAAGTTAAAAGCTGCACGTGACAGACAGAAACAGTATGCAGACCCGCGTAGGCGCCTAGTTACATTCTCCGAGGGTGAGTTGGTTTATTTGAAAGTTTCACCTTGGAAAGGAGTGATTAGATTTGGAAAGCGAGGAAAGTTGGCACCTAGATACATTGGCCCCTTAAAAATCCGTCAAGTGGTTAATGATCAATCAGTCTCATTGGATCTTCCTCCTGAGCTTGCTGGTATTCATGACACGTTTAATATCTGTTATTTGAGAAAGTGTAATGTCGAGGATCAATCTCAGATTCTTCCTTTACCAGATTTGAAAGTTGATCAGAACCAGAAATTAGTTGAAGAACCTATTGAAATTCTTGATAGAAAAGTTACTAAACTTAGAAAGAAACAGATACCGATGGTATTAGTGAAATGGAGACATATTTTAGGTTCAAATTTGACTTGGGAGACCGAAGAATCTATGAAATCCAGATATCCTGGATTGTTTGATAGTGTTGAGATTTCGGGGACGAAATCTCCTTAAGGAGGGGAGATTTGTAACATCCTCTTCTGCGGTCTGGTAAATTCTATTATTTTAATCGATTATCTAAATGTTTTAGAAATTATTTAATATTATGTGTTTCATTGTGAAACGTAGATAAATAAGTCCTTTGACTTATTGTGACTAGTGAAATATTAATCGTTTTAAATTATTATAGATGACGGTAAAATAAAATAATATTTCTCGCAAACGGTTTTCAAGTTCCAGACAAAAGATTTAGGACGGGTATAAAATTATACCCTTTAATTGTTGGAGTCGGTTGCAAGCCGACTTTGAAATCCTTATATATCTCATGTCTTCCTTCTTGATTTCATTTGAAAAACTTGCAAATCAAAGAAACCCAAAACCAAAATTGAATTCATGCTTGTGTTCCTGTGATTCCGAATTCATAACATCAGATTCATCATCATCTATATCTTAATTGCATCAGATTTATCCATCCTTTTATTTTCAAAAGAAAGAAAAAGAGAAGTAAGTTTGAATTGAAATGGGTAAATCGAATTGAAGCTTGATATGTTGTTATAAAGTGTTGTTTGATGTTACTTGAAGTGTTAGAAACCTTAGAATTGAGTTTTCTGAAGTTTTGGTGAATTTTGGTTCGAAAAACTGGTAACAAAGGCTCAACTCGCAGTTTTCAGTTCGTCCTGCGAGTTGACTCTTCGAGCCGAGTTGACTTGCGAGTTGACTTGCGAGTTGAGTTGGCTTGCGAGTTGACTTGCGGTGCGAGTTGACTTGCGAGTTGAGTTGGCTTGCGAGTTGACTTGCGAGCCGAGTTGACCTGCGAGCCGAGTTGCGAACCGAGTTGCGAACCGAGTTGACCTGCGAACCCAAATTTCTGCGAACCGAGATTCCTGCGAGTTGACCTGCGAGTTGACTTGCGAGTTGACTTGCGATGCGTAAGTGTTTTTGAGACGCGGTTTTGTAAAAATCTCAGTAACTCGGATTTAGTTGAAATTTGCATGGTCATTCGGAAACGACCTAGTAATCAAGGCTATATTTTAATAGCCTAGGCAGTTTTTGGCCATCCGGGGTCATCTAGGACCCGAAAATGGCATTTTTCAGTTTTAAGCGGCATTGCGAACTTTATCTGAGTTTATTTCTTATTGAACTTTTGTTTGTCTAGACTTCAGGGATTACCTGATTGGATAATTAGACTATAATGATAATTATGGAACGAACTTCTGACTTGTTTACGATCTTCTGTTTCAGATCAACGTAAGACTCAGTGATATAAGAATCCTGAGTGTGGAGACGTCAGAGGTATCGGTGAGTGGATTCGGAACTCATCATTTGATTTAGTTGTAACTATTTGGTTACAACAAGTAAACGTAGATGTGTATTAGACTGTTAGTCTTGATTATCGATTATTGATCTACGTGATATGTGAACCAATGTGTACTATGTTATTGAGGTCAACGTGTAGTTGGACTTCTGGTTATTATGTGTTTTACACAGGTTTTGATTCATTTGTTGTGTTTGAGACCTGTGTATGTGTTTAATAACTAGTAGTTATCGGTCTATTCTGTATTGGCCATACGGATTGACGGTAAGTGTTCTTGGGGGAATCCCCGGGTATTATGATATCCCCAGAGCCACCGATCCTCATTGAATTATGTGTGTTTACGATTATTTGGTGTAAACAACTAGTTATGCTAAGTTGAATGTTGTGTGATGAAACTATTCACTTAGCTTTGTGCTAACCCCTCATTTTACTTCCTGCAGGATATGTTTTGATTAATTGTGGGTGCAGGAGGTGAATGGTTGATCAGGGAATGTTTGACTGCGCTTTTGGTCTCTGATATGGTTTTGTAATAAACCTTGTTTTGTGAATTTTTATAATACCCCGCCTTTTGTAGTTTTTAAACAGTTTGAATTTGGTGTATATATTGAAAATGTAAACTGTTTATGTACAATGTTTGATATATATTTTAATGTAATGTATTTTAAATTAATGCTTCCGAGTTTATTAATATAATATTCTTATATTGAAAGAGGGGTGTTATATTTGGTGACAACAACTCTTATTTTGTAATAGTTAGTTTTGTTATTAGTTTTGTAGTTAATAATGTAAATTGTTTATTAACTTAGCCTTTTTAGTTTTTAGTTTGTAAGTTCGTACGAACCTATATGTTCGTACGAACCTAGGAAGTTCGTACGAACCTAGGATCAGTAAGTTCGTACGAACTTACTGGGTATAAAAACTAAGTTGTAATATTTCATTTAAAAGCTTTTGAAATCAGTTATATTCGAATATACAGTGCTATCTTCGAATACCTACGAACTTATACACTTAACACTTGCATTTACTTGTTTTGTTGTTGGTTATTGTGTATTATACCATTCCGCAATCTAATACACATTGTAATCCCGTTTGGATCCGTGCAAAGGGACTTTCAAAATCAAAATATTGCTAGTAAGGATAAGGAGTTATCTGAGTCTAAGATGAAGTTGGTTGAGCTAAATCGTAAGTTTGAATGTTATAGGACATATTCTCTAACTTTAGATCATATTATTAGCTCACAACGTAGTGTAAAGGATTTGACTGGTTTAGGTTACACTGATGTACCCCTACTTTTTAATTCAAATTACTCTACTACTTCTATAGACTTAGAAATGCCTGATGTGAATACTGAGCCTGTGGAATTTTTAACCAAAGAGTCTGAGCTATCTGAAACGAAGAAGGATGTTGTTAAAGACCCATTATCTGACATTAGTAAGAACAAATCATTCCCTAAAGCACATAGTTGATACTAATGTAAATGATGAGGTGATTAAGGAACAAAAGGATTCACCTTTAGTGGTTTCAGATCAGACTAAGAAGGAGAGTGGAAAAGTAGTTAAGTCACGTAAGCAGATGTCTTGCTTCAAGTGTCACTAAAAAGGACACGTGTCTTCTTGTTGTCCTAAGAAGAAGTTGGAAGCACCACATAAGCAAGTGAATAACGATAAGACATCGAATATCTCTAGTGTGAGTATAGACAGGTTAGGTACCAAACCAGGTATTGGTATTAAACCTGTAAATATTCTTAAAAGAGATGCCTCACACTGTGTCTCTCCACCTAAACCTAAACGGCCTGAACACTTTGTTAAAGATCAATTACCGTCAAGGTTTATGACCCCTAGTAGAAACCATAGTCATTATGAAAATGGTTCTACTTCACGAAACCATAGTCATTATGAGAATGGTTCTACTTCACGTACACATGGGATTAACTACGGGTATAACTATAATCGTAACCAAGGACAAAAATCCCAAGGTTATGTGTCAGGGAGGGTTGGAAATAATTCATCTCAGAGACCCAAGACCACTGATCATCAACAAGCTCATACTACTTCAAAAGTGACCAAAGCTCCTAATGGGAAGGATGGTTACTTTAAAGAGTTACAGTTTGTAGATGATAAGGGACAAACCAAGACCGTAATGGCTTGGGTCCCTCTTGAGAACTAATCGTGTACAACTTGTTTGTGTAGGAGCAGACTGTGAACAACGACAATTGGTGGTACGTTGACAGTGGCTGTTCTAGGCACATGACAGGAACTCGAAGTCTCCTGAAAGACTTCAAAGGAGGATTGAAACAAGGAGTGCAATTCGCTGGTGATAAAGGAGGAGTAATTACTGGGAAAGGAAAAGTCTCGAATGGAACTTTGACTCTAAAGGATGTGAATTATATTGAAGAACTAACGCACAACCTAGTGAGTGTTTCCCAAGTCTGTGATAAAGGTCACCCTGTACTTTTCAATGAGAAAGAGGCCTTAGTCCTGAAGCAGGGTTTTGTTATTTCCGAAAAATGGATACTGATGAGGGCTCCAAGGAAGAAGGACATTTATGCTATCAACATGAGTGCTGCTATTACTTCAATGGAATCTACATGTCTCTTATCCAAGGCTTCAGAGTCAGACTCACTCCTATGGCATAGGAAAATGGCACACCTAAACTTTCGAAAAATGAACTATATAACCAAAAATGGGTTAGTTCTGGGTGTACCACAGAAGTGTTTTGCATTTGAAGACAAGTGTGTACCTTGCATGAAAGGAAAGCAGCATAAAAAACCACACAAATCTAAATCTGTAAATTCCATTTCCTCGCCTTTTGAGTTGCTACATATGGATCTCTTTGGCCCAATAAGCAAGAGAAGCATAGGTGGCAAATGGTACCGTTTGGTTGTCACAGATGATTTTTCTAGATTCTCTTGGGTGTTCTTTTTGGGATCTAAGGATGAAACATTTGGTATTCTTATGGAGTTCTTAGATCTAATTGAGAATATCAATGGAACAAGAGTTAAGAAAATTCTTAGTGACAATGGAACAGAGTTCAAGAATTCAACGTTCAATATCTATTGCTTAAGCAAAGGGATACAACATCAATTCAGCGCACCTTATGAACCTCAACAGAATGGTGTTGCTGAAAGGAAAAACAGAACGTTGATTGAAGGAGCTAGAACAATGCTTGCAGATTCAAAGCTTCTGGTCATCTTTTGGGCAGAAGCAGTGAATACTGCATGTCATGTTCTCAATAGGGTTCTTACGGTTAAAAAGCTGAACAAAACTTGTTATGAGCTTTTAAACAATAAGAAACCTAACTTAAAAGGGTTTGAACCCTTTGGAGTTTCATGCACTTTGTTGAAGACTAGCCATCAACCAAAATTTGGTGAGAAGGCTGACGAAGGATATTTCCTAGGTTATGTGCCTAACTCACCAAACAAACGTGTCTTCAATAAGTCTACGGGACGTGTGGAAATCGTTTATAACATTGAAGTTACGAGCTACACACATGACCTTCATAAGGGATTAGATTGGCAATTTGATTATTCAGATCTCTTCAAGTCATTTAAAGTCCCTATCAGTGACTACGTCAGTAATTCAGAGATACCTGAGCATTTATTGTCTGGAGATGAAGATCTCACTTCTTCTCCAACATCGAATGTTCAAACATCTGGAATTAGGACTATGGTTGGTTTTGATGAAGTTTCAACTATGGAGTCACAACAACCTCCAGTTGATATATCTCAAGAGAATGTAGATTCTGAAATTGTTGTGGATGATATTCTTCCTCCTCTGAGACAATTAAGGATATCTACTACTAATGATGTTATACCACCATTGGAGGAAATTGATACTAACTTAGGAGCTGATATATCAGTTGAACCTGTATCTTCAACGAAGTTGAATAGGAATCATCCGATTGATAATATCATCGGTGATCCAAATTCTCTTGTTCAAACTCGGAATCAATCGAAAGCTTACTCATCAACTCACTCAAGCTTGTATGCTGAAATGAAAGAGATAGGGATTACAAATATATGTCTTTGTTCGTGCTTTATCTCACAAATTGAACCTAAGAATGTTCAAATAGCTTTTAGGACAATTCGTGGGTGGAAGCAATGCAGGAAGAACTGTCTCAGTTCTCAAAATTGCAAGTTTGGGAGTTGGTTGACCTACCCGTCGGAGAATATCCAATTAGAACTAGATGAGTATTTAAGTGCAAGAAAGACGATCGGGGAATCGTGATTCGCAATAAAGCTCGTCTAGTTTTTCAAGGTTTCAATCAACAAGAGGGGATTGACTACAATGAAGTGTTTGCACCTGTGGCTAGGCTTGAAGCAATTAGGTTATTCTTAGCATTTGCAGCTTCAAAGAAAATGAAAGTTTTTCAGCTGGATGTTAAGAGTGCCTTCTTATATGGCAAAGTCAAGGAGACGGTGTATGTTTCTCAACCACCGGGATTTACTGATCCGAAGTATCCAGATAGAGTATATCGTCTTGATAAGGCTCTATATGGATTACATCAAGCACCAAGAGTGTGGTATGAAACACTATCTACTTATCTTCTTGAAAATGATTTTACAAGAGGAAGAATAGATAGTACATTCTTTGTCAAATGGAAAAAGAGAGACTTTCTACTTGTTCAAGTATATGTTGACGATATCATCTTTGGCTCATTTGACGAAAAGATGTGTAGTGAATTTGAACAAGTCATGAAGAATAAGTTTGAGATGTCCGCTATGGGAGAACTGACATTTTTCTTAGGATTGCAAGTTGATCAAAAGAAAGATGGGTATTTCATTCATCAAACTAAGTATACAAATGAACTACTAGAATGATTCAAGATGGATGAAGCTAGAATTTATCACACTCCCATTCCGGAAGCTCATGGAATTGGTCCTGATACATCAAGTGATAAAGACGTGGATCCTACTCTTTATAGGGCCATGATTGGATCACTAATGTATCTTACTGCATCGAGGCTTGATATAATGTTTGCAGTATGTGTCTGCGCAAGATATCAAGCTACTCCTAAAGAGTCTCATATGCAAGCCGTTAAACGAATCCTACGTTACCTCAAAGGGAAGCCTAAGCTGGGACTTTGGTATCCAACTGATGGAGACTTAGATTTTGTGGCTTACACTGATTCTGATTTTGGAGGATGCAATCAGAATAGAAAGTCTACAACTGGTGGATGTCAATTCTTAGGAGGTAGACTAGTGTCTTGGCAGTGCAAGAAGCAAACCTCAGTCGCCATTTCTACATGTGAAGCAGAGTATGTTGCTGCTGGCAGCTGTTGTTCCCAAGTTCTGTGGATACAACAACAACTGCGAGATTATGAGTTAAATTTGACCAATACTCCAATGATGATTGATAACGAATCCACCATGTCAATTACCAACAACCCTGTAAAGCACAACAAGACGAAGCACATAGATATTCGTCATCATTTTATCAGAGATTGTGCTGAGAAGAACCTGATAAAGTTAGCTAAGGTTCCATCTGTGGATAACTTAGTAGACTTATACACCAAAGCATTCGACAGAGCTCGATTTGAGAAATTGGTGCAATTGAATGGAATGAGAAATCCAGAGTGATTAGTCTTCCGTAGGGTTCTTATGTCTTAGTTAGTAGTTTCTTTTATTTAAAAAAAAAAAAAAAAGGGAGTTGGCGTATGGCATTCATTTGCTTGTTACCTGAGGGGAATCGCCTCCGATAAAAATGTTATGTTTTTATCTGCTGGGAAATGATAGTACATTAGAAGAATAAGCTTAATAATAACAAGTAAAGTTCTTAAGTTAGATATGTTAGTAGGTTCCAGTTAGTTACATTAACTCTACATCTTTTCAACCAGGCCTTTACTTATATTTATTTTGGTATACACCTTTTTCCACATGTTATTACTTGCTTTGAGAGAATAAATCTAGACAGCTTCATGATATGATGTGTTGGTAGGCAAATTCTGCTATGATTTCTGAGCATCTAATCAGTAATAATTCTCTTGTGTGTTATCTCGTGTGATCTGCTATATGATATATGACATAAGTCTTAATTGATGAATAATAGTCTAACCATACACTGTTATCAAAGCCCTATGAATATATATCAAGACAGATAGTAAGAATTATGGGTATTAGTAAAACTACTGGTGACTTTGTTGTACTAAGTACAGATCTGAAACTTTTAGTTTTGCCAATGGTCTCAAACTTGTTTTGTTTATACTAAGGGATCTTCTGTTGTACTAAGTACAGATCTAGAACCACTAGTATCTTCAAAACAGGTTTGATGTTTGTCAATTTTTAAAAAAATAAAAAAAATAAATAAATCAAGGGTATGTTATATGTTTCGAAAAGAATATCATTTAGTAACCTTTACCTTGAATGTGAAAGATACAGTGTTATGTGTTATACTTGATTCATCAGTATATCATATTTTGGATCACATTACGTAACATGCATAACAACAATAAAGGTTTGCTTGGTAATCTGTGTAGACTTTGTTTATGTGGATCATAATACCGCTAATCATATTGAACTGTCTATGATAATTAAACGTTTCATTTTGATAAATCATGTTATATCGTGTGGAACAAGGTAACCAAGTTATACTTTCATAAATATAAGTTGATAAATGGATAAGTTGTACTTTTTGTGTAACTCATTGTGAATTTCATGAGGTATGTAAAATAACAATCTTCTTAGACTTCTTAATCAACAATTAGTTTTGCTTTTCTTTATAATATGATCCCACTGCTGATAAATTTTTAACGCCCTCTTTTAGGATGTATTTCTTTTATTTTTCGTTCGTTTATTGTTTCCTTAATAAAAGGTACTTGTTGCCAATATTTATCATTAATATTTGTCGTTTTTATATTATTTTTCTATTCTTATTTTTATTATTTTGTTTTATTCTATGATCTTGTCGTTCATCTTGACTTACACTTACAAGACAAGTTAAAAATACTCTTATTTTAGACTTGTATGTACTGTGTGGGCTTAAAATATTACCAAGTATAAGATTTGGTGTTTTTGTCAAACTCTGCGAATTGACAATTTGACTTGCGAGTTGACCCTGACTTGCGAGCTGACATTACTTAACTCTGCGAGTTGAGTTACCTAATATAAATACTTGCGAGCTCACAAGTCCCACACACACATCTGCGAGCCCACATTATTTCACTTGCGAATTGACATATTTTCATTTCAGTAATTACTTGCAAGAGTAAAGACTTGTTTATTCCGTAGATATTATACATCTTTTCATTGCGAATTTTTTGAGGTATAAATCATGGAATTTCACCGTATATATAACTCAAAATCGACATTTTTATAAAATGAGGGTTTTGGTTTTTAATATTTACATAAATCACTACAAAATGATGCTCAAACTAACAAGAAATCTTAGGGTTTATGTTAATCGGAGTATCTATTAAACAATGGCA
Organism: Logfia minima; assembly: GCA_963921325.1. Taxonomy (NCBI): domain Eukaryota; kingdom Viridiplantae; phylum Streptophyta; class Magnoliopsida; order Asterales; family Asteraceae; genus Logfia; species Logfia minima. The sequence goes on from OY992777.1 coordinate 13,450,435, forward strand.
TAACTTGATTGTTCTGAAACTTGCTAAATTCAGTTTTGAATCTGACGTCACTGTAGCAGTTCATCCTGCGAGTTGAGTTCAAAACTCAACTCGCAGCCCGGTCTTGCGAGTTGACTTGCGAGTTGAACTCTGCGAGTTGACTTGCGAGTTGAACTCTGCGAGTTGACTTGCGAGTTGAACTCTGCAAGTTGACTTGTTGACTTGCGAGTTGAACTTTGCGAGTTGACTTGTTAACCTGCGAGTTGACCCTTGCGAGTTGACTTGTTGACTTGTTGACTTGTTCTGCGAGTTGACCACTTAATTTTAATTTACGAACTCTAGATTAATTACCTAATTAAGAGTTATAAGTTAAAATGATCTATGGTTAGTCGTGTCGACTTAAATGTGAACACGTTAAACCATATACTCTTTATATAAGACTTACGAATTCTCGTAATAAGTTATATATATCTTTCCAAACTTGACTTTTTGTAACAGGTTAAGCAAACGGTTAGACCTATTGACTATATATATAATTAACGACTATCATTGTTGATTAAGTTTCATAACTTAATAGTTCAATTACGAGTCGTAGATTATATAAGTTTATCAATATATCTTAAACTAATTGTCTGACATTTATGTGATTTTGACATTACGGATATGGCTAGACAGTTTGCTGCTCATCACAACGTGTTAGTGGACTTGGACGTCAATGCACGAGGTGCCTCTCGTGTTGCTCGAGTTCTCTCATTTTTGGCACGATCGAGGATTCGTTATGCCATAACCGAGTCGCCTGCACTGTCACAGGGTTTATTATCCCAATTTTGGGCTAATATTGAGTATGATACATTTGTAAATCCTCCGGTCATTCGGACGAGGATTAATGATCGCCCTGTCGTCTTCTCTCCCACTGATCTTCGTAACATCTTACAATTGGGCACCGTCGAGCAAGAAGATGGACCCACTGTGTTTCCCTCGGATTTCATAGAGGGAGCACTGACACGAATGGGATACGTCGGACCCATGAGAGGACGTCAGTTCCACAAAGCTCTGGTGTTCGGCGAATGGAGATTCTTATGGCATGTCTTGGTCACAATTTTTGGTCCCAAGAAAGGAGGATATGATGAGCTGAGCCCTTCCCTATTATTAGCAGTACTGTCACTGGTTTACAACAAACCATACAATTTTTCAGATTATATTTTCGGGGAACTTGTTCGACAGATCTTGGGGGGTGTTAGATCACAGTTTATGATATATCCGAGATTCTGTATGCTGATCATTCGGGCTAATCTTCCTGATTTACTGGTTATTCAACCAGATATTCATGTGGATACTATTGGGCTTCGAGGTTATAATGCGATGTTTATGCATACCTCGCGACGTTTTGAGATGCAGCCCCAGTTGACTGAATTATTTGGTTTTCTGATCGATCCGCAGTATGTAGCGCCACTGAATCACGGTTGGCTTGATGTTGATGTGGCTGCAACTGTACCTGAGCCACAGGAGCTGATTAAGGAGGTTTTGGATCAGGTAAACCAACCTGGGCCACAGGTGGATCCTAAAGTTGCTGCATAGCTGGTGCAAGATGTTTTGGTACAACATGATGATGCCACTGATCCGATCTTGAGAGACGTAGATCAATATTCGGCTGAGGGTCCGAGTACTTCTGGACCGACTCCATTTGCTGAGCCATCTGGTGATGTTGGTCCATCGGGACGAGATAGAGAAGTTGTTTCTGCTTCTGATTCTGAATCTGATGATGATGAGACTCGACCATCTGGGTCTGTCTCCGGGATTCCAGCCGGCATGATTCGTCAAGGGTCAAAGTTGATTATGGACCCAGCACTGAAATTAAAAAGAAAAGCCGCTGATCAATATCCTGACTTCATTCTTGTTGAAGAAGATGAGGATGAAGATGAAGAGGAGGAGTCACTTGTCACTCGCCCTCGCAAGCTGTCTAAGCAAACAGCTTCAACCTCTGCAGCTCCTACTCAATCATGTTCTACGCCCTCTGAGGCTGAAATGATTGCTGCTTTGGTTCGCCCGTCTTCGCATCCAACCACCAAGTCCAGCAAGGTTGTCGCTCGCCTTTTGATGGATGTAGCTACTGAGATAGCTAGGAAAATGCAACCTCCTACTTCCACACCTCCGCCAGTCACTACTGCTGCTCCATCAACCTCACCTACGACTGATTTAGAACGCATTATCCTCTTAGAGTCTAAGGTTCGAGAGTTGGAGGGAATCGCCAACACCTTGGCATCTCAAGTTCTGTCCTTGTCTGAAAATGTGACTGAACAAAATAAAGCTTACTCATTGCTGATCAAGACCAACTCTACGTTGTTAGATGATATAGCTGATAAGCAACGACGGCACGATAGACTTGAACGTCTTGTTATGAGCATATTTCAGGACAAGCCATCTCAGGGGGAGTTATTGGCTTATTAGGAGTCTTGCAGACAAGACGAACTGGCCAAGAAAAGCCGACATGATGAAAATGATGATCCCTCGGCTCAGAAAGATAGTGAGCTGGTTGGTCCCTCAACGACAAGTCAGCAAGCTAACATTCAGGGGGAGTCAGGTGTTTGTGGTGAAGCTGATAAAGAAACAACTGGTGCTGGTAAAGCTGCTGAAGAAGGTGAAGCCAGTTGAAACAACACTTTGTATTGTAATATAATTGTGTAATTAAGATTTTTGAAGTTGATTGTGTAATACATTAATGTATTAAATTTTATAATTTATGAATGTTTGTATATTATAAGACTTTTGTAATCTTAGATTGACTATGATCAATAAAAGATTTATAAGATTATATAATATATGATGTTTGTATATTATAAGACTTTTGAAATCTTAGATTGATTATGATAATCAATGAAAGATTTATAAGTATATATAATGTATAGTAAATACACAAAGGGATTAATAAGAAAATTCTTAGATTGATTCAGGGAAATCAATGAAAGGATTTATGATATTAATATACTTGTGTATGTATTTCTTTAGGTCTGGAAATGTTGAACTTATCCGATTCTGAAGGCGATATGCCAGATGAAATAGATGAGGACATTGATTTTGATCTAGAGGAGGGAGAATTTGTACCTCCTGAAGATTGGACCTCCACTTCTGATGTTGGGCTTGATGAAGGTGTAGATCCCGATGCCAATATTGATGAACATATCGTGAGCCCATCCAAAACCAAAGTTGTTATTCAGGTCGAAGATGGAGAAAGACTTGTTGATTTAGATGAAAATCTAGATGAATCAACGAGTTTTGAATATGAAGATGAGCATCCTGAAAGAATCAGAAACAATCCAATGTTTAGACCTTTGAAAAGGAAAAAGCAAAAAGATTGGGATGTCTGAGGTTGATATTACTGGAAAGAAAGTACCAAGAAAAGGAATCATCGGATGGTACTACGACACTGATCTGAAGCTTTTTGCTATAAAAAGATATGACGGAGTTCAATACTTTGAAAAGAAGCTTGCAGTCTTCAGTTCTTTGCCTCGGTTTGAAATTCGCGACTTGGCTAGATTAGAGTTGAATAACCCCAGTGATCCTTTTGGAAGATATGTAGAAAGGTTTATCAAGACTGAGGGTCGGTCAATGAAGTTTCAAAGAATTAAGCCAAGAGTCGGAAAAACTATCAAACTTAACGAAAGAAGCGAAAGAACAAGAAGGCGTCGAAGAATGAAAACCTATCTAGTTGTCAAATGTATGCAGCAAATACCACTGAAGACAATGCCACAAAATGTATTGGGAAATCTTAAGAATTGGCACGTGCATTCAGAAACTAGTGAAGCTGTTATGGTTGAAGCTGATGATGAGGTTGAAGGAGGAGAACGAGAAATTTTGAAAGTCTACGACCATCGACACCTGATGAATCTGTCAAAGAAGTACCTGTTGAAGTTAAATAAAAACAGGATCTTGAAAACTAAAGCATGGGATGATCTTGCACGAGATTATCAAATGATGGTAAAGACTTGTGTTAGACTGAAGATACATATGGGAAGCAAAATTTACAAGTAAAGACCAAAGACAAAGATAAAGATAACGACGCTAGAGCTATTGTCAAGGGGGAGTCTGTTGGGACATGTTTTGTGACAACAGATCTAGCTTGTAATAGGATTGGTGTAACTATTATCAAGTTTGTACATTGGTTTAGATTTGTAAATATAAGATATTAGTTTGTTATTATTATTTGTTAAATATAATAATATTAGTCAAGTAACGAATACAAACTAAAGACTGAATTAAAAAATTGATAACTCAAGTCGCAAGTCATAAGACTTGCGAGATGAGATCTCAATTCGCAGCCCATCTCGAGTCGCAGGCTTAGACCTGCGAGATGAGAATCTGGATTCGCAGAGTCTCTACATTGCGAGCTGAGATCTGGGCTCGCAACCCATCTGGACTCGCAAGGCCCATGGGCTGCGAGTTGAGTCAACTCGCAAAGCCCATGGCCTGCGAGTTGAAATGGATATAAATAGAAATGCTTAGGTCATTTTTTGGTATACGTGCCTCACATCACTCTCAGTCATTATTACACATACACCTCATTTTCTATGCCCAGAAAATATTAATATATTAAGAGGTTAGGTTTTGAAGGATTAACTTTTGTTAATTATCAAAACAAAACCTTTAATTATATAGATAAGTTATATAAACTTTAATCAAACGTATTGAGGGATTCCACACCTCAATACTTTAAGATAACGGTGTTATCAAACCAAGATCTAGTGACTTACAGCGGTAATCATGTTATGCAATATGATGCAAGTATACATGATTCGTTTTATAGCGTTTACGCTATAAGCTCTTACCGGTTGTTGTAGTATATGTCATCGACCTTGGAGGACACCTAATGTCCGCTCAACATTCTTTCGGGCAGACACTTGTGCTTTAGTAAACTTCACCCTCATTGCATCAACAACACTTGAGAACCTCTTAACGAACGCTGACCATGATAGGTATATCCCGTCAGCAAGAAAGTATCCTCGTTTGTAAACCACGTCACACACTTGATACGGGATTTGGGGAGCGGAGTCATTTAGCAAGTTGTTGAACAATAAAGATGAATTAAAGACGTTTAAGTCGTTGTTCGACCACACAACCCCAAAGTATGCAATCCACATGTCGTACGAGGCCACGACTTCAAGAATTATCATCGGATACCCGTGATCGCCTCGTGTGTACAAGGCATTGCCCTTTCCATGCATTTAAGCATTATTTCCAAGCCCAATGCATACAATCTATGCTTCCAAACATCCCAGAAAACCATGAATCTCTTCATGTCTTCCTCGGTTGGTTCTCTCATGTAGACACTAGCTTATAAGTCGATCATGCACTTTGTAAAATTTTGTAATGTTTCACGTGACGTTCTTTTCGACATTTTCAAGTATTCGTCAAATGCATCCGGTGTTGTGTCATATGCCAATCGGCGTAGGGCGGATGCCACTTTTTGAAAATTGCTAAAAACCGAAACACCAAGTGCATGGGGTTGTTGTCGAAAGTATAGAAAATACTCGGGTATAGGTTCGATATAGTAATTAGTGATACCTTCAAAATTTTGGAGGAATAGTCATTCTATAATACGTAAACGACGCTTGAAATACTCTTAGGGGTATTTCGAGTCTTCACCAAAGTAATCGTTCATTAACATTTAGTGTGCACCAACCTGATCATGATATATGTACCGACATGTACATGTTCGGTTAGAACTTTCGGCTTCTTCTTAAGGAATTGATGTGTAAATATCTAGTTATAAAAATAGTAAAACAATATCAAAGCGAACTATTACACAACTAGGAAAGTATACCTAATCGGATAGTAGTATACCAGTGATAAGTCTACCAGGTAGTCTCTCACAGGAACAATTTATATGTATTTTGAGGGTAATTTGTTTAAACTATAGCTAAGTTAATAGGGAGTTTGCCTTTTAATGACAGGAAGTCAAAAGGTATTTAACAACTAATAAAACAGTAATTGATAATTCAATCAAATGGTAAAAGCATGTTCATCTAGACTTTTTACCCCTAGAGTTGGACAATAGATAGATATGTATTTCACGTATGGGAGTTAATAATCTAAATTACTTGTATTCACAATACAATCATTTAAATGAAACCATAAAGTGCAAGTGTCGTTGACAAATTAATAATTCCAATTATGATTAATCAACTCTACTAACATGATGATTCAATTTCATAATCCTAGTATCCTAGAGATTACTAAATCACACAAGATGTCTCATAGTATGCTTCACCCATATTCTAATTCAATTAACCTAATTCAATTCTCTTTTTGTTTCCAGTCAAAAGTAAATGTAATACGAAATCTAAGAGTTCTCACTCATTAGCACAATTATCACATCAATTGAATATGTAAAATAAATCAAATACAAAACGTTCTACAATCAAACATTATATCATACGCATAATAAAATCTAAATATTATAAGTCCAACATCTAGGGTTATTAGCCTAGATGAACATAACGGATTTAGCCTATTGTCATAGGTTCAATCAAACAAATAATTATAATCCAAGAATAATTCATATTGTAGGACCGTTAACGGACAGGCCTTTTTTTCACAATGAATCAATATCAAATGCTAGAGCGCGGAATACAATAGCAAAATCAAAGTACGTTTAGAATTAAACTCAACACAAGTAATCACATATAATTATATTAATCAACACAAATCAGATGTGAATTACAGATGAATGACCAGAGAGAATACCACAGGCTGCTTAATTTCGTATTTCAACAACAGCAGCAACAAAACCGAAACCCTAATTAGGTATTTATACTATCACCTAATCAGCTAGGCGATATTGATGATATCGCCTAGGCGATATTGCCAATATCGCTATAGCGATATTGTCAATGTCGCTGGATACATCAGAATTTGACTAACTAATTACAATTCAAACTCTAGACCAAGTGACAGACACACTAAATGTACCAACACATATTCAGTTACAAAAGTGATTAAATATAAACTAATAAAGATTCGGAAGAAAGAAACAAACCCCTAACTTCTATGATGATTAAAAGGTTGATACATTGCTTAGGGTGTCCCCAAAAACTCTCCAAAGTAGCCCCTAATCGTCCATAATAATCCATTGGTCAAAAGATCATGATAATTAGGGTTTAATTAAGAATATAAGTCAAAAGCCCGTAACCGGCAAGAGTACCCGACGTGTAACGAAAGTACTCGGCATGTAATAATGAATTCCGCCCGATTGGACGTCTTGTTCCCGGTTGTACCTTCAAAATGGAACACAGGAGTTCCTGGTGGGTACTCGTGTTCCTCTGCGGGTATAAATCAAATCAAAATCTCTGTTCAAGAGGTTCCCGTTTGAGCATGGTGGACCCGTTCGGGTAGCAGGTACCCAGCGGGTAAGGTGCTTACCCAGTAGGTAATAGTGGATTTTGACAGCCTTTCTGCTTTCTTCGTTTTCACTCGATCTTTGACCTGAAAACAAATCTAAACTAACTAGGTACTGAAAGTTCATAAATTAGCTAAAATATTATACAATTGGAACCAATATCGCTACTATAAATATAAAATACACGATATTCCACATCTCTTTAATCTTACAAACTCTATCTGCCATGCTCACCAACATATCTATATCTATACTATTATATAATACATTTCAATGTTTTTTTCTAAGATAGATTTTACTATTTTACCCGTATAAATATTAAGAACATTTTTAAAAATCTATAGAAATGACTAACATACCCCTACATTTATTAAATTATCATTAATACAAGTATTATTAAACTATAAAGTAATTAATATGTGACATTTAATTATCATTAATATAAGCATTATTAAACAATAAACTAATTAATATATGACAATTAATTGTAACTTAAACTTCTCTATATCTATACTATTATATAATGCATTTGAGATATATTTTTTAAGATATAAATGACAACAGATGAGAAATTAAAAAAAAAAAAAGAACATAACTTTTGAACCGTTAGTAGTTACGGGACATGTCAATTATGGACGAAATGGTTGGGATGAGTTGAAAGCGTTTAATCAAGTTTGGAACGAGTAATTCAAATTTTTGATCAAGTTTTAGGATTACAATGTAACGTAGATAATGTTTAATATCAAAATTGTCACACCCCGCTAAAGCGGAAACACGAGATGTAACAGTACAATGATTTCACAATCGAAAATTACAAAACATCACCGTTCAACGGTCTACATTAAGCACAATACATAGAGTTTTACAATAATCCCAAATAAAAAAGTACTATCCGAATCGTACTAATACATTCCAAAAGACATAAAGTTCGTACGCTAATTAGTACATAAAATCAGACAGCAGGTTTAGCTTCAATTGTCAGATTGTGACAGGTTCCTGAAAAGCATGCAAAATACAGGTCAACTATGGAATATAGTTGGTGAGTACCCAGGTTTTATGAAAAAAAAATAGACCTCCGTTAAAATTAATGGAGTCCAAAGGTGGTATGATGTGTCATACAGGATTAGTAGAGAAAATTTTGATCCAGTGTCGAGCTCATAGAACGAGGATAAGTATTTGTCGTTTAAGTGAATTCAAGTCTTGACGGCATATAAGTATTGTCTAGTGTAAAATAAAAGTGAATTGATACTTGAAACTCTTTTGCTAACATTTTATAAATTCAAATAAGTTTCATGAATTGATGGGTTTATTTATTAGTGTTGAAAAGTTAATATTTTAGATGGTTTAGCCTATAGATGTTGTAAGAAAAGGGGCATTGCTTTAAGGCCATGCCTATAATCATCAAGACCGTTATGATTTCCTTTTATACACTCTGATTACGATACAAAGATTCATCAAGAATAAATATTTTTAATTGACATTGTCAGAGTAAGGTTCGAATTAAAGTGTGTAACTTTTTAATGGAAAACTATTTCAAATGTCTAAGTCATCCTAGAGCTCGAATCACAGGTTGATAGTTTTAAAAGGGCATTAAAACGTTATATGTAGCGAAATCATTGTTTTCATTCTTTTTGTTAATAAAATCCATGATTTATTTATGCTTGAGTCCACAACCAAACCTACAACCGATAAACCCTTGCCCCAATAGTGATGCCCTATCGTTGGCATTTAGGATGATGGAATGCACTCACGTGGCCGCGTGAGTGGGGAGGTGGTCTCGCTCTGTAACACCCCCAAATTCAAGTGCGTTGTTGCGGAAGCAAGTTTTGGGGTGCTACTAATCAAATATCAACAACCATGGGTAAAGCAAACGACATCTATATGCAACGTTTGAAAAGTAGTTACATCTCATAAATACAAGGTTTGAAAACATAATGTCTTCGGTTACAAAAATGTAGTTCCCTAGAGTCCACGCGTGTAGCGGGAGATTCTATTACATAATCATAATATACAAAAGATAATGCTAAGAATCTCCGTTAGATGCAATGTAGAAATCATGCGACTCTAGCTAATGTCCAGGGGTGATCCTACTCCGTATGGGTACCTGAGATACAAAGCCTAAAGGGTCAACCAAAAGGTTGGTGAATCTCACAGGGTTAGTAGTAAAGTAATCGTTTGTGAACCACAATCAAGTACCGGCAATGCTATCAAGCAAGGTAAGTAAATCAGTTTGTAAGTACAGTTGCCATGAGCTCTAAAGTTGAAGCTTAACCGTTTGGTGTGAAATTAATCACGTACCCCCGTGAGTGCTATCCGGACACTCATATGTAACAATTACCAAATGTCTGTTTCTACGTGTTAATCTGTACGTGGTGGCGCTCCACCCCAGACAGGGATTGTCAATCCCAAATGGATCCATTTACTAGTAATCGCGCTTAATCATAATTAACAACTAAAGATAGGAGGCTTTCAGTGGATAAAAGTAACTCATGCAATGTGTGTAAAAGTAATCAGTTCAGTACATTGTGTTCACGTGTAAAACAGTGGCTAAGTATCTCACCCCAAAGTATAAAAACAGTAAAAGTGGGGCTGTAAGACTCACCTGAGTCTAGTAAGTTCGTAAGTGAAATCAACAAAGTAAGCAGATGTAAGTCCGTGAATCGGTTCTCAGAACCCTGCAACCTTCTGGCGTCCGAAACGCACAAGGTTGTAAGTAAGCAAGTAATTAAGTTGGTGTCTTAAGAGATCACCCATGCTAGTTGTCTACTCAACTAGGAAATGTCCATGTGTTCGTTTAGTAATCCGTTTGTATTTTGAAAACAATTAGGGCCCGTTGGTGACGGTTTGTAATAGTAATTCAAAAGTGTTATTATCATATGTATCGTTGCATCAGGTCTCTTTATTTGTAAGCGTTCGACATTTAGTTGTGAAAAGTATTTATAAGTTCCTGGGTAGCGGGGTCCAAGGGGCGGCAGCCCCATGGCGGGGTCCAAGGGGCAGAGCCCCTGGCTGGGGTCGAGCTGCCAGGTCAGCTTGGAAAAATTTTATATCTACAACATTACTTTATTAAAAATCTCATCTGGAATGTAAATTCGGGAATTTGGTCAAGTCTGATTTCACAAGGTTCGGTTCGCAAGTCAACTCTGCGAGTTGAAATTTAGGGTTTAGGTTTGGGTCTGCGAGTTGAGATCTCGGCTCGCAAGACGAACAGATCTCGGCTCGCAGGACGAACTGTTCGGGTAATTATCTTTAAAAATCCCTTTTTAAGTCGGTTTTTGGGCAAATCTTTGTTGAGTAAACGTGCTAGCATGTAAATAGAAGCTTTACAAGTCATTTAAAAGGGTTTTTGAAGCTTCTTACAACAAAATCCGAAATTTGAGGAGATGAAGGTGATGATGATTATGATGAACCTCTTGCTTGTGTAAGGGTGGTGATGATGAACGATTTTTGGTGGTATAGTTCTTGTGATCTCAGTTTTTAGAGAGAGTGTTGTAGAGATTTGTAGAGAGAGAGAGATGAGGGGAAATGGGTGTAAGTGTGTGTGTAAAGTGAGGCTAACAAGGAGAAGGATGGGTTAAAAGGGTTGGGCTCGCGGGCTTGGGCCGACCCACCTTGGGTCTCCGGCCCGCGTGTTTGCGTTTCCTAGTAGTATTATGTCTTGTAGTTGATTAAATTCCTAATTGTTTATTCGCGAAATCTTTTTAAGATTCTTAATTATGTTTTAAATAAATACGAAAATTCGTGTAATATATCATAGTAAATAATGATTGTTTGGATAACGTCACGTTATTTATAAATTTTGTCACCAACCTCTCTAACAAATATAAGTCGGACCTCGTCCGGTTCGTAAGTACACGATTTAATCAAATCGCGTAAGCGTGTATGTAATTACACCAAAATGTTCCATATACTTAGAATATTACAAAACTAAATACATGTGTTTACAAGTAGTTTAGGCACTAATTACAAGCCCTAAATTGGCGGTTGTTACACGCTCCCAAATAGTACTATTCATATGCATCATTTGGCTCATATAGAGTTAATGGTCGTGTAGAGATTCCGGGGACTTTAGATACGATAGTAAACAAGCATATAATCATGTAGCATCAATAAGTATTCACAACATGGTAGTTCAAGTACCATAAACATGACAATCGCAAGTAAATGAAATCATTCAAATCATTCGTGCATGCTTTTCACCCCAAAATATTGAATTAAATCGTTAGAATAGGGGCTGAGTACTCACAGTTAGTAAGCGTACGGGTATGGATGTAAAGCTCAACCAAAGGTGACTCCTATCCAAGACCTATGAATACAAGGTTCCTAATTAGATTCTTGACTAAGATGGTTCGTTAAGATTGCTTAGCTAGTTGTTTACAAAGTGCCGTTTGAGTTTGATTTGTCGTCGGTAATTACTCGGGTTATGATTAAAATAATGTGAACACTTGAAAACAGATTCCAAAAATCACCAAACTTGGTATATAATATGAGAAATAATTCACAAATTTTTTGTGAAAATTTGGAAATTTTTAGATTTACAGATTATTTTTAATCATTTCTTGACCAAAAGAGTGGGATAAATAGGAGAAAAATAGTAATTATTCTTGAAAAATTACGAAATTTTTACTAGATCAGCTTTAGGTCATTTCTAAGTTTGTGTAAAAATTTCATGCCATTTTGGGCTCTGGAACATTGGTTCCTAATCGTAGGTGTTTAAACAAATCGTACATCGGATAACATATCAAAACAGTTCCAATGAGTGTTAAATTTTGAGGATAGTGTCATTGAAAATGAAACAGTAATTTTCCCATATTTTTCTGATGTCAAAAAGTATTTTTCATGAATACTTTGGCTTTCTGGAGACTTTATTTGCATTAATTCTAGAAAAATACTTAAGTTTTTCCAAAAATTCTCATTTTTATTTTCAAGGTTCTTTTTAAGATATAGATACTGAGAAAAATCATCCTCAAATTTTAAACACGTTTTATCTATATTTTGTGTATTTTACATTCATCATACCATATCTTCCATGCATTTACAAGACTTAGATTATGCATGTTAATCATGTATTTTCTAAAAATACTTAGTTAGCAAAATAAATTCCTATCTTTTTATACTACTGAGATACATGTGTTAAGAATTTAAAATAATTTTCTCACATGTATTTGAATTGTTTAAGACCCTTAAACAATTATCAATGCATGATGTTAACAGCAAACTCACTGTTTGCGCACCAGTTTTGTTTGGTGCATTTGGGGGTCTTAAACTCAATGGTTTTGAGTGAGACCGGTGGGCTTTTAAAGGTAAGACTTCGAAATAAATTCCAGAAGAAAAATCAGAATATTTGGACCATTATCCACTGAGTTATGGTCGTCTCAAATGAGGTCAAAATCTGGACAGATTCATATAAGACAATAGCAATCTTTTTGGTGTGTTTCCACATCTCAAGATTTTTAGACCTCATCCAATGATTGAGGCTTTGTCTTACATGCATGAATATGTACTTTTATAGAAATAAAAATATACTTTAACATAAAATAAGATTTAGATACTAAAATGGTACATGCAAGCCCAAAAATCGGGTTTTTGGGTTCTTTTTCAAGAACACCCCTTGCTACCAAGCTCTAGATCCTATTTGCTCCTTTAAATATTTGATCTAACACATTCTTGGTGTTAAAATACATTCAAGATGTGTTAGAGATGATTTTTAGTAGTTTAAACATTTTTATACTAACTAGAACTAGTAGATGAACATCAAAACATAGAAAAGACGATTTTTCGGTTTGTTTTTGGTTTGATCATGGGTTGCCCTTTGTTTTGACACTTTATCAAGTGTAAGGGAACCTACAAACTTACAAACCTTTTATAGAGGGTTTTAGCCATGGAAAAGGGCATAAAATCCGTTTTTCATCAAGATTCAAAGTAGAGATTACAAGAAAGGAGACTAGGGATGAATGTTTTACCTTTGAATGCTTATTTACTTGTTCTTGCTAGAATAAATGATTTAAAATGTTAAAATATGTTTATGTTTATGTAAAAAAACATGTTCATGCATAAAAGACAAGACTTCAATCTTTGGATGAGGTCTAAAAATCGTTTGGTAGTGAAATCACTCCAAAAAGATCATTTTGTCATGCATGTAATCTGTCCAGATTTTGACCCCACTTTGATCGACCATAACTCAGTCAGTAATGGTTCAAAAATCGTGATTTTTCTTCTATAATTTAGCTTAATGTCTTACCTTTCAAACCCCACTGGTCTCACTCAAATCCATTGAGTTTACGACCTCCAAATGTATCACACGAATCTGATGCGCAAACTTAATTTACGAAATCATTGAACGAATCGGTCTGCTAGCTTACAAACTTAATTTACTATTAGAATTAGGTGCGATTCACGATACGTTCCATTGTATCGAACCTTAAGAAATTTCTAGCGAACGAATCATATATCTTACCTCTAGAGGGAGTCAAAATCGACGATCGCTTACACTTCACTGAAGAACCGGGTGGAATCCTTGACAAGGAAGTTAAACGTTTGAGACGTAGCAAATTCCGATCTTCAAAGTTCGTTGGAATTCTAAGCGTGGACTTGAATAAATCTGGGAACGAGGGGATTTCATGAAATGGAAATACCTTCATCTATTCACGAACTGAAACTCAGAGCATGCCCATTTGAATTTCGGGACGAAATTCATTTTAACTAGGGGAGACTGTGACAACCGTCAAAAATCTCAGGTCAATAACGCACTTAGATTCCTAGTCTATCTATTTATGATTACAACACTCAAAAATCCTAGTGAAAAGTCTAGGTTACGACTCCTTAAGTACTGAAACCGTAAGTTACCGAAATAGCGTAACGTTTTAGGAGATTGCTTAGCGGACTTTAAGACCGTGAACAACTTTAAATTAGGTTACAAAGTGCAAAGAAAACAAATGAAATTAAATTTCATATGTCATCACAAAATATTTATCATATCACAAAAATCGGAATTTAACTGGAAATTCCGTAACTCGGTAACACGACTGGAAGTCGGTTTATTAACTCGCAAATGTCAATCGTGATCGAATCAAATACATTTTGATGAATGTTATAAACTTATAAAATAAAGTTTCATGACTCACACTTTAACCAACAAAAACATCACAAAAATCGGAAATTAACCGAAATGTCATAACTCGGCAAACGCAACCCGAATCGAATAAACGAAACTCGAATTTGACAAACTAATACTTGAATATCCATTATAAACAATCTAAAATACAATTTGAAGTATTTTAGAAATTTAGAACATCAATTTTTATAACCTAAATATTAAGCATTAAAACAACACAATTTAAAGTCTTGAAATATACAAGACTTGTGAAATTTTAATACAAGTAAATACTATAATTAATATACATTTTATTTTGACAAAAAAATAAGTTAAATACCTCATTTTATTGACCAAAAACCGGACCTCCCATTCCCCCACTCAAAACTCTTCCTTTTCTTACAAAACTCCACTCACTTTACATGCAAAATCACTTCTACCACTTTCACACACTTTGTCTAAATCATTCTTTCATTTCTCTTTCAAGAAACACACACAATTCTCTCATTTTACACACTAATTTTCAGAAAACTTTCAATTAAAAATCACACATGCAAAGGTGTTCTTACATAAGAACAACATCTCTAAGGTAAAACATACCATTCCTTACTTCCATTCTTGCATTTACTTACTTTTAAATTCATAAAATGTTTGGATTATACACTTTATTCATGGTTATAATCCAAATACATGAGTTGATGTTTGTAAGTTCCCTTACACTTGTTTAAGTGTTAAAACAAAAGGGACTTACACTTGCTAGAATAAATGATTTAAAATGTTAAAATATGTTTATGTTTATGTAAAAAACATGTTCATGCATAAAAGACAAGACTTCAATCTTTGGATGAGGTCTAAAAATCGTTTGGTAGTGAAATCACTCCAAAAAGATCATTTTGTCATGCATGTAATCTGTCCAGATTTTGACCCCACTTTGATCGACCATAACTCAGTCAATAATGGTTCAAAAATCGTGATTTTTCTTCTATAATTTAGCTTAATGTCTTACCTTTCAAACCCCATTGGTCTCACTCAAATTCATTGAGTTTACGACCTCCAAATGTATCACACGAATCTGATGCGCAAACAGTAACTTTTATGTTAGCACCTTGAGGTGATACTTGTTCATAGGTCTTAAAGTATTCAATAAATCTAAGAAAAATTATTTTAGACTCCTAACATGCATATCTCAGTAGAATAAAAATATAGAAATTTATCTTGATGATTAAGTATTTTTAGAAAATGCATGAACATCATGCATTATTTTAGCCTTGTAGAATGTAAATAATTGTATTGTGATGAATCAAAAATACAAAAATAGTAGATAAAACGTGTTAAAAATTTGGGGATGATTTTTCTCAGTAACTATATCATGAAAAGAACTTTGAAAATAAAAATGTGAATTTTTGGAAAAACATAAGTATTTTTCCTAGTTTAATACAAATAAAGTCTATAAAGAGGAAAAATATTCATGAAAAATACTTTTTGACATCAAAAAAATATGTAAAAATTCCTGTGTCATTTTCCACAAAAAAATGACACTATCCTCAAAATTTGACACACATTGGAAGTGAATTGATACGTTTTCCGATTTACGTCTTGATTAAACACATAAAGTTAGGAACCAAAGTTCCGGTGCTCAAAACAACATGAAAATTTTACAAAAACCTAAAAATGAGTTAAAACTGATCTAGTAAAAATTTCAGAATTTTTCTTGAATAATTACTATTTTTCTCATATTTATAACACTTTATAGACATTAATTGATTAAAAATAATCTGTATGTCTAAAAATCACCAAATTTTCACAGAAAATTTGTGAACTATATTTCATGTTTCCTACCAAGTTTGGTAATTTTTAGATGTTGTATACATATATTTCCATTATTTTGTTCGCAACTCGAACAATTACCGACAACGTAAATTAAATGGAAATTCGAACTTTAGCGGCACTTTGTAATTTAATTAGCTAGCTAAGTAATACTAAAAAACTGTATTAGTCGAGAAACTAATTAGAAATCTTGTGTTCTTAGGAATTGAATAGGAGTCAAACACGGTCGGTACGCGCATTATATCCATCTGTACGCTCACGCTCGAACTGTGAGTTTCATAGCCCCTATTTTTAAACGCTTTGATATGTTTTGGGGTGAGAATACATGCTTTTTCTTTTGTGGTTACAAGTACATATAAACTGTTACGTATTGCATAAGTTTCCACTATTCAAATTATATGGGCCTCTATCATGAATTGTTAGTTATGGAGTTAAACGCGAATATTGTGAATAGATCTATTGGGTTGACACCCCCGTCCGGGTTGGTCGCGCCAACTCGAAAAATGGACGCATAATCATTTGACCCACTACGAGTGTTGTGAATAGAACACTTGCGAGGCAACTAAATTGTTAAGGTTTCAATTCATGAGCTTATGGCAATAGTAATACACTTTGATATTGTGATAAGACAAAATAACTTGAAATCTCGTAACCACGGGTCTACTTTACAAATGCTTACACCTATGAACTCACCAATTTTATGTTGACGTATTTTAACATGTATTCTCAGGTAACTAAGGCGCTATGTAGTTGTGCCGTTGTGTCGCACTTTTTGACGTAGGAGTTACATTCACTTGGAAGGACTTAGCATGAACTTTGTCAATTTGAATCAAGCTAGTTATTCGTTAAAGTTTGTAATGGTGTTGCTAAGACTATGTAATTTAAGGGTGTTGTTTAACGACTCTCTTAGAAGTCGTTCATTGTAATCTTTGTTCGTGATCCGCGCACGTCGCGCTCCCACCAGCAATCGGGGTGTGACAGATTGGTATCAGAGCCAAGGTTATAGTGAACTAGGTTGCATTAGTGAGCCTAGACTATAACCATTAAGTTAGTGTTCCTTCCAAGTATGAGTAGTTCGGGTGTTGCATCCTTCGAATTTAATTTAACATAGCTTGATCAACTATGTACAATTAAAGGTGAAGCGATGCAAGACCGGAAGCGGATATAGGAATAAGTACGTGTCGTAGAACTCATTTAATGTCACACCCCAGTTTCAGGCGGGGGTGCGGCGTGCGTGGATCATAACAAAAATTACAATGAACGACCTCTAAGTGAGTCGTTAATACAAACATTGTTTAAATTACATAACCTTCAAATGTTCAACATCCAAGTTTTAAGTCTTAACAATCATAGGATCGAACTTTATCGAATACTAGCTTAAGTTCAAAATGATAAAGTTTATACAAAATGCCATTCCATGTGAGTGCGACTCCTATGTCAAAAGTGCGACGCGACGGCACAACTACATAGCGCCTTAGTTACCTGAGAATACATGTTAAAATGGGTCAACATAAAGTTGGTGAGGTCATAGGTGTAAAGAGTGTGTGTAAAATAGTACAGTGGATTACAAGATTTCAAGTTATATTGTTGTACCACAATATCAAATGTATTATTATTGCCATAAGCTCATGAATCGAAACCTTAACAACTATTGCCTCTCAAGTGTCCTATTCAAACACTCGTATGTTTCAAATGATTATGCGTCCGTTAGATTTTTAGTCAAGTTGGCGCGACCAACTCGGACGGGGGTGTCAACCCAATAGATCTATTCACAACATTCACGCTTAAGTCCATAACTAACAATTCATGATAGAGGCCCATATAAAATGAATTGTAGAAACTTACGCAATACATAATAGTTTATAATGTACTTGTAACCACAAAAGAAAAAGCATGTATTCTCACCCCAAAACATATCAAAGCGTTTAAAAATAGGGGCTATGAAACTCACCTTAATAAGCAAGTTTTGGTGTTTGACTACGGACAAGAGTTTGTTGCGCGAGATTATCCTAATTGCGTCCTAGATTAATAAAGCAATTTTAGTGACTGAATGATATGCTTAATTCAATAAGTTAAAAGAACAATTCTTGAAAGTTAGGTTTCTCATAGAACTTATTAAATTATGTTAATCTTATGGAGAAGAAAGGAAAAAAAAATGTACGTGATTATGTTTGTTCATTAACAAATTCAAGGTTGTTTGTACTTGTAATATAACCATTTTTATTTAAAATATTTTCATGACCCATCTTAGGGTATTTCTAGCTAGTCACTTATCAAATCAACCAATTCTAAAGTTATAACCCATATGTATATTATCAAAACAAAATTTTTAAGGGAAGCAAGAATCTGTCCAGATTTTTAGGTCACTTAGAGGAACCTTTTGACCTAGATTAATAATTTATTTGACCAAGCCCTTTTAACACCTAAAAATATTATGTCTTAGGAGTGTTTTGGCTCTGGTCTTGTAATTTTTGAAGGTGTTTAGCCCATGTAAATGGTCTCTCAAACTCAGTCTCATCAGATTCAAAAAGCTGATGGACCTTTCTGTGATCATCAACCATTTGGGCATTGAGTCCTTTGAGTTAGGAAGAGATACCATACTAATTTTAAAGCTAAGACATTAAACTAAACTCCCCAAAAATAATTGAAATTTTTCATGGAGTTTTGAGCAAGATATGACCCTTCAAAGTTGGGTAAAGAAATCTGTTCATAAATGACAGATTCACCCCCTTGTCATTTGACAAGTGTTTGAAGGTCCAAATCTTAATATTTTTGCATGAGACCACTTGGGTTTGAAAGGTAACATAAATATCTAAATTCCAGAAGAAGAATCATCATTTTTGGTGGAGTATTCATGGAGTTACAGCCTTCTAAAGTCGACTTTGATTTTCTGATAGAAAGCTGTTCAAAATCTCATACCCCCCAAAAATGCATTCATTTTCCCATGACCCCAAATATTTGTAGAAATCTATTACTAACACATTTGAGCAAGTTATTAAGAGAGTTTTTATGATTTAAAAATACAAAAACCAAAAGCAACTAAGATTTCTTTGCATGCATGTAAATAAGAACAATCTATAACAAAATCCAATACAAGAACACGAATTTTTGAACTTGACTTTGGTTTGATCATGGATTATCCTTTTTATTTAACACATAAAGTGTATGAAAAGTTAATCTACAAACATCAAGATTAATGTAATGGATCCTAACCATTGAGGGGCTTAGAATCCGAAATAAAAGGAAATAACACTAAGAAAGGAGAAAACAAAGAGTAGAAATCGTGTATTACCTTTGTGTTACTTGAAGACCTTCAAGAACACTTTCAAACTTGATGTTTTTGATGAAATGTGGTTGATGTGGGGCTGATTTTGAGTGTGTGTTTGTGTGTGTTCTTGAGAGAATTAGAGAGAAAATTCTAGAGAGAAAAAGTGTGTGTGTGTTTTTGGGAAAATGAGAGAGTAATTGGGGTAATTAAGGTTTGGAAAATGTAAGGGTGTGGGGGAATCATTTGGGCCGGTTTTTGGGGTGTCCAAGAGGCTCCCAAAATCATTTTTTATTTACATAAAAATATTAGGATTAAACTTGTATTAATATTGTATTTAAATTGTATAAGTATTATAGTATGTAAAGGTTTATTTCGAGACGTTTTTGGGAGTAATATTTGAGTTATAAAAATTGATGTTATTTATTTCTAAAATACCTTACCTTGTATTTAGTTATCTCACTATTGATGTTCACGAGTTATTTTATTTGATTCGAGATGCGTTTGCCAAGTTACGGAATCCTGAAAATTTTCGATTTTTGTGATAATGTAATATTTTGTGCTGAACTGTGAGGTTTAAATTTTCTTTGGCACTTCATAACCTAATTAAATAGTTCTCATAGACTTAAGGTTCACTAAGAAATATCTAAGACGTTATTTGATTTTAGTAAACCTAAGGAGTAGTAATCTAGAATTTTTGATAGAACTTTAAGAATGATGTAAACGTAATTTGAGATTTTATAGACTTAAGTGTAGCAATGACCTGAGATTTTGACGGTTGTCACATTTAAGTTAGTACAATTCCTTTAAGTGTGCTTAGTACCTTCATATGCTTGGACTTGATATACCTCTAGGAATTAAATTATCTTTTGGTAGTCTTATCACTTCGCGTCTCTCAATCCATGATGCTGGATCGACCAACGGTTCCGGTTACGTCACTAGTCGAACCAGGACTAACCCGCCTAACACAATACCCGAGGAAGAGGAGCCCTTGATGGAGATCGAATCCACACACGTCGTAAGCGATTATACGTCACCGACGCCCGTTTTACCCGAGCCACCTCTGTATGGCCTGCGTACGAGAGACACCACATGTAAGAGCATCGCCATACCCACCCGAGTATCTTTAGGAGGGCCACGACCAGCAGCCGCGAAACCCCTGAGAGTCGTTTTCCGGAATCCCGAAATCACGAGACCCTAGTATGACCTTCATGATAGCACGTACTATGGATGCCATAACCGCCGAGCTTCAGATTTAGCAAGCAAGAAGTGCCCATCAGAGATAGTTTCTGGCAGATGCGACATATTTGATAGAGAAGCAGACTCATCACATGATTAGCGCTTTGGAGATCGATTCTAAACACGAAGTGAGTGGCGACACTCGAAGAGTATCACCGACACCAGTGCTATCCCAACCAGTTTCCCTAGGGACCATGCATTAGGCAAACGGGTAGAAAGAGAGTTCCGATACTGAGGAGAGTGACGATGGGAGTACCGCATCAAGATGTGGGCGATCAGGCAGAAAGGTTAGAGCAATTGTCGGAGTAGACGACTAGAGCATAGGAGGTAGCAAGTGCGGTGAGGAACACTACTAGGAGGATGATGTTGTTATCCTTGTTAGTGGGAGGACTTGTGTTGCTCATATTGCTGTTGTTTATCTTAAGTGTTATGTTCCGGGGATAGTGATAATCGAAGTGCTTAGTGACAAAAACTTAGATTGTTAAAACTTTTTGTACAAGAAAAACATTTTATGTTTTGATATCCTTAAATGTGTTAGCGGCTTTGAAATTAAAAATTTTGTGCTAAGATTTTGTTAAAAAGGCTATTATGATGCACGTCTGATTCAAAAACCATGTAGGAAATGTAGGTTTAATATAATGAAAATCTTTTGACATTTTGTTTACCTACACGATTATGATCATTACAAATCTCAAGTTTTATGGTATATCATACGTGAAATTTTTTGAGGTCAAGTTCGTACAAAAGAAAATCTTCATTTTGTCACTAATATTAGGATGCACTGTCATAGGAAATGGCAGGCCTCATTATGAACGGTTACTTGTATGACAAAGACTCAATCCACGAGAAACAGATTCAGTACGAATACCTTGATGAGGAGGTACTTCCGATGGAAGAGATAGTCAAAGAAGTCGACGAGAACCAAAACGTCGGGATAATACATGTTGACGAGTATGAAAGATTAAGAGATCAAATGGAAGAATTGGATGCCCGAGTTTGGGAACTTAAGATGAGGTGCAAGACCTATGAGTTAGAGTAGAGAATTGCAAAAAGGCATATTCTCGTGCAAATCAAGGGCAAAATTTACTTTTGGAAGAAGCTGCCCAATTATCTGAAAGAAAGAACAAAGTTGTGGATCCCTTAATGGTGATCTTTACTCAAATCATATGACTAATGAAGACAAAACAATAGATATAAAGTTTGTATTGAATGCAAATCAAGTGAAAACAAAACTTTATAATCACTAATCCCCAAAATATTCCCTTACAATCAATGAAGCAGCCAAAACAGAGAATAAAAAGATTGGGAAATATGTCTTACCCTAAATATCTCTAACAAGGGTATTTATACTAAACTGTCTGGCCGTTCTGCGACACAAGGCTTGTGTCGCAGAGATCACTAATGCGACACAAGCACTGTGTCGCAACTACAACTCATGCGACACAAGCCTTGTGTCGCAGTACACAGGAAATGTAATTTTCTAAGTCTATTACATATACAGACACAGTACAGACTTGACCAACTGACAGACACTCTAATATGTATCAACAAACTCCCCCGTGTCTTCAGCTTGGTCTTCAAGATCTTCGTTCAAACCCAGCCTGCTGGGAATACACCGCCAGCGTGTATCCCATGTGTCACACAAACATTTACAATCCTCTGATATTGAAGTGCGATCTTCTTGTTCACAGCATTCTTCTCGTTAAAGCGAATCGGATTGTCGAACAATTTTCTCAAGTCCTTTGATGACATGTTTATCAAGCTCATAGGATCAAACACTCTAAACTGAGCTTTCTTCAAACCATACAGCGAGTTCCTCTCCGGTTGCTCTGTATCAAGAACAAAAACCAAAACCGCTTCACCGGTATGAGCATCCAGTTCCCAGTAATGAAATCTTCTCAGAAAGTCCAGGGGAATTGTTTCCAGAGGAATATTCTTCAAACAATCAGCCGGAGGATAACGCATTCTGCATATTGGCTGTTTGGTCACCGGGTCTATCCTTTTCTTATAGATATACCTAATTCCCAAAGTCGGTTTGATGAAGTTATATCTCTTTGTGCGTATCTCTCGCTGTAGAGTGGTTTGGATATAATTTGCACGATCATCTTTGGACGGATTTATCAAAGAGAGTTGAGCAAGACGATTTACTTCTCCTTTTGGTAAAGTGCTCAACTTGGTGAATGATCTTTTGAAATATTGGATACCATCAAGTCTCTTGATCATGAAAACACCATTGGATACCTTCCAACTCTTTATCAACCCCGTATACACCCCACTAACCTTGTATGATTTGCAGGTGACGGGTATCTGAATTCCAGTCTTACCATGAGGCCACCATTTAGCAATTTTCTCAGCTCTTGTTTCAGTAGTTTCAGTTTCAGGAGCCTGAGCATCAGATGCATTATCAGTTTCTTCTTCACTTTCATCCTCAGAATAATCAGTCTCAATGGTCGGTGCATCATCATAGAATTCATCATCATCAAGTCCTTCCTCCTCAATATCAACATCATCGGAATCCTCAAAGTTTTCACTTTCATTTTCAGAATTGACTTCGTTTATCATTTGTTGAATAAACGAGAGGTCAGCACACGAATAATCAACCGCTAGAGGTCTCGGTTGACCTGGAACTCTGTGAACAGGGAAGTACTCTAAAGTAGGTATTTCATTAGATGGTTCAATAAGTACATCATCTGTTACAGATTCAGAACCCGGTCCTATTGGTTCTCTTGATGGACCGGACCGGTTCTCTAACTCCCTAAACCTATCCTCTAATTGATTGATTCTACAAGTCTGAGCGTTAATTAGGGCTGCTTGTGACTGAATGAGATTGGCTTGATCGTGCACAGTCTTTTGCATCTCCTCCATCCGATCTAGAAGTTGCTTTATAATATCAGGATGAGGATGCACGGGAGTCTGAACCTCCGAAGGCCCTGCAGTTGAAGAAGTGCGCGGTCGACTGGATGTAGGAATGTCGTCTGAGACAATGTAAGTGACATCCTCACGTGGCCTTTTGCCCGTCGACCTGGGAGGAGAGGGACAAATC
>OY992777.1:13474473-13579894 GCA_963921325.1 Logfia minima
TGCAGACTCCAGTGCAACCTCATCCGGATATTCTCAAGCAACTTTTGGAACGGATCGAGGAAATGCAGAAGACTGTGGACGATCAAGCTTCTATCATTCAGTCTCAAGCTGCACTGATTGAGAGTCAAACCTCCCGGATTACTGACTTAGAGGTTAAGTTTAGGGAGTTTGAGACCCGGTCACTTGGTCCAGGGGAGTCTGTTCCCGCTGGACCATCAATAGAACCAAGTGGACCGGGGTCTGAGTCTGTAAATGAAGATGTACATATTGAACATAATAATGAAATGCCAACTTTAGAGTACCTTCCTGTGCATCACACACCAGGCCAGCCGAGACCATTGGCTGTCGATTATTCTTGTGCAGACCTCTCATTTATACAACGCATGATAAATGAAGTAAATTCTGATGATGAAAATGAAAATTTTGAGGAAACTGATGATGATGTTGATGTGGAAGAGGAAGGATTGAATGATGATGAGTTTTATGATGATGCTCCGATAATTGAATCAGATTCCTCTGAAGATGAAACTGAAAATGCATCTGAGACTCCACATGAAGAAACATCTGAAGCTCCTGCTCCTGAATCTGAAGTTATCGAAACTAGAGCTGAGAGACTTGCTAAATGGTGGCCGCACGGAAAAGATGGAAAGCAAGTGCCGGTCACCAGCAAATCATACAAAGTCAGTGGAGCGTATACTGGATTAATCAAGAGTTGGAAGATATCGAAAGGGTTGTTTATGATCAAGAGGTTAGATGGTATTCAATATTTCAAAAGATCATTCACCAAGCTGAGCACACTGCCAAAAGGAGAAGTTAACCGTCTTGCTCAGCTCTCTTTGATTAACCCGTCAAATGATGATCGTGCCAACTTCATTCTGACTACTCTACAAAGGGAGATTCGTACCAAAAGGTACAAGTTTTTCAAACCGACGCTGGGAACCAGAATTATCTATAAGAAACGGTTTGATCCAGTAACCAATCAGCCCTTGATCAAAATGCGTTATCCTCCGGCTGATTGTTTAAAGAAGATTCCTCTAGAAACAGTTCCCCTGGACTTTCTAAGAAGATTTCACTACTGGGAATTGGATGCTCACACCGGCGAGGCAGTTTTGATATTTGTGCCTGAGACAGAGCAACCAGAGAAGAGCTCACTGTATAACTTAAAGAAAACTCAATTCAGAGTATTTGATCCGATGAGCTTGATAAATTTCTCCGAGAAAGATCTGAGAAAGCTATTTGACAATCCGATTCGCTTCAATGAGAAGAATGTGATGAACAAGAAGATAACATCTCAATTTCAACGGATTGTCAAGGTTTGTGTAACACATGGAATACACGCTGGCGGTGTATTTCCAGCAGGCTGGGTATAAATGAAGATCTAGAAGACCAAGCTGAAGACACGGGGGAGTTTGTTGATACATCTTAGTGTGTCTGTCAGTTGGTCTAGTCTGTAATGTGTTTGTAAATGTAATAGACTTGTTAAGTTTACATTTTCTGTGTTCTACGACACAAGGCTTGTGTCGCATGAGTTGTAGTTGCGACACAGTATTTGTGTCGCAATAGTGATCTCTGCGACATAAGGATTGTGTCGCATAAGTCTGCCAGTTTGTTTAGTATAAATATCAAAGTTAGAGATATTTAGGGCAAGATTTTCACACACACTTTATTCTCTATATTTTGGCTGCTACATTGATTGAGAGAGAATATTTGGGTATTTGGGAATATAAAGTATTATTTATTGCATTTGTTCCACTTTGTTTTTGCTTTATATTCTTGTGATTTTCTCCTCCATACGATTTGATTAAAAGATCCTTCAAGTGGGATCAACAGAGAACACCCAAAATGATTTCCAAATGGATTCCTAAGCTTAAAAGTCTACCCAAAATTATATCAAAATGGGTCCCTAAAAGGAATCAATCAACCATAAACTGCACTAACCCTGACGAACTCGTTAAAAAATGGGTTCCTAAGGAATTTCCAATGGTTTGATTTTGCAGAAAATCTTGATATGTGTTTGGTATCTTGATTCAGGATGTTCCAGACACATGACCGGAGATAAGTCTCTCTTGATAAACTTTATTGAAAAATTCATGGGGACTGTTCGTTTTGGGAATAATCATTATACTGCTATTATGGGATTTGACGATCTAGTTAGAGGCAAAATCACAATTAAAAGGGTTGCCTATGTTGAAGGCTTAGGCACAACTTATTCAGCATTGGTCAATTTTGCGATAAAGATTTAGAAGTACTATTTCGCAAACGTAGTTGTTGTGTTAGAACTGAAGAAGGTCAACCATTACTAAATGGCACACGTTCAACAAACCTCTACACCATTGACCTAGATAGTGCACAACCAATGGCTAATGTCTGTCTACTCTCCAAAGCATCCGGCATTGTTCATGGTTTACCAGAAGTTAAATATGATTTTGATCATTTTTGTAAATCATGTGTAATGGGTAAAATGACACACATCACATAAGTCCAAGTCTATACAAAGTTCAGAGTCCGTACTCCATTTACTACATATGGACTTATGTGGACCTATGCGTGTACAAACAATCAATGGTAAGAGATATATTCTTGTTAACGTGGATGATTTCTCACGATATACATGGGTATATTTCTTAAAGGATAAATCCGAAACTCCAACGACTCTAATCAACTTCCTCAAGCTTACTCAAGTGAATCTACAACTTCCTGTGCGCTCAATCCGTTCAGATAATGGCACGGAATTCAAGAATAAGATCTTATCTTCATATTTGGAATCAGTTGGTATTACTCATCAATTTTCCGTTGCACGAACTCCACAACAAAATGAATCGTACTCTTGTTGAAGCAGCTCGAACTATGTTGTGTTATTCAAAGCTACCCATGTTTTTATGGGCCGAAGCAATCAATACTGCATGTTTTACTCAAAATCGTTCTATCATCAACAAGAGGTTCAAAAAAACACCATACGAAGTAATTAACCATCGTCCACCAAATGTGAAATTCTTTCGCATTTTCAGATGTCCATGCTATATTTTGAATGATCGAGAAGATTTGGGAAAATTCTCTCCAAAGAGTGATGAAGGAATTTTCATTGGATATTCAAAGGATAAAGTTGCATACCGAGTTTACAACAAACGTACAAGAATTGTAAATGAAAGTGTAAATGTGAAGTTTGATGAAATGTCAGAAATGGTTTTTAAACGAAACAATTCAAAACCCGGTTTAACTAGCTCAATAGAAGATCACCTGAAACATCACACTCAATTGTGAATGATCTTGATGAATTATTCTCTGATTTCTATGAAGAATACTTTGGTACTTCCACGACTTCAACTCCAACTCAGTCAACTACAACTGAGTCTCCTCAAGTACAACCTGAAACCATTCCTGAAATACAACCAACCGAATCAACTTCAGCTATCTCACCAATTTAACCAACTCCTATGGCTGAAGAACTTATTCCTCCCATTCCATATGTTGATTCTTCAAATTCAAGTTTTGAATATCAACATCTTCCTTTTGAACGTAAGTGGACTAAATCGCATATGTCCTCTCAAATCATTGGTGATCCTACAACTGGGGTACAAACTAGGAAAGCTACTCAAAATGAGTGTGTCTATTCCAATTTCCTAAGTTCCGTTGAACTGGCGACTGTAAAGGAAGCTCTTCAAGATGAAGATTGGATTGTTGCCATGCAAGATGAGTTGAATCAGTTTAATCGACTCAAAGTCTGGAGATTAGTTCAAAGACCAAAGGATAAGTCCATAGTTGGAACCAAATGGATTTTTAAGAATAAAAAGGATGAACATGGAATTGTGGTACGGAATAAAGCTAGACTGGTTGCAAAGGGCTATAGTTAGCAAGAGCGAATCGACTACGATGAAACATTTGCTCCAGTCGCTCGAATTGAAGCGATTCGTATCTTCTTAGCATATGCTATTCACAAGTCTTTCACAGTTTATCAAATGGATGTGAAGACAACTTTCTTAAATTGAATTCTTAAGGAAGAAGTGTACGTGGGTCAACCTGAAGGTTTAGATAGGCCGGAAGGTGGGTTCTTCTTGCGGTCACATTCACGAGCAAAGTGTCCATAGTTATGACATTGGTAGCATTTCACCTTGCTCTTGTTAAAACCCAGACCCTTCTCTTCCGAATCAGTGACATTCTTCCTTCCAGTTTTCTTCAAGAAGTTCTTGACTCTTCTTGTGAGCATAGCCATGCTCCACTTCAAGTCCATACGCTCGAGCTCTTCTTGATCAATTTGACTGAAATCTTCTTCAGTCAGATCCACAGTGTTGTTCTTGTTGGATAGGAAGTCATCATAAGCCGACAAGAAAGCTGTAAAAACAACTGCATGTTCTTCAGCAACTGCATGAGATGTACCTTTGAAGTTTGAATAAGCACCACTCCCACTTAAAGAGTTGATGGTGGGATATCCAAATCCACCAGATGTACTTGGGGCACCAGAACTACCAGAACCTCCAGAGAAAAATGCAGAACCAGCAGCTTGAGTCACTGTAGCAGGTACATCCACACCATATAACTTCGGGTTCTGAAGGTGTGCAGTAGCCTTGGTTTCCTTTTTCTGCATATCTAAGAGATCAGCAGCAATCTGTCCAACCAAATCATCTAGCTCCATGTCCATAATGTCTTCATCTTTTTCCATCAGTAGCACTCGTGTATTCCACTTTTTGGGTAAGGAACCGAAAAGCTTCTTGTTAACATCAGTTTTGTCGAGATTTACACCTCCCTCGACTAATTCACTAACAAGCTGTGAATATCTACTGCACATATCTTCAAGAGATTCAGTAGGCAGCATGTCAAAGACTTCAAACTGTTTCTTGACTAGATCCAGTTTGTTCCGTTTGTACTGATCACTGCCACCACATTTCTTTTCAAAAGCAATCCATAAATCATACGCAGTTTTGTGGTGGCGAAGTTGTCGGAGAATCTGTTGAGGTAAAGCCATGGTAATAGCAGAGTAAGTCTTCTTTTCAGTGTCAAAAGCCTTACGAGTCATAGACTTAATGGATTTTTCAGGAATAGGACCATCAAAGATACCGGTCCTCCCGGGGCGTTCATACCTTTCTTCCATATAAATCAGCATTTCAGGATTGTTGAAAGATACAAATGCTTCAAATCTCTGACGCCAATCCGAGTAATTCATTCCATTTGTATACATAGGTGGTTTATTTGTTGAACACACCTCACTATTATGTTTTAACAAAGCCCCAACTTGTTGAATAGATGCTGATGCAGAAGACGTCATCGTAACGGGCTCGAGAGACTTTTCAAAAAGTTGCTTAAAACTGGAGTTAGCGACACTAATGTTGTGTCGCAGATTGTGTCGCAGAAGAGCTTACAGCGACACAAATATTGTGTCGCAAAATATCTGTGGCGCAGACCTTGTGTCGCAAAACAAGTATGTCGCAACTTTTATGTCGCAAATATTAAGGTCGCTAAAACCCTACTAGCGACACAAATTAATGTCGCAGACTTGTGTCGCAAAACGGCGCTGTCAGACCCCAGAAAACTCAAAAACGAAAAATTTCGAAACCTAATGATTTTTTAACGAAAAACTTCGTAAAAGCTTAGATTTTTAGGCTTAAAAACTCCAAGTTTCAGCTCCAAAACACTTTATAATGAAGATCAAACACCAAAAAAATGTTAAATAATCAAAATAAGTATTAAAAACTTACCAAAACGATTTGATACCACCAAAATCAATGATTATGGCTCTGATACCAATTGTAGATCCCTTAGGATGGATCTTTTAATCAAATCGCTCAATGGAGATAATGACACGAATAGAATATAAAGATTAAAGCAATAAAGAACAAATCAATTAATAATAATACTTTATATTTCTTTACCAAATATTCTCTCAAAATAAAGCAGCCAAAACAGAGAATAAGTGTGTGTAAAATCCCCCAAAAAGTCTCTTTCTAAAACCCTAACATTTGGGTATTTATACTAAGCAAACTGGTCGGATTATGGGACACAAGCCTTGTGTCGCATAGATCACTATTGTGACATAATCCTTGTGTCGCAGCTACAACTAATGCGACACAGGCCTTGTGTCGCATAACTCAGAAAATGTAATTCTAACTAGCTCAATTACATTAACAAACACATTACAGACTTGACCAACTGACAGACACACTAAGATGCATCAACAAAATGATAGACTGTCAACCTATTTCTACACCCATGGCTGCTCGGTCACAACTTCATGTTGATTCAACGGGAAAATCAGTTGATCAAACTTTATATAGAAGCATGATTGGCTCTTTGATGTATTGGACATCAAGCCGTCCAGATATCATGTTCTCTACATGTGTTTGTGCACGTTACCAGGCAGCTCCTAAGGAATCACATGTCCAAGCGGTCAAACGAATTTTACGATATTTAAAATTTTCATTTGACTTAAGATTGTGGTATCCAAATGATACTGGTTTTGAACTAACAGCCTATTCAGACGCAAATCATGCAGGTTGTAAGTTAGATTGAAAATCACATCTGGTGGAGCTCAATTTCTTGGTGATAAGCTAGTTAGTTGGACTTCTAAGAAGCAAAACTGTGTTTCAACATCCACAGCTGTCACACCCCGATAAAATCGTTTCACGAGTAACAAGTGCGGAAGCTCGGGGGCGTGACGAGAATGATCAATAAGCGTATGATTATCGCAAACATATAATTAGAATACCATAAATAGTTTAAATAACACGGTTACATGTTCGTCGTGTTTACAAAACAATAGATGTTTAGCAAAACAATATGATTAACATTTTAATCACAAATCATAATTTCAAGATTTATCAAAAGGATGGTATCCTATTCATCGTGATGAGCAAGGGTCCCAAAATATGCATGCATAATCTTACATCGCTGCTAATTCCCTGAAAAACATATTTATAAATCGTCAACAAAATTGTTGAGTGAATCCACAGGTTTAAGACTCTATCATTAAACCTTTACTTGTATAAATCAATTGTTTGCAAGCATAAACCTTTGCAACATTATAAGATAAATAACATATTCATTTAAACAAAGCCATGACTGTGATCCCCCATAGACTAGCTAGGTCATACGAGTTAATGTGACAACACCTATGTCTATAACCAATCCACGACTCGCATTACTTGCTTGTGCCTCTCAACAAACTAGATATACGATCCTTATTTCGATACAACGTCGACAGTTAGCGCGACTAACCGATAACAATTATGGCGGGTAGTCACCCCGATAGTACTATCCGTATATCCACGTGGCTAGCGTCATCTAGCTAATGGTCATATTGTGTAAGCAAGAGGACTTCAATGCACTACATCATGTTAACTTAGGGTCGCACAAGATTCATTGTCATGTTTTACAAGACAGTTCATATGTTTTTCACCCCAATTTATAAAGCAGTAAAAACAGTAAAAGAGGGGCTGCGAACTCACCTGGTGAGCAAGAGTGCTAGCGTTTCAAAATGTATCTTTTGCCCAAATAGAAATAGCCTCCTAACGCCCTATACGCATGAGGTCAATTATGTAAGTAGACAGCTCTAATGGCCTGTCTATGCTAGTTGTTCACTCAACTAGTAGGAGTATTACTTGCCATTTAAACGTATGTACGACTCGTTGCTGATAGTTTCGTATGCATACTTGTATGTTTCTCGAAAACATAATTACTTTGCTATTACAGTGTACATTTAAGGTTTTTAAACCTAAAATGTATATCGTTAGTGAAAACACGATTCTTAAATCGATTAAAAATTTTCATTATCATTTGTTCAAAACCGTGACGTTTAAATACATTTATCTATTTGTTCAAGATTGGAAATTGTTGGATTTACAGAGTTTAGTGTTGTTTTCGTTAATGTTGTTAGGCCAAAGTTAGTGTTGTTAACTCACAGTTAGTGCTGTTAGTGTTGTTAAGTCTGTTAGTGCTGTTAGTGCAGTTACCACTGTTAGTGGAGTTACCACTGTTAAGTCACAGTTACCACTGTTAGTGCAGTTACCACTGTTAGTGCAGTTAGTGCTGTTAAGTCACAGTTAACACTGTTAGTGCAGTTACCACTGTTAGTGCAGTTACCACTGTTAGTGCAGTTACCACTGTTAGTGCAGTTACCACTGTTAGTGCAGTTACTACTGTTAGTGCAGTTATCACTGTTAGTGCAGTTAGTGCTGTTAAGTCACAGTTAACACTGTTAGTGCAGTTACCACTGTTAGTGCAGTTACCACTGTTAGTGCAGTTACTACTGTTAGTGCAGTTACCACTGTTAGTGCAGTTAGTGCTGTTAAGTCACAGTTAACACTGTTAGTGCAGTTACCACTGTTAGTGCAGTTACCACTGTTAGTGCAGTTAGTGCTGTTAAGTCACAGTTAACACTGTTAGTGCTATTTTCATTTTTGAACAGATTTTGCCCCTTTATGACCCTTCTTTGGCTACGGTTTTGACTAGTCAAATGGACTTATTATGTTATGAAATTTTTATCATATATTTCCCTATGTCTTAGGTTTACAGAAAAGTAAGATTCATAATTTTTGAACAAGTATAAGGGGTTCAAAACTATTTATTAGTACGCAAAGGTACAACAACTATTTTTCTAGATAGTTGTTAAGAAAATCATTTGTTTACTAAGTTAGACTCATCTTCACAAAACGTGCCCATACTACTTTTAAAGCTAAGACAAAATGTGACCTTTAGGAAAAAGATTCATCTCTTTTGGATCTATGGATAAAAAGTTATGGTCTCTCAAAGTAGGACCAAATCTCGTCTCCTAAAGACAGATTAGACACATGTTTTTGTAAAATCAGTTTGGGGTATCAAAACTTGTCCAAATTGCATGAGACCACTTGGGTTGGAAACCTAACTCTTTAAACTTAATTTTAGACTCCAGAAACAATAAATTTGGTTAATTTTTGACCGAGTTATTTACTTCCAAAGTCAGTCAAAGTTTATGTCCAGTAAGTTTCTTTGAGTTTTGTGTTTATTTAGTTCTCTTTTAACGAGTTTTCGTCATTAGTAATACATATTTATGTGTATATTAGTTGATTTTAACATAGGAGTGAACATCTAGCATGTGAGTATTTAAAATGAATGAAATGAATAGATCAAGAAGAGTTTCCTTACAATGCTCTAGGATGAAATGGTAAAAAGAAGAGAACTTGAAATCTTCAACCCAAATCTCCTTTTTTTTTTAAATACTTAATGATGATCAAGAGCTTGAAAGGAGGTGAAAAATGAGGTATAAAAGGTGGTGGTTCATGGTGGTTTGTGGTGGTTTGTGGTGGTTGTTCTTGAAGGAGGTGGTGAAAGTGGTGAAATGAGAGGGAAAATGAGAGAGAGAAATGTGCAGAATTTTTGAAATGAAATTGTGAAGTGTGTGTACGTAATGTTTTCTCTTGTTTAATGCCTTTCTTAAATGTGAAGCAAGAGGAGGTGGTGATGGGAGGTGCTTAGTCTTTCAATCAAATCAAGGGAGCAAGTGGCGTTGGATTATAAGCAAGCAAGTAAACATGTGAGTGTGAAATTAAGCAAGTAACCAAGTAGGAGAAAACATATGGTTGAGAAAGGAGCTTGCGAAGTGAGATCACGTAGAAAAGGAATCTGCATTTGAATTAAGTGACATGCTAGCTAGGTTGCTTGGATTTAATTAAAGCTATGTGCTAGCTTGCTTGGTTAAATTAGAGCTATGTGCTAGCTTGCTTGGAATTATTTTGACATGTTTAAGCTTCTAAATGATTAGTTTAAGTGGCATAACAATATAAGTAGTTAACTACTAATTATATTCAATAGTTTTATACCGTTCGGGAAAAAGTTATCACTAACGTTCGTGTTTATCGGAAATCATCCGATTTATATTGTGAAATTCTCAATAATTACTTAAACGAAATGCATCAAGCATTAAAGTAGTGTGAACCAAAACGTGCAACGTGGGCGTGTGCTAGACTTATCTCAGTTTAGAACACGTTTGATTTCATTAAAGGGAACTAGCGTAAGAATGCATGATTTTAAAGTGCACGGAAAGTACCGCTTTTCGAGGGTTGTCACAACAGCTGAGGCAGAATATGTTGCAGCTGCTGTTTGTTGTTCACAAGTTTTGTGGATGAGATAGCTATCTATTGTGATTCTCAAAGTGCGATTGCTATTTCCTGCAATCCGGTACAACATTCGAAAACAAAACACGTAGATATTCGGTATCATTTTATCAAAGATAACAAAGAAAAACGGCATATCTAGCTATTTTTTTGTCAAAACAGATTATCAATTGGCCGACTTATTCACCAAACCTTTAGATGACACACATTTTCACTTTTTGGTGACTTAGTTAGGCATGCTTTCACTTAAGCAATAATCTGTCATTTTGAACTCAAGATGCAAAATACTATCATATTTTGAGGGGGAGAAGAGTTGAAATATTTAGCATATGTGATGCATGATGGTTTTTACTCAAATTCAGAGTTGAAACATTTAGCATATGTGATGCGTGATGGTTTTTACTCAAATTCAGAGTAAAACCCGATCTTCAAAAGAAAAAGAGATTTTGTTTTTATAACTCACATTCATATATAATATTTTATAAATCTTATGCATATGTTAAGGGGGGGTATTTTTCAAAATCCAAAATTTTCAAGTGTTCAAATCTATTTGCATATTGCTCAACACTTTGAAAGATTCTCAAAGACGTTTTGATACTCCAAGGATTGATGGATAATCAGACTACCAATTTCAATCAAATTGTTTGGCAAAATGCTGTTTTCTGTACTAAGAGCGTTAGTTTATAAAATACTCTTATAATCCTCCAGAGCCGGTTAGATTTACCAAAGGAGTTAGTTTCCAAATATATGATGAAAGTTTAAGTCTTAGAATGAGGAAGGGTGAAAATTCTAGTACAGAACAACATATTTTTAAAACAAATGCCAACTGAGGGTGGAGTAGAAAAATTGAGTAAGGTTGAGTGAGGAGTGTGTGAAATGGTTAAAAGAAAAAGAAAACCCTCACTAAACAAATAATCGCTGGGTAGCCACATCTACTATTAGAAATCATGTGTTGATTTCTGGTATTGAAGGAGACATCATGGACCTAGTGATGCAAATCACATATACCCTCCTAACCACTCAAGAATTTCTTAACAAGTTCTTGTTTCAGTATTCTCATGGAGATTTTACACATAATCTATCGACAACTCTGTTGGAGTTTGTTGATATTGAAACAAGAGGACAGTCTGCTCCAGTCCCTGACATCATTAATGCACTAATCGAGTCTAGAGCCTGAAAAGAATATAATTTTAGGACACATGTGTATTATTACACTCTATGTCTAAGGGACATTATGCATATCTATGTGATATTGTCGGAATATTCATAGTGATACCTAAAATGGTATTCCACAATGATTGAATGGAAATCCTACCAATGCTAACATCAAAGCCAACATTGAATGTAGGTTACTCAATTGAAACATTTAATTGATTCAATTGTTGTGCTAACTGGTAATCTATGTGATCCAGGAGTTATAGTATTTTTATAAATGTGTTTTCTGATTATACAATCAACTTTTCTGAGATTACATCAAATGAATCGTTGCTTACCTTTGGTTACTAAATCGAATGAAAAAAACACTCTTCCAAAAATGACATGTTCAAGATATTCATGTTATATCACAATTACTATCAAGGAAGAATGATTAAAGCTCAGCTGGACTGAAAAGAAAAGAAATAAAGAAGAGATTCTATCAAAGATAAAGGTTAAAAGCTCCATAAGATCAAGATATACATTTAAGGGGAAGCTAGAGCAAGAGTTGAGAGTCAAGAAATAAATTCAAAAGAAATTTCAATGTAGAGCGAAGACTGCTGACAATCTATCTCAAAGAAGTTTAAAAGGAAAGATTACACAAGAGAAGAAGTTCAAAGTCAAACAAAACGTATGTAAAGAAACTATCAAAGTGGAAAAGAGAAGACTAGAACTCAAAAGAAAGTTCTATTTCTCTATGTCAAAGACATACAAATAAAAGATTCAAGAGAAAAAGCTGAATCAAAGGAAATCAAAAGAAAGATCTTCAGAGACTTCAAAAGAATATTAGCTTCAAAGAAGATATTCAAGTAAAACAAGATGCTAAATCCTAGGGGGAGATTGTTAGATATAAAAAATAGGATTTGCATTTGTATGTGAAAACTGATCCTGCGACACAAAGTGTGACACTAAGATAATGTCGCAATAACACAAAGTGCGACTTTAAAAATAAAGTCGCAGTCTCAATTAAAGTAGCAAAAAGGAACAAAGTCGCAGGAACAAAGTTGTAGAAAGGAACAAAGTAGCAGGAACATGTTAGTATAAATACAGGACTTATTCTTTTCATTTCAGAAGTTGTTGAACCAGAGAGAATTTGTGTGTGTGTTTGTATATCTTATAATCAGAGAGATTAAGAGCTTGTAACAGATTCAATATAGCAATACACAATCATTTGATTACTTGTTCATATACTTACATATACATACACATATATACATACGGATTTCAATCAATTCACGTCTAAATCACTAGATTCAATCCAACAAGATTGCTCATAGAAAGGTAGTTGTTTGCGTATCAGTTTTGTGTGATACATTTGGAGGTCGAATACTCAATGCATTTGAGTGAGACCAATGGGGTTTTAAATGTAAGACATTAAGATAAATTCTAGAAGAAAAATCAAGATTTTTGGACCATTATTGACTGAGTTATGGTCGATCAAAGTGGGGTCAAAATCTGGACATATTACATAGAAGACAAAAGTGATCTTTTTGGTGTGTTTTCACTACCAAACGATTTCTAGACCTCATCCAATGATTGAGGCCTTTTATTTTATGCATGAACATGTGTATTACATAAACATAAACATATTTTAACAAGGATCAAGATCTAGCTACGAATTTTGGTGCATGCAAGCCCAAAATCGGGTTTTTGGCTCTTTTTCAAGAACACAACTTGCAAGAACATGATTTTTAACCATTAAATCCATTCAAACTAGCAAGAACATTAAAATAGATACAATAACATCAAAAAGTCGACTTTTCAGTTTGACCATAGGTTAACCTTCTTTTAACACATGGATATGTGAAAGGTGTAACCTACAAACCATCAAACCTTTTATGAGGATTTAAGCCATGAAAAATGCATGAAATCCATGAAATAAACATAACAAAAGTAGGAAATCGAAGCTAGGAATGGTGATTATACCTTAGAGTTCTTGCGTTGGTGTATGAACACTTTTAAAAGGATGATCTTAGGATGAAAAGGGGCTGGAAATTCTGGAGTTTAGTGTGTGAAAGGGAGTGTTTGTGTGTGTTTTTGAGAGAAAAAGGAGAGAATAAAATGAGTGAGTGGGTTGGGGAAATTGTGCAAATGATCTTGCATGTATAAAGGAATATTTGGTTGGGGTTTGAAGTGATCAAGAGAAGGAAAGGGGGTTGCAGATTTCTAGTGGGGGAGGGTGTTTTATTCACTTTTTTTTATATAAAAAGTTAATTAATAAGTGTAAATAAAAGCGTAAATGTTACATAATTAACTTTGTGCAAGTTTGTGTATTATGTAAAGTTTATTTGTGATGTTTTAATGGTTAAAGTTTGAGTTGTAAAACTTTATTTTATAAGTTTATGATTTTTATCAAAATATATTTGATTCGTTTACGATTAACTTTCGCGAGTTAATTATTCGATTTCCGGTTGCTTTAACCGAGTTACGGAATTTCTAATTAAATTCCGGTTTTTGTGATACGATAAATATTTTGTGTTGATGTATGAAATTTAATTTCATTTGTTTTCTTTGGCACTTTGTAACCTAATTTAATGTTCTTCACGGTCTTAAATCCGCTAAGCAATTTACTTAGACGTTACGCGGTTTCGGTAACTTACGGTTTCGGTACTTAAGGAGTCATAACCTAGACTTTTCACTAGGATTTTAAGAGTGTTGTAAACGTAATTTGATAAACCAGGAATTTAAGTGCGTTAATGACCTGAGATTTTTGACAGTTGTCAGAGGTTGAAATAAGGACGATGCGTTAAAAATCAATTAAAACAACCAAATAACGTGCAAAACAAGGCAAACTACTCAATTCTCGGTTCACCACCCTCAAAATTACCCTTTTTCTATAAAATGAGAAATTATTCTTAATTAGTCTCATAATGTTTCTCAGGTAATTACGAGAACGTGGGCGAAAGAATCGCGCAAAACGGATGAGAAACGAAGAAGATACTACCAAAAGAAGATACAAGGATGCACGATCTCGCACACAGGCACACATGGTGACAGTATACGGCCATGATGGGTGTATACAGCCTTTATCATGACCGTATACGGCCTGGGTGGTGGTATACGCCCTCCCATACGGCTATATGCCCCCGTGTGGGTGATTTTCGCTCTTGTTTTGGTCTTATGAATACGCCCAAGGTCCAACGGGTGTCAATGTGGGGTGTCGAATTTTAGTGCAAAACTTCAATTTTTATACTACACCCTCATACGGGTGGAATGAAGATTGGGTGTATTTGGGACCTCTCTTGGCCTATAAATACCACCCTCACCTTCACTTCCACCACCACACACACACACACTTCTCTCTCTACTTTCTCACTCTAGGTTAGTTTAGTTAGTGGTAGTTAGTTTCTCTAACTAATACTTAACTAAAATATTAGAGGGGCAATATTGTAATATTTTAGAAGATACTTAGAGTTCCGTTTTTGTATTCTTTCACGGTTATTACAAGCTACGCGCTATTTACGGTTCTATCATTTCTATCTTTATCTTAATTACAATGTCTATTATGATTGTTATTATGCTAAAAGTAGGAATTGCCATGATTAGTGAGTAGTTACCTTGTGTGTTTGTTGTGATGTAGTTAGCCATAATGTGTTGGGATGTTGATATTTATGAAAGGTGTCTCGATTTTCTTTTCAACTATTATCTAAACCTAATTAATCATCTTTCCACCAATCGACGTGATTAAAACCTTTTGATAAGATGTCGCGAACCTTAATCAAATGGTAATTAATTATCTATGTTAAGCTATGGTTAATTATGACAACATGCAATCATAGCAATGTACATCGTAGATTACTATGGTTGTAGGAACCCTTTTGCAGGACCTAATCAGATCGTATGACTCAATCAGAAGGGCGGAATCCAACTAATCGAGTATTGAACGTATATTGAATCACAAGCACAGTTTCTCTAACGTTTTGTATATATGAACAATTGAAGAATAAGCTTTACAATCTCTCTCTCTCTCTCTCTCTTTAGGGTTTGATCCACCCACAAATGAAATCTGACTTCACTATTTATAGACATACTGGATCCTGCGACACAAGCCTTGTGTCGCAGGTCAAACCCACTGCGACATAGGCATTATGTCGCTATTGCGACATAAGCTCTGTGTCGCATGACCAATATTCTATGTATATTCTATAATTACATTTCATTCACTGACTTGAATATACACATTAATCACATCACATAGTAAGAGTAATTGACTTTGACAAATACGAACATTGACCAACTGACTGACACACAGAAATGCACAAACAAACTCCCCCATGTCATCAGCTTGGTCAAATAGGCTTCATTTAGTCTTCACCAACAAACTCCTCTATGTCATCAACAATTAGAAACTCCCCCATTGAGATAGCATGGTTTTCAGAATATTGATGTCCAGATTCATGTGACTGACACACCTTTTGCATACAATAAGATCTTCAAACTATATGACCATCTCTCAATTTTTAGCAGCTTCTCCAATAGAATTTATCTTCACAGTCTTTGGAGAATAACCAACATCCTTTATATCTTCAATATTTGACTTTAACAAGATATGTGATATTGAATAAAACAACATAGAAATAAAATATTTTTGTAATTTTCTTTATAAATGAAAAGTAAAGAATACCAAAAAGAAAATAAATCGGGGATAAGATTGTAATATGTCTGCTTAAGGATCATATCAGGATAACATATAGTTATTAGGAAATAGCAAGTGTTATTTCGATTATCAGTATATTTGTCCAACTTTAAATTTACTTAGCATATTTAAATCACCGGGTATAAATATTAGTTCAAGATGATTATTGGTATGTTTGTCCATATAAACATCTAGCAATCAGAATTTACAAGTGCATTTTGAATTATTATTCATGATTACCAGAGTAGCTTCCCATTTGATATACTCTTATGATCAGGATACATGCATAACTTCCATGTAATGAGTGTGATTATTGTATTCCATCTTTAAAGTCAAATCATGAATAAATGTTCAAGTACATTTGTACTCAATTAAAGATTAAATTTGACTAGGGTTAGAGACAAACAAATCTAAAATCAAACCAGAGGTGACAGGTCTGTACTTTCGTACAACAGAGCGACATAGTTTGATTAGAGACCTTGATAACGGTATTCTTGTATCTTGGTCTAGTTTGCTCTATGTTAAGATATACAGACTGAAACTAGGTTAACATATTTCTGGATGTAGCAAAAGAAACACTCAGTATATCTCCCAGATGAATTCTTTAGGATACTCAATGACATGTGTTATGGTAGTATCTATCACATAAGAATTAAGACTTATCGTCATACATCAAAAGAAAGTGTTCACATGATAATTTCGAGGCTTAAGTTTATTTTGTGCACTTAAAAACCTTTATGTTAGATGTCTACCAACACATCATATGATGAAGCTAATATTTAGAGAAAGCAGTTCAAGTATGCTAGATAAATCTACTGACACATCAAACATAAACCTTAAAATTTCAATTTTGTGTACATGTCACCTGATGAACTATCATATCCCAAGTTATTTACAAACACAATCCAAAATGTTTTCCAGAATTAAGAATCTTCCAGAATTAAGAATCTTGCTGTTCAAATTTCTGATCGAAATAATCAGAATTTTTAATGTTTTAAAATTACTCCCCCTAAACAGCAAATTCTTTTCTCAATTCTAATTCAAAGGTTATCCCCTAAAAATTAAACTAATTTTAAATTTTTTTAAAGAGTATAAAGAATGGATGTTGCAATACTAACAAATTGAACAAAAAAAACGAAATAAAAGTTCCAAAATCACATATCAAGTCAAATCAAATTCTTTTAATCACGTTATGCCGTCTCGAAACTTTGATAATCTCATCCATTCAATCACAATGCACCACACTTAACTAACTTGAAAGCATTCTTAACACAATACACATCCTTGTAGTCACTAAAAATATAATCTATCAAAAAGCTGACTGCATCACCACAAACAATGAAACATTAGATTTTATGGGACACCCAAGCCTTGATAGTCTTGGGGTGTCCATTATTGTTCATAATCATCACATCAATGAGTTTATGATATTTTAAAAAGTCACTTGATTTCATTGATGTGTTGTTTGTGGATTTTGGTTTCCAAACCGGCTTAGGTTTGGATGATTTGTTTTCAACAATGTTGTGTTGTTGAACTTAGGTTCTACTAGGCACAACTTTGGTTTCCAAACCGGCTTAGGTTTGGATGATTTGTTTTCAACAATGTTGTGTTGTTGAACTTAGGTTCTACTAGGCACAACTTTGTTTACTCTGGCCATAGGTTCTTGGCATTCTTCTTCCAACTTAGGTGAAGAGGATGCATAACTAGATAAAGGCGAATGTGAACTACACATTGACAATGATTTTGAACAAGAACTTCTATATGAATAAGTTCTTGGCATTCTTCTTCCAAACTTGTCTAGGGTTATCAACTTACAATCCCTAATAACATGTACTTGTTGTCCACAACAAAAACAAGAACGTCTATCCACAAAAGATTGATTCCAATGAGTTCCTTCAAATCGTTTTGGAGGAGGATAATACACCGAAGGCCTATTAATAGGAACATTTGTTGAACATCCACTCTTAGGTGAGCATGTTGAAGTAGATGTTCCTAAGGTTGAGCTAGTTGACTTTGAATATTTATTATTTTCAGATTTATCAACTACTTTATCTTTCTTGAGATTCTTCACAGGTGACCGTGAATTATCCTAAGATTTAGATTTTGAATCCCTTTTAACATGTTGAACTTTTGAGGATTCATTGTAAACCTTTGCTTTTCTTTTGCCTTTAAAACAATCATCATTTTCAGTTGCAAGGATGAAATTTTCAGGTTTGACATTTAATTTCTCAACCTTAATGGTGAACACTTCAGGAATATTATCTACCTCAATAACCTCCTCAACCCTAGTGATAGAATCATTAACTGATGAATTAACAGGTTTTGTGTCTTCTTTGAAAGAAGAAGGCACAAAGTCTTTGATGGAATCCTTTGATGGCATTGGCAGATAGTCATTAGGAGGTGGTACATGGTGATAACCAAGACCAACTTTGCTTTTGGTATCCGTCCTTTGCGATTGAAGAATTTCATCAAATACCATAGAGGATGTAGAAAAGTTTGAAAGTTTTCGTTGTAAACAAAGAACTTCTGCCTGTGAGTCAGCAAGTTGTTTCTTCACAAGAGTAAGCATATTAACATAACTACCTATCTTATCTTGCTGACAAAATTTTTTGGCTTTCAGTTCTTTCTTTTCTTCAAAAATGGCTTTCAACTTTTTTTCACATGCCTTATCATTTTCTCTTAACAAATCATTACTTTCTTTTAGTTGTTCTATGTTAGAGTTAAGGCGTTCATTATCCTCTCTATACCTTTTAATCGTACCAGTTAAGTTAATACATGAAGCACATGAGGATGGTTCAGAATCAACCTGATTGTCCGAAGCTTTGATTTCAACTTCTTCCTTCATTTCTTCTTCTGAGCTTGTCATTCTCATCTTAGTATTACTTCCAAAACTTACTTGAAGATTGTGCCACAAGTTAAATGAAGTATCTTGCGTTTTGTAACATGAGGCTTCATCCCTTGGTAAACACTCCAATATTGCCTCAAATGTCTTCTTTTCCAAATTAAAACTTTCACGTTCTGTGGTAGACATTTGGTTTTCCATTTTGAAAGATGTACCTCCAGCTATTCTAGGTTTCTCATACGGATTTGCAATGAATATCCATAAATTTGCATCATGCAGCGTAAGCAACACTTCAACCACAACTCTCCATCGATCAAAGTCCGTATGAAATAAGGATTTCAACTTTCCTCTCAAGGTTGTATTTAATAAATTCATATTCAAATTTAGCGACACAAAAAAAATTCTTTAAAATTTTTTTTTTTTTTTTTTTTTTTTATTGGGACACAAGGCTTGTGTCGCAAAGCTTGTGTCGCAAACGCTTGTGTCGCTAAGCTTGTGTCGCAAACGCTTGTGTCGCTAAGCTTGTGTCGCAACACTATGTCGCAAAGCTTGTGTCGCTAAGCTTGTGTCGCAAAGATTGTGTCACAAAGCTTGTGTCGCAAAGCTTGTGTCGCACCTTGTGTCGCAAAACGGCGCTGATCAGTTCCAAAAACCCCAAAAACGAAAAATTTCGAAACCCTAACGAATTTTCAACGAAAAACAACGAACAAACCCAGAAAAACTCTTCCAAAAGCACAATCTTCAAGCAAACTAACCCAAAAACGAAGATTACACAATTCAACCTTCGCGAATCAAACCGAAAACGTTCAAAACACGATCTGAAACCGTTGAATAACTTATTCACGGCTCTGATACCACTTGTAGGAACCCTTTTGCTGGACCTAATCAGATCGTATGACTCAATCAGAAGGGCGGAATCCAACTAATCGAGTATTGAACGTATATTGAATCACAAGCACAGTTTCTCTAACGTTTTGTATATATGAACAATTGAAGAATAAGCTTTACAATCTCTCTCTCTCTCTCTCTCTTTAGGGTTTGATCCACCCACAAATGAAATCTGACTTCACTATTTATAGACATACTGGATCCTGCGACACAAGCCTTGTGTCGCAGGTCAAACCCACTGCGACATAGGCATTATGTCGCTATTGCGACATAAGCTCTGTGTCGCATGACCAATATTCTATGTATATTCTATAATTACATTTCATTCACTGACTTGAATATACACATTAATCACATCACATAGTAAGAGTAATTGACTTTGACAAATACGAACATTGACCAACTGACTGACACACAGAAATGCACTAACAATGGTAATATATAGGAAATATTATGGAAAATGCTATGAACGACATTGTAAAGTTGAGCAATGAAACAACTAATTAATTGTTGTTCTCCTTGTT
The DNA here is from genome assembly GCA_963921325.1 of Logfia minima. NCBI lineage: Eukaryota > Viridiplantae > Streptophyta > Magnoliopsida > Asterales > Asteraceae > Logfia > Logfia minima. The sequence goes on from OY992777.1 coordinate 13,494,637, forward strand.
AATAACCCTTGTGTATTTTTATAAACATGGTCTGGCTTTTAAGCATTGAAAATATTATCTCAAGATCGTAGAATACATCATTTATTAAAGCTATGAATATACTATCTCAAGATCGTAGAATACAATGTGAATTAGCAAGGGATCTATTGGTCACTTTCAAGTGAACGGGTTGGTTAATGATATAGTGGGGAACCTTTGAACTTAATACAAACTTAGTTTATGAATCTAAGGAATTATTATGAAGCAACGTAGATACCATAAATCGGCTGAGTCCCTGGTATAGCAAAGGAAACACCACTGTGTGTAGTACAATTGTGGAAGCCCGGAAAAAGCCGTTGGTATTTTATCTTGTGGATTAATAATAGTGATATCCTTAGACTCTACAAACCCCTTAAATGAAAATAATTAGACACCAATCAAGTCTTAAACTTAAATGTTTTATTTAGATTAGATCATAACGTGGTGTTAAGAACGATCGGACCGTTAGTGGGCCTATTACTCTATTTATGCACCCAGGATCTTTAAGAGCCCAAGAAGGGTCACTGCTTCCATAACTGGATAGTGTTGAGAGTCGAACAGTCCCCTCCGATCATAATCAACATAGCCTAGTCCTCGTGTGACATACTTTTCGAGTAATCGAACGGTAGAGAACTAGTGTTTACACCATAAGGATCTAAGATAAATAAAATACAAATCTTTAATAAAGACATTTTTCATATTTAAAACATCATCCCAACACAAGGATAATGAAATCACAATAAACACCCTCTAATATCTTGACTATTATTTACCCGAACTATCCCTTATCTTACTTTACTTGTTTATTTAAATTACTTATTTTAATTAAAAACCCCAAACCAAATCTAAATCATTTTAAACCCCCCCGCCCCTCCTTTATTAAATTGAATTGATTGTCCAAGACCTCTCTGCTTCAATTCGGTTGGCTTTAAGAACGACACTAGGTCATACTTAGCTATACTCCATTTAGCATAGTATTCTTAGGTCCCCGACTATTATAAATATTAAAACACTCCACTAATTGGGTCATTCGGTCACTGTCTGGTATCTACAACCGACGACGACACGCCGCAATAAAAACCGACCGTTTGGCCTGCATCAGTACTCATGCTTGTGTTTGTATTTCTAAAGTTAACATCTATCTATCTATATATAATATAAGTTAAGTGATAAAATAATACATGCATCTTATAGACTCTTGCTAAAAAAGGAGTTATAAATATTAATGTATAAACTGTTTTTGCTGTACATAGGAAGCGTAAGCGAGGTGACCGAGCTATGTAAGCAAATGAGTAATAAAGATACTCAAGAGCTAGCATGGTGCTGTTTTAAGGATGAAAAACGAAAGAATTGCTCCCCCGATAAGGCATGTTGTTAAAAGTAGTGTAAATCACTTATTAGCTCCGCGTTACCCGAGCAGTTTACAATAATTTTTAGGGTTTATTATTTGGTTATGTATCAAACTTTACATTTTTTACTATTGTATATAACCACCTTTCAAAAGTGCTATTGTATGTATCGAAATTTACAATTTCGTATATTGTATATAACTGGTGACCGTATGACCAGAAATCGCCGGTTTCGATACATACAATAGACATTTTTTACAAAGTCACTAATAGACTAATTAGATTTTTCAAAAATGAAATGTCGTCGCTAAAGGTCTTCTAACGACATGTCATCGCAAAATGGTCATTGCTAAAGGCTTGTATGTGTTGGTCAATGGCGACAACCTTCAACGACAACAGTCTAGACCCATACTTTTTAATAATACTTTTAGAGACGACATGTATCGTCGCTAAAAGTCACTATTATATTTTTAAATTTTTATTTTTTTCTGATTTTTTAAATTTTCCAGATTTTTATTATACTTTGGTAAAACAAATTCTCTCATACACACGATTTAAACACAAAAACATATTATAAAACATATGACTAATAAATACGACGACATATAATGTTTAAAAAAGATTTCATATTAAAATTATACAACTAAAACTAATACCTCCCTAATCATCCTCGACTAATATGACTATTACAAACTCGATTAGCAATAGTTCAAAATCGTTCTTTATCACTTTCCTTACCTTTGCTACCATGCTCATACTACGACCCTTCGAACTTACAAATTCAAGTGAACTAATTAAAGATAAAAATAATCAAGTTTGAAGCGTTTGGAACCAACATAAACCTAACATACATGAAAGGATTTGGTCGCAAAGTTAACAAACAAAATCACTAAAGAAATTTAACAACTTAACAAATATATACACTTTAACAAAATCATAAACTCTAACAAATATATATACTTTTATTATTTTACATAATTAACAAATCTACAAACTTTAATTCTATATACTTAACAAATAAATACACTTTGACAAACTCATACTCTTTAACAAATCTATATACTTTAATTATTCAACACAATTCAAACTATTGAGTTCATTAACAAACTCATACAATTATATGTATTCAATTTAACACGTTAACTCATAAAATTATAACAAACTATAGATACACTTTTAACAACTTTACACAATCATACAGTTATAACTATACATACACTTTAATCAACTTTATAACTAAACATACAATGACATTAAATTTTCTAACAAATCTATACACTTCAATTGTATACAATTAACTAATTCACTAATTCACTAAATCATTCTAATAAACTATACATTCACTTTAACTAACTAATTAACAAACACCAATTCTTACAAATTAACAAGTCTAACACTTAACAAACTAACTCAATTGCATAAGTATATAAACAAGACTTTAATTACAAACTAACCATTTTTAACTAACTAACAAACAAATTAACTTTAACTAACCAATTAACTAACAAATCATCAAATTTATTAACTTCAACTAAATATTTAATATATACATTCACTAACTCAATTTAACAACTCATACACTTTAAGAAATACATACACTCTAAAATTCTTTACACTGAAACAAAAACTATAAACATACAAAATATATACACTTAACAAAATACATACACTAAATCAATTTAACAATACACTTAAGAAATACACACATTGCATCAATTTAGCTAGTTCACAAAATCATCCTAACAAATTCACAAAATCATTCAAACATACACTCAATTTATCAATTCACAAAATTAAAGAAAAAATAACAAAATTAACAAGTTAGAAAAACCTTGAGTGGTGGTGATAGTAAACTTTGGTGGCCGGTCGGAGGTGGAGGGGAGGTCAACTTGAGGTAGGGGCTGCGTGCCGGTGGTGAAGTGGTGGTGAGGTGCTAAAGGTATTGTGGTGAAATTGGGGGTAAATGGTGGTGAAGTGTGTTCTTTTAGTGAAATAAGGTGGGCAAATGGAGAGGGTGTGGCTGTTGTGGAGAGAAAAAAGGATGGACAGAGTGTGGTGAAAATGGAGAAGAAGATAGGGTTAAAAGCATATTGTGAAAAGTGGTGTAAATTGCTTATTAGCTTTGGCGTTACCCAAGCATTTTACAATAATTTTTAACTAGTTTATTCACTAGCCTTTACACGATTTATATATATATATATATATATAATTTCTTATTTAGATTAGGTTAATTGAAAGAATCAATTAAGGTCACTTTTTTCTCCAATGATTCGTTACTAAAGTTGAGTTTTGAAAGAGAAAAAAGTTAAATTAAACTACTTGTATCACTTCAATAATTTAAAACGAGTAAATATTTTTGTAGTCTTTCAATAAACATGTTGTGTATTGATATCTAAATAAAAGTTCATTTAAGTATGCATTTTATTGAAAGTATGGAAGTACAAATTTCAATCGTCCATTTTCATCAAAATAATAAAACCCCCACATTTTTAAAAACTGAATATCTCAAAAATGGCTAGTCGGAAAATTATAAAAATTGCACCATAAAATCAATGTTTTTTCCTCTTCGATTAGACATCTCACATGACTTACTTTCAATGATTTTTTTTCTATTTTTTGGTGGGCTTTGAAAACTGGTAACACATGTGTTATCAACAACTAACATATGTATTAACAACGACTATCATATGTGTTACCGCCGACTAACGCTTGTAACACAAGTGATAGTCGTTGGTAACACATTTGATAGTCGCGGATAACACATTTGTTAGTCAATGGTAATACATTTGTTATCAGTTTTCAAAACTCACTAAAAAATGAAAAAAAAAAAGAAAGTTAGTCGAAAGTATACCTTGTAATATGTCTAATCAAAGAGAAAAAAATGTCGGTTTTCATAGTGTAATTTTTATAATTTTTTGACTTGCCATTTTTGAGATATTTAATTTTAAAAAAACGTGAGGATAGGGGATTTTGTTATCTTAATAAAAATAGATGATTGATATTCATTCTTTTAGAAAAAGTTGTACTCAGCTTGAACAAATCTTTCTTTATTTATTTATTTAAAGAACTATATCAATGTATTTACTATCTACTTAACGTATATCGATTTGCATCATAAATTTTATTAACAGTTAATGTATATCTCAGAAGATAAAATGCATGATTAACAATTGAAATCTACATGAAACGTATATGAAACGTAAGTTGATTCATGAACCCGACATGCATGTACTTTTTAATAGTCACGCATATTTTGTGAAGCTTTTAATAAGAAAAAAAGAGTTATAAATATTAGTTTCAATTACATATTTCTAAGCTGAAAGAATTTAAGATGAAAACATTTTATGTGGTTTTTGTGCTCATGCTTGTGGTTTTTATTTCTACAGGTAACATCTATATCTATATTAATACCTATATATAATGTAAAATAGTAGCTAACGTATGTGTACATGTACATGTATGTTTACATCTAACTGATATTCTTTGTTTGTAAATTTACTTGGTAGAGTGATATTTTGATGACACACTAATCATTCGTATTTTTTTCCTATACTTAGGAAGCACAAGTAGGGTCAAATTGGTCGTCCAATGTAACCAAATGATGGATCCAGATACTAAAAATCTTATCTGGTGTTGTACGAATCGAAAGCTATGCTACTATACAAAGGAGTCATGTGTCTGTTGATCGCTCTAGCGTTACCCGAGCAGTTTATAATAATATATAACTACGTTTATTAATTGATCCGTGTCTACTAGTGATTTATTAAAAAATATTTATAACATAAGCTCATATATTTTCTTTATCTATAGCAAGTTTTATTATCACGTTTTTATTTAGTGAATTATTTTTCAGTTCAAACTATAAAAAAATAAATAACATATAAACAACGTATAAGACTACTCTCACCAGATGACCAAAGAACTGAGCAGTCAGCTCAGTGTCACGTCAATATTTCTTCAAAAAGACTTAACAAAAATTAAACAATGTCAATAGTGAATTGAAGAACTGAACTATTAGGTCTCACATTTACCAATAATACTTATACTATATACCAAAACAATAAATAAAAACAAAATAAAAAAGAAGATGGCCCACTCTCTTTCGTCTCCAACCGTCCTCACACAAACAAACGCAAATAAAAGACGACAAGCTAAGACAGCGCTACTAATAGCGTCGCTCGATGGAAGTAACAAGACGAAACAAGAACACTATTGTTGGCACCGATCTAAGTATACCAAACATTCTATATACTTGGGTGTTGTTAGATAATATAACAATAAGAAAAATTGTCTCAAAAAATAATTGTATCACTTAAAAAGTTAGTTAATCTCACATAAAAGGTAAAACAAATGAAATAGACATTTTTACGAATACCCATGTACATGAAAAGCAAAAAACAAAACCCATCTCATATGTGTAATTGTTTAAAGCCACATTTATATTTCTGCTTATTCTGTTTTACAAAAAAATTTAGTACTCAATTTGTAAGTTGATATCTTAATTTGCTTCACACGATACTACACGGGTTGTTAAACTACAAAACTACTAAAAGGGAAGTTAAGTCAGAAACTTGAAACTTCTATCTATTAATCATAAAATTTGTAGAGTTGTGTGGGTAATTTTGGTAGCACAATTACTAATTACCGAATTGGTCAAACTATTACATTGTTTACTTTTTTAAACACTTAAAAGAGTCCATAATCTTTATAGTACTTGCAACATGATGTTTGGCAGATTTACTCAAATGATAGTATCTTGGTCTTTAAGAGTAAAGAGTGGTCACTTGACCACTTAAAAAAAGATTGATATATTTTCGCTACATCATTTTTCATATTAAAATTACACTTCAATTAACTTTTATTCGTAGTCATCACACTGAAAAGCGGATTTACATTTAAACATTTTTATCTTTATAAATAATTATACACACACAAAATAAAAAAAATAAAAAAGTAGCTACCACTTAAAGTGGTAGCCACCATCTCGATCCAACCAATTTGACAACCACTTTGAGAGGTGCATTGGCCACATCAATTTGGTCTTTTACTACTTTGTGCCACATATTACCACTCCCTTTACTCTAAGAAAAATTAGTATGACGTGCTACCAATTGAAATCTAAATACGTTAAAGAATTATTATGAAAACTGTAGGATCGTCTAAAATGACAGAATACATGCAAATCAACGTTCAACAGCTAATGAGCGGAAATCAATAGCTAAACACAAGTACGTTTTTAATCACAATCACAAACAATATTGTATTAAGAATTATAATCAATGAACGAATACAATACTGAACACAGAAGCAGAAAACACAGCCAAAAAGCTCTTCTGGAAATCGTCAAGTTCAACAACAACTACAACTGAAACCCTAAGCGCATATTTATAGGTAACTAATTAGCGACATAGCGATATTGGTGATATCGCCTATGCGATATTGTCAATATCGCCTAAGCGATCTTGCCAATGTCGCCTAATACAGAATATAACTAATTAATTACAACTCAAAACCTAGACCAAGTGACAGACACACTAATGTACCAACAAACTCCCCCGTGTCTTCAGCTTGGTCTTCAAAAATGATCTTCAGACAAATCTTCAATTAAACCCATCCAGCAGGAAACTTACCACCCGCATGAATTCCGTGGGTGACACAGATATCCACAATTCTTTGAAATTGTTGAGCAAGTTTTTCATTTATCGGATTGCCCCGATAGTATCTTATACGGTTATCGAACAACTTCCTCATATCTTCCTTTGACAGATTGATCAAACTCATGGGATCAAATATCCTATACTGAGCCTTTTTCAATCCATAAAGAGAAGTCTTCTCAGGTTCCACATGTCCAGGTATGAACACCAACACAGCTTCTCCAGACTGACTGTCAAACTCCCAGTAGTGGAATCTCTTTAGAAAATCCAGAGGAACAACTTCATGAGGAATCTTCTTCAAGCAATCAGCTGGTGGATAATGTACTTTGTAGATCGGCTGCTTGGTTGCTGGATCCAACTTCTTCTTGAACTTGTATCTTTTACCCAATGTTGGTTTAATAAAACTGTATCGCTTTGTCTGTACTTCCTTGCACAAAGTTCTCTGAATGTAATCAGCGTTACCATCTTGAAACGGATTTATCAGTTGTAACTGAGCAAGCCTATTAATTTCACATTTAGGCAGCGTACTCAGTTTGTTGAACGAACGCTTGAAATATTGAACCCCATCTGTTCTTTTGATCATAAAATTTGCTTTATAAGCTTTCCAGCTCTTGATCAATCCAGAATAATCTCCCCTAACCCTGTATGTTTTGCAGGTAACAGGCACAACTTTCTCTTTGCCATGAGACCACCATGATGCTAGGCGAGCTGCCCTTTCTTCTGCAGTTTCCGGAACCTTAGGTGATTTTGGCATTTCAGCTTCAGGTTCAGTTGAATCTTCAAGAGTAACAGTGGTAGGTTCTGGTTCATTTTCATCCTCAGATGAGTCCGACTCGATTATTGGAGCATCATGATAGAATTCATCGTTTTCAAATTCTTCATCTTCAACCTCAACATCCGAGGTTTCTTCTGGTGTATTTTCTCTCACATTATCAGATTGGTTAACCATTCTTGCTAAATATGTCAAATCGGCACAGGAGTAGTCAACCGCCAACGGTCTTGGCTGACCGGGTATATCTTCAATCGAGAAATAATCCAAATGTAAAGTTTCATTACTAGCTTCAACATTTACATTTTCAGTTTCAGGGGGAGTTACATTTGGTCTTTCACTAGCTCCTATCTCCCCCCGAAACGACCAATTGGGACTCCAAGGTCATAACCCTAGACCTAAGCTCCTCATTTTTTTTTTTCCACAGCTGCAAGTCTGGTATCCTGAACTTGTATAACAGCAGCTTGGGAGTCCATTGTATGTTGCATCACATCCAGCCTCTTGATCAGTTCTTGGATGACCGAGGGATGAGGTTGAACAGGAATATCAACCTGCGGTGCAACCTGAGGCCTGGAAGATGTAGAAACCTCACGAGCAACTTTGGATTTCTTTGGTGGAGGAGGCACATACTCAGCATCTTCAGCACTCCTAACCCTTTTGTCCTTTTGCTGAACGTACTGCCTGCCTTCAGCAATCCTTCTTTGAATCCTCAAATACCTCTGAGGATTGATCCGCCTAAGATATTCAATCTCTTGTGGAGGCGGGACCAGACCCTCAGAGTCACTTTCAGTAAAACCACCAGCAAGCCCAGAAGATGTAGAGTCGGATGACCCCTCAGATGTGTCATGATGAACATGCAAAGTGTGCAAAGCACCCTGCGAAGTGACACTCATGAAAACATCCTCTAAAGGGTCTTCCGAAGCTTATACGGGAACATCTGCAAGATTTTCTTCTTCCAGTTCAGGCTGTTGAGCGACCGGATCGAGATATCCGTCGTTTGCTGGTGGCTGGTAGTTTGGGTCAAGAATATGACCAAACAAAGGTGTATCTGGAGGAATAGGAACCCCCTTTCCATTTGAACTCATAACCCCGAATATCCGATTGGACATTGGGGTTTGCCTATAGACTCGGGTGGCATCAGTTGCTAAACCCGGTAGCTCCCGGTTGATCATCAGTTGCAAAAACCGTGGATACATGTACCATCGGTTATCCCCAAGCTGAGCATTATTAACCATCGATCGAAAGATGTAGCCCGAATAGTTGTATGGTTTATTGTAGACCAGGGCTAACATCGCACATACGGTTCTATGACTAGTACCGTCATACCCAGCTTTTCTGTTTGAAATGCACAAAATGAATATGTGCATCAACCATCTCCAGACCCGCGTAAGATGACCTTTGCGATATTGGTCTGAGTGGCTTCCAACATAACCCATCCGGTTCATTGCACCGACAATGAACTCATTAGGAAACTGGATCAACATATCCGGTTGATCATCAAATTGAAAGATATCACGAATAAGCTGCTCAGAAATAATGACTTGACGTCCGTGAACCGTCGAGATCAGCCTTGTATATGCGAGATCACTGTTAACTGTAGCATTTCTCCAGAATTGGCCGATGTGATCTCGATAGATAGTAGTAAAAGCAGTCATAGCCGTGAAGATACGCGAGCGGCGTAAAAATGCAATCAACGGCCTGAAAGGCTCAGCAGAGTCCTTTGTACCATCCAGAAATGCCGTAATATTGTGACGGGCATCACATTTAAGATCAAACTGAGCGAAATCTTCCATTTCTGCAAAAACAAGTCAATAAAAGCACAAGACTCGAAAACAGTTAGTGAAATAATCAAAAACAGGCCAAAAGCAAATTGAAAAAGTAAACTGGGCCCATTTCACCAACAGGTTGGGCCAGGCCCAATTAACAGAATTCTGATTTAGGCGATATTGAAACTGATATCGCTTAAATTTATTTAGGCGATATTGAGTTCAATATCGCTTAAATTGGACAAAATTGATTAGGTCTGTTTGAAATATGCGATATTGGAATTTAATCCAAAGGAAGCGATATTGGATAATATCGCACATAATATCGCGTCTAATAGCGTTATTTAAAACAATATCGCTTAAATTAAAACAATTTGAATTAATATCGCTTAGATTTAACAGTTTTGGAAATTAATCCAATTTAAGCGACATCAGCAACATCGCGTACAGTACCGCACACGATATCGCTGAAATCAAAAACCTAATTTGGGCGATATCACAATATCGCCCCACAATATCGCTGTGACATCAGCGCAGACACTAAGGTCGAAATTTCACAAATAAAAGGGGTGCTAAGCCCTTACAAATACAACACAATCATCTGGAATATGCAGGGAACAAGATAGTCTATGTTTTATAACCTATTTATACATTTCGAACGTAAAATAAAAAACCTAAAAGAAACCGAATATAAAATGTATAAATGCGGTATAAAAATAAAATAAAAGATAGTGGGGACATACCAATCGATGTAATGGATATAGGCGAGCAAATATATGTGGTTTGATTGAAGTAAGGATCAAAACCGAGAGAGAATTTGAAGAAAAATGCAATATCGCAGAAATCGTTATGCAATATCGCAGGTAATATCGCTTGAGTGTTTTTGAAAACGTATTGAATTCTGAAACAGACATTGGTATATATACAAATACACTTTTCAGCGATATTACCAATATCGCTATCAATATCGCTAAACAAATATCTAGATAGGCGACATCACAATGTCGCCAGCAATATCGCCAAAATTCAAAAACACACAGTAAGTTGTGACAAAATAAAAAATAAAAAAAATAAAAAATAAATAATAATAAAAAGATAAACTACTAAAGCATTTAATCTATACTATTCCCCTTTTTTTTTTTTTCTTTTTTTTTTTTTTGAACGAAATAGATGGTGTCGTATTTAGGGATCATATTAGAAAGACAGATTCGCAAGACAATATTAAATGTTAATTTGATTATCAGTATAGTTGTCCAAATTTAAATTTAGCACGCAGAGTTAACTAGCCAAAGAGACAATCGGGAACAAGACGATTATAGGTATTGTTTGTCCACTTAAACATGTAACATACTCAACTTCAAGCTTAGCAATTATTGTGAGAGTGAATAAGTCTCCATGAATCCCACATAGATATACCCCTAGTATCAATTCATGCCCAAGACTTCGATTAGTTAGAGAAAACATTTGAATTCAACATTTTTAAGAATCAAGCCAGAGGTGACAGGTCTGTACATACGTACAACAAAGCGACATAAACTTGATTCAGGTTTAAGCAAAACCAGACTTGGTTAAACCATTTGGCGACCTTGTAAGTAATCTTTGATTTTATAAGATTTGAAAGTACTTTTGACTTATATTTGCTTAGTTTTTGAAAGTATACTGACTGAGACCAGGTCTGTATGGACGTACAACAAAGGAAATAGACAGCATAAATCCCTAAATGTTGTCATATACAAACTCAAGTTTAATAGAAGCATGGCAAGCTGATACATAAGAATTAAGACACATTGTCATACATCATATGATGGTCATCACAAAAGATTAGACACAGATTAAGAGATTTCTTAGTTGCTCAAAGAGGAGTATGATAATGCCTACCAATACATCGTGCAAGTAGTCAGATGTCTAGAAGGTCAAGTATAACAAGTACGCGATAAACCTACTGATATATCAAGGATAAAACTTAAGATTGTCATTTGAAGAGTGTCTCCTAATGTTTACAAACACAACTAAACGTCTTTTACAAATGTTGCAACATTGTTTTTCTTTAATGCTAGTAAGCATAAAGAATGGCTATTGCCTCACATATTTATGCAGAAACGATCAAATAAGCAAAAGAAATAATTGTCACAATTTACTGTATTTCTTGAAAGAAGCACAACCCTATCATATCAATAAGCTGGTTAAACCTAGTTCTGGAGAAGGCCTTGGTAAACAAATCAGCATTTTGCTTATTAGTTTCTATTTGGACAAGGTCAATCAGATGTTTCTCATAGCAATCCCGTATAAAATGAAACCTTATCTCTATGTGTTTGGTTTTAGAGTGTTGTACGGGATTTTTAGTTATACAGATAGCAGCAGTATTATCAATATATAAAGGAGTCATAGTTAAGAGTAAACCGTAGTCACGAAGTTGGTGCTGAATCCACAAGATTGTGAACAGCAACTGGCAGCAGCAATATATTCAGCTTCAGCTGTGGAGGTAGAAACTGTCGTTTGCTTTTTGCATTGCCATGACACTAAACATGAACCAAGAAACTGGCATCCTCCTAACGTTGACTTCTTATCGATGCTACAGCCACCATAATCAGAATCCGAGTATGCTGTGAGAGCAAAAGACTTCTCTGTTGGATACCATAGACCAAGAGTAGGTCTATGTTTAAGATACCCAAAAATTCGTTGAACCGCTTTCAAATGAGACACCTTGGGTTGAGATTGATATCTTGAACACATCGAAACAGCAAATACTATATCAGGTCGAGAAGCTGTAAGATACATTAAAGATCCAATCATCGACCGATATAGCTTTTCTTCACAGTTCGCTTCATCTTCAGCTGGTCCTAGATTGTGGTTTGTTTGAATGGGAGTGCCATACTCTCTACAATCATGCAACTTATAGCGTGTTATCATATCGTTAACATACTTTGATTGATGAATGTAGGTGCCCTTTGTTGATTGATCGACTTGAACACCCAAAAAGAACTTTAGCTCCCCCATCGCACTCATCTCAAATTCAGACTTCATAATCTTCTCAAAGTCTCTACACAAAGATTCATTGGTTGAACCAAAAATGATATCATCTACGTAGACTTGAACAAGCAGTTGACTGTGTTCAGTACGTTTGATAAAAAGAGTGTTGTCGATGTGACCACGTTCATAACCATTTTTAATCAAGTGCATTGCCAAACTTTCATACCACGCACGCGGAGCTTGATGAAGACCATAAAGGGCCTTATCCAACTTGCACACATAGTCTGGGTTGACTGAATCTTCAAAACCAGGAGGTTGCCTGACATATATTTCTTCAGCAACCTTACCGTATAAAAACGCACTTTTGACATCCAGCTGATAGACACGAAACCCCTTAAATGTCGCATACGCTAAGAAGATGCGAATAGATTCCATTCTTGCAACAGGCGCAAAGACTTCATCATAATCCAAACCTTCTTGTTGTGTAAACCCTTGAACCACTAGCCTAGCCTTATTACGAATCATCACTCCCCTATCATCACGTTTAACCCGAAACACCCAACGAGTTCCAATTGGGTGTACACATTTTGGAAGTGGAACTAAATTCCAGACTTTCAGCTTCTCAAATTATTGCAACTCTTCTTGCATTGCAGAAACCCAATGTGAATCCTTTAGAGCCTCATCAATCTTTGTTGGCTCAACTTGGGATAAAAAGCATTCTTCAATTGTAGCCTTTAGACACGTAAGATCATCAGAATTAGATGGACCTTCAAAAGGATCTTCAGAAGTTTCATCCGTATGATCATTCGTTCGAGAAGGTTTAACTGCTTTGCTTCTAGTTAGAACACCTGCATTCACATCTCCAATAATATTCTCAATTGAATGATCCTTATGAATACGAGAGACATGTATTGAATCAGGTGTGAGGTTTGTTTCCAAATTGTTTAGCTCAACCTCTTGAGCGAAGGAATCATCTTCATTCTCAGAAAGGATGTCATCAACAGTAGTAGGAGAAGATTCGGGCTGTTGATCTGCAGAAGAACTTTCGAGAACATCAGTAGACAAAGATGGTTGAAGATCAGTAGCATCAGGAGTAGAAGACGGTGTGGATGAAGAGTTATCCGGATAAAGATGCAAGCCATGAAGAAGCGTAACAACTTGATCCACTTCATTGAATATCGGAAGATTGAATGAGTTAACAAGATTGTCATACTCAACCAACCAATCAGGACCTTTTCCTTTAGGAGATTCCGTGTACTTTAAACATTTTACCTCAAAATGCTCTTCAATCTTTCCCGTTTCCTTGTTGAAAACCCTCTTGTTAGGAGAATTAACCGAATACCCAAGAAATAACCCATCGAATGCTTTTTCACCGAATTTTGAAACTTTATCTTTTGTAATTAATATGGTGCAAGGACATCCAAATGGCTCCAAAAACTTTAAATTTGGCTTTCGGTTATTCAACAATTCATAACACGTTTTATTTTTCTTTTTGTTCATCAGAACACGGTTTAATACATAGCATGCCGTGTTAACTGCCTCTGCCCAAAACGTAATCGGCAAGTGAGAATCAGACAACATAGTACGGGCAGTTTCTATGATTGTTCTATTCTTTCTCTCCGCTACACCATTTTGTTGAGGAGTTCTCGCTGCACTAAACTGATGAACAATTCCTTTGCGTAGACAATATAATTCAAGAATTTTGTTCTTGAATTCCGTTCCATTATCACTACGTATCTTCTTTATCTTCAAGTTGCACAGATTCTCAAGTCTATCGAACAGATAGGTCAGTATATCAGGTGTTTCATCCTTTGTACGCAAGAAGTAAACGCATGAGAAGCGAGAGTAGTCATCAGTTACTACCAAACAATAAGATTTACCTCCAATGCTCTTCGTACTTATAGGTCCAAACAAGTCCATGTGAAGTAATTCCAATGGAGATTCAATGGAATTAATTTTCTTAGACTTGTGAAACTTCTTGTGTTGTTTTCCTTTCAAACACGAAACACAATCGTCTTCCAAAGCAAAAGATTGCTTAGGAATCCCATCCACTAAGTCATGTTTCACCAGATAATTCATTTTCCGAAAATGAATATGACCCATCCTTCTGTGCCACAACAATGAATCCTTAGTAGACGCTTTGGTTAGAAGACATGAATGTTCTTGAGTTTCTACTGTCCTCATGTCCAAAATATAAGAGTTCTTCACTCTAGGAACTCTAATCAGAATCCATTCCTCGGGAATTACAAATCCCGGCTTCAATATCAAACACTCTAAGTCTGTAAAAGCAGTTGTGAACTTCTTATCGCAAACTTGAGAGACGCTTATCAAGTTATGATTTAGCTCCTCCACAAAGTTAACATTTTCAAAGCTCACTTGACCATTTGTGAGTGTACCTTGACCAGTTATCTTACCACCATTATCACCAGCAAAAGCAACATATCCCCCATTGTATGGTTTAACATCAGAAAGAAGGAAGATATTGCCCGTCATGTGTCGTGAACAGCCACTATCAACATACCACTTGCTATTCATCACCCTTGACTGTCACAACACAAAGAGACAAATGGTTAGTTTGAAATGGAGACCCAAGCCTTGATAGACTTGGGTACTCCTGAGATTTCATCAATTATTACCACATCAGTTAAAACCTTGTTTTTCAGTAAATCATTTTCTTTTACTGATGTGATAACTTCAGATGACACATTATGTCCTACATCTTTCCTTTTCCAAACTTTCTGTGGAGTATTTTTTTGCTTGTTAACAACATCAACCTTTCGAACAATTTGTTGAGTAGGTTTAATGTTATTATCTCTAGAAGTTGGGACATTTCGAGATAATCCATGTTGTTTTGTCTTTTGAATACTTTTATGTTTAAAAGAACGTGGATCAGTTCAAGATGCCCACTTTCTAGCAAGCACAGGACATTGATTAATGAGATGACCCTGCTTCTTACAGTAGAAGCATGATCGTCTCTCTCGAAAAGTTTGATCATCACTAGATAGTGGTTTTGGCAAAAGAGGAACTCTACGAGGCTTGTTTTCAGGAACATATACAGCACATGAACACTTATGTGAGCATGATGGAGTAAATGTATTTATAGTTGAGGAAATCTTAGTTGAAGGATTTTTAATTGAAACCTTATGATTTTGAATATTCTCTACCTGTTTCATTTTTAAATCCTTAGTAATAGATTTCTTTTTAGAAAATATTTGACCTCTACCTTCGACAGTAAGGATTAAATTTTTTGGTTTGTTGTTATTCTTCTCAACTTTTTGTGTAACCTCATGAGTTACATCTTCCACCTCTACCACCTCTTCAACATTTGTTGATGGAACAAAATTGATTGGTTCAAATTAAGGCTTAATAGGCTCAGCCTTCTGGTTATTTGAACTCAACACTTTAAGCAACTCAGGTCGCTTGACATCAGCAGCCTTAACAATCTTAGGCTGTTTAACATCCTCAGCCTTGACAAGCTTAGACTGATCGGGGTAATCAACATTAACTGATTTAATCACAGGACTTGTATCCTTTTTGATAACAGAAGGTACATAGTCTTTAATTTCGTCCTGCGAAAGACTGGGCTGATTCAAATTTGAGGGAGGAGGTTGGTTGTGATAACCAATTCCTGCCTTACTCTTCGTATCAGTCCATTGATTTTGCAGAATGTTGGAAAAGACCATAGTAGATGTGGAGATATTTGCAAGTATTCGTTTTAAATCAACATTTTCAGATTGAGTTTCAGCAAGTTCCTTTTTAAGATGTGAAATGAGTTTTAAATAACTGTCAATCTCATCTTGTTTGTTAAAAATCATTGCCTTTAACTCTTTCTTTTCATCAATAAGGGTTTTCTGATTTACAGTAAAGACTTTTTCGTTATCTTTTAAAACTTTGTTCGCTTCAATAAGATTGGTTAGATCTGTATTCAAGCGATCATTATCTACTATGAACCTGTTGATTTTACCAGTTAGTGTGATACAGGAATTACAATTAAACGAATCAAAGTCTACCTCATTTTGAACAACCGCCATAAGAGCTACGTTATCTTGATCGTCCATAGCAGAAAAGCTGCCTTGGCGACTTCATTCTCTTTCTTGAAAGTAGAAGGTTTTGTAAATCCAGTAGACGGTTGTCTACCTTTCTCACATTCTCTAGCAAAATGTCCCATATTTTGACACTTGTAGCATCTAATCTTGGACTTATCGAAACCCATGCTAGTTTTATCAGTGACGTCTTCAAGAGATTTCTTTCCTGTTCTCTTCAAATAGGTTTTCGTTCTTCTGGTAAGCATAGCCATGTTCCAACGAAGATCCACTCTCTCTAGTTCATCAGGATCAACTTGAGCAAAATCTTCATCGGTAAGATCTACCGAGCTAATCCTCTTAGATAAAAAATCATCATAAGATGATAAAAATGCATTGAAGATTACTGCATGCTCGTTGTGTGATGCAGTAGCAGAGGAAGATGGTTGAGCAGAAAAGGAGGAAAATGTTCCACTTGAATTATTACCAGCTGAGTGATTCGTTTTAGATATAGCAGTAGCAGGTCCAGATAACAGAGCTGTACTTCCATATCCAAAACTACTAGTATCAGGAAGCAATGAACTGGATCTTGTGCTTTTCTTTTAAATATTCAAAGCACATGTTTCTAATTTGCCAGTAAGTTGATCCAAAGTCATTACCAATACATCTGGATCATTCTCCATCATTAGCACTCGAGTTTCCCAGTGAGGAGGTAGAGCATTTAACAGTTTCTTGTTGACCTCTATAGAACTGAATTTGTATCCACCCTCAGTCAGTTCATTCCAAGACGTGAATATCTACAGAACAAGTCCTTAACCGTCTCGTTCTTCTGAATATCAAACAAATCATACAGTTTTTTTACTAATTCCAGCTTACTTTGCTTGTATTCAGTAGTCCCTCCACATCTTTCAGCTATACCATTCCACAGATCATAAGCTATGTCATGTTGTTTGAACATTTTCATAGCATCGGCAGGTAGAGACATGGTTATAGCAGAGTGAGTTTTTCGTTCACATTCCCATGCCTTGCGTTCCTCAGTCGTCATTGAACGAATAGGTTTTGGAGGAGGTATACCCACATGTTCTCCACTTGCAACCGGTCGAACATATCGCTCGATCAAAGGTATCTCCATTTCAGGATCAGTAAAAGCAACAAAAGATAAAAATCTACCACGCCATTCAGAATACTCCATTCCAGGTGCAAAGAATGGAGGTTTGTTTGCGCTACCAACCTCAGCATTGTGTTTTAACATAGCACTAACAGCTTGTAAAGTAAACATTTTAATATGTATTAAGTAGGATAAAACTTTGTTTTATTTTAAAATTCTGATTTAAAACAGTTATAGCGATATTGATGATATCGCTAAGATGCTGATGATTGAGCGATATTGATGATATCGCTATCAATATCGCTAGTTAAAGCGCAAATCAAAATTAGAATAATAAAGGCGATATCACAGGCAATATTGATGCTAATATCGCTCAAATTAATTAGGCAATATCGCTAGGTAATATCTCTAGTAATATCGCTAGAGATATCGCTCAAATTAATGAGTTCAGATCAGGTAATATCGCTCAGAACCCTAGAGGCGATATTATGGTAATATCGCTTCTAATATCGCTAAAACGGCTGTAAAACCTAAAAAGTTTTTAATCTGAAAGATCAAACGAAGTTAGGGTTGTTAATGACGAACAATAATCCAGAAAACACAAAAAAGGCAGTAAATCAATCAATTTTAAGGCTAACAAGCAATCAACCTATATGAAACTAATGATTTAACCACTTTTAACGTACTTTTGTTGATTTAATAAGGAGTTTGTTGGTACATTAGTGTGTCTGTCACTTGGTCTAGGTTTTGAGTTGTAATTAATTAGTTACATTCTGTATTAGGCGACATTGGCAAGATCGCTTAGGCGATATTGACAATATCGCATAGGCGATATCACCAATATCGCTATGTCGCTGATTAGTTACCTATAAATATGCGCTTAGGGTTTCAGTTGTAGTTGTTGTTGAACTTGACGATTTCCAGAAGAGCTTTTTGGCTGTGTTTTCTGCTTCTGTGGTCAGTATTGTATTCGTTCATTGATTATAATTCTTAATACAATATTGTTTGTGATTGTGATTAAAAACTTACTTGTGTTTAGCTATTGATTTCCGCTCATTAGCTGTTGAACGTTGATTTGCATGTATTCTGTCATTTTAGACGATCCTACAAAAACGAAGTGTTCAAATGAGTACAACTTTTTTTGTGGGAATTAAATAACCAATAAGAGAGCTCCATTTGGCAAAACCTCACTTTCTTCCTACATTATTTATAATTAAATATCTCAAAAACGACTAGTTAAAAAGTTATACAAATTACACCAAAAAAACCACTGTTTTTTTCTCATCGATTAGACATCTCACATGACACTTTCAACAAAGTTTTTTTTTTTTGTTTTTTTTCCATTTTTTAGTTGTGGTAGTAGGTTGTTAGTTTCATCCTCATCCTCATCTATCTACTCCTCGTGGTTAGAAACAATATAATTTTCAAACGGATAGTCAAATGCCTTTTGCGGATTGACATTTTCTTCCCGATAATGTTTAACATGTAGATCCTCCGCATGATAAGTCGAATAATCATGATCATCAGGGTTGGCCTGTGGAAATGATAAGTCGCAAGCAACATCATCGGTTACTTCGTTTAACCTAAATTGTGTGTTTTGGTTATTTTGATGTGGGTGTTTTGAGTGGAATGATGACGATACTTTGGATATGATGGTTAATATAGTGGTGGATAGGGAAACGAAATTTGATATTGATGATTCATTAGGTATTGTTGATTTTGAGGTGGTTGGTTGTTTTCATAGGTTTCTAGTTATTAAAATTGTTGCTGAAAACCACCACTGTTGAAATTGTAGCTAAAAATCACCACTACCGCTACTGCTAGGTTGATTGCTACCATACCCGAAGTATTTCTTACAACGATGTATAATTCTATGGGAGCATTATTAATCGCATGAGTCAAAAATTCCTCAAGATCATCAATGTCATCAGTTATATCTATGATAAACTGATCCACCTTAACAAATCTTTGTATGAAATTGGCTTTTCTGGAGCTACGGGAAGTTTTAAAATAACTCTTTTGCAATCTATTAGCATATACATTGGCATGTCGTTAATATATTCAAAATGACTTCCATAACAAACATAAACCTTAAACTTATTATTTGTTTGAATTATTTTGCTTAAGAAATCAAGATAAAGATTACAATAAAATTCTAGAACTTTGTGCCTTGAAAATCTTCAACAAAATTCTGATTACAACAAAATAGATATGAATTTGGTAAGTATGAGTGTTTTAGAGAAAATGAGATTTTTTTTTATGAAAATGAAAAGAAACTAATAAAATGAAATGGTTTTATAAGAAGTAATTATATCTGAAAAAATTTAGAAAGTCTAATAAAATCTCATCCAAATTGTCCTTTTAAGATAACACATTTATCTAAAAATTATCCACAGGAACACGCAACCAAAAATCATCTTATATCAGTGTTATATATCGTAAAAATTTTAAAAATACCAAAAATCTCACAAAAATCAAAAAGAAAATGGATAAAAAATAAAGCAATCTACAAAGAGAAAAATAATGATCCCGAAACAATCTGTTATGATCCCGGGCACGAGGTCAGACACGCAATCCGCACAATCCATCACGTAAAATGAAAATTGTGCTTTGCTTCTGGATGGTAGTATTTTGCAATTTGAATTTTTCTTGAGTATAAATTTAAATATTTGTTTTTTAGGATATTTTGGTGAATATCCTGTAATTAATTTCTAATTCATAAATGTAAATATTGTATATACATGTGATGTGCTTTATATAAAAGTGAAAAATAAAAAAATAAGTAGGTTTGGGTTAAGTATGGCATTTGCAAGGTATTTTTGGTTCGGTGTGATGTAGCATGGTAGACTAGTAGACATTGTTTAACAAACATAAATAAGTACCATGCAAGAGAGAATGACTATTTTTGACAAATAGAAATAGTCATGGGTATAAATATAAAACTAAAAATTTTAATTATAATTAAATCTTGATCTTTTAATCACTATTCAAGAAACCCAATCAATGGTTCAGAACACTTTATATTATTATGTTTTAATTATATACTAGGTTATAACCCGCGGTAACGTGGGACGAATTTAATTCTTATAAACAAGTAAAATATTGTGGTCGATTTGTGACCGATCTTTTTATATAGTTTATAGACCTGCGATAAGGAGCGACGAATTTAAATTTTATAAGTGAATAAAATATTCAGTCGATTTTTTTATATTATAACCGACTTTTTTAATTTAAACAAATGCATCAAATATTGAAGAGCCAGAACTGTAACTATATGAAAAAAATGTTGATTGTTGCTAGTTTATAGCCCCGCAATAACGCCGGACGAATTTAATTTTCATAAATTAATAAAATATTGTGGTCATTTTTTTATATAGTTTATAGACTCGCGATAACGCGCGACTTTTTTATACAGTTTATAAACCCGCTATGATGTGAGTCGAATTTAATTTTTATTTGGTCAATTTTTTTACTATAGGCCCGTTATAACACGAGACAGATTTAATTTTAATAAAATGAATAAAATACTGTAGTCGATTTTTTATATAGTTTATAGACTTTTTAATTTTTATAAATGAATTAAATATATATCCTATTTTTTAATTTAAATAAATACATCAAATATTTAATGCGTTAAAAGTGTAATTATATGAAAGAAATTAAGATCGTTAGATCTCAAAGGGTGAAAAACAATAAAGGGCTCAGATTCCTTTATCGTATCATCTTTTAATTATATAATAATAATAAAGATAGAGATAGAGATAAAAGTATGAAATGACTTAAAAATCTTCAATGAGAAAAACTACTGATAATATTTTGTTTGCCATATTATACTTACTAACTTTTATGTTATAATTTTTGTTTTGTTTTGTTTGGTTTTAGTACTACTGAAATTAAGTCATGTTATGTTTATTAAATGGATGCCAAATGCTTAATGTGATGCTGCTGGCATTTAAGGTGTGTTTAGTTACAAATAATTTCTTCAATTTTCCCTTTATATTTTCAAGAAAATGGGTGATGTTCTATGCTTCTAAAAAAATAATGAAAGCGTGTATATGCGTAAATCATGTCGTTTTCATTTTTCAGAATAGAAATTTAGAAAAGCATAAATTATAGTTTTCATATATGTAGCTATAATAGTGAAAGTATGATTTTTTGTTTTGTGAGAAAGATTTCTTGGCAAATACAAATTGAACACGTTTTCTAGTTTTTCAGTATTTTTAGAAAAATGGGGTAGTTTTTTGCAACTAAATATGACCTTTGTAACATCCTATTTCGCAATCTGGTAATTTCCATTATTTTAATTGATTATTTAATTGTTTTAGAACTATTTAATATTATGTGTTTTATTGTGAAATATTAGTTGATTCAAAATTTGTAAGTTTTTGATTTTCTGCGACATAAGGGTTGTGTCGCAGGTTGTCTGTGCGACACAATGGTTGTGTCGCAGGACTGTGTCGCAAAACGGGCTGAACTGAAATTAAGTAAGGAGCTTAAGTGTAATTGTAAGATTAAATATATATACACACCGTCTAAGCCTTCAAAATCATTTCCAGAACATTTCTAAACCTTAAAATCGTTTCTAGAGAGAGAGTTAGAGGGAATTAGAGAGAGAAGAAAAGAAAGTTGGGTTTTGATTTAATTTGAGCTTTTAATCCGTGATTTCGAGGTAAGGATTTGATTATTATGTGTTGTTATTGTTTATAAGTGAATTACACGGTTTGGAATAAGTTAATTTGAGTATTACATGTTTGATTTCGTGAATTTTGAATCTGGGAACTGGTCTGTTCTTCATTGCGACACAAGGCTTGTGTCGCAGGTTGTGTCACTTAAATGTTATGCGACACAGTGGTTATGTCGCTAAAGGCGGCCATTTTGTGTATTGCGACACAATCTTAGTGTCATAGGTTTCTGTTGTGCGACACAGTGGTTGTGTCGCAAAGTTTATAAAAGAGATTTTTGTTTTGCAAATTTTGAAAATGCGCAAGTGTTTTTGAGACGCGGTTTTGTGAAAATATCACTAACTCGGATTTAATTGAAATTCGCATGGTCATTCGGAAACGACCTAGTAATCAAAGCTATATTCTAATAGCCTAGGCAGTTTTTGGCCATCCGGGGTCACCTAGGACCCGAAAATGGCATTTTTCAGTTTTAAACGTCATTGTGGAATTTTCTAATTTCGTTTTTGATTGAACTTTTGTTTGCCTAGACTTCAGGGATTACCTGATTGGATAATTAGACTATAATGATATTTATGGAACGAACTTCTGACTTGTGTATGATTTTATGTTTCAGATCAACGTAAGACTCAGTGATATAAGAATACTGAGTGTGCAGACGTCAGAGGTATCGGTGAGTGGATTCGGAACTCATCATTTGATTTAGTTGTAACTATTTGGTTACAACAAGTAAACGTAGATGTGTATTAGACTGTTTAGTCTTGGTTATTGATTATTGATCTACGTGATATGTGAATTATGTGTACTATGTTATTGAGGTCAACGTGTAGTTGGACTTCTGGTTATTATGTGTTTTACACAGGTTTTGATTCATTTGTTGTGTTTGAGGCCTGTGTATGTGTTTAATAACCAGTAGTTATCGGTCTATTCTGTATTGGCCATACGGATTGACGGTAAGAGTTCTTGGGGGAATCCCCGGGTATTATGATATCCCCAGAGCCACCGATCCTCATTGAATTATGTGTGTTTATGATTATTTGGTGTAATCAACTGGTTATGCTAAGTTGAATGTTGTGTGATGAATCTATTCACTTAGCTTTGTGCTAACCCCTCATTTTACTTCCTGCAGGATATGTTTTGATTATTGTGGGTGCGGGAGGTGATTGGTTGATCAAGGGAATGTTTGACTGCGCTTTTGGTTCTCTGATATGGTTTTTGTAATAAACCTTGTTTTGTGAATTTTATAATACCCCGCCTTTGGTAGTCTTAAAAAGTTTGAAATTAGTGTATTTTTGGGAATTGTAAACTGTTTAATGTATTTTAAATTCATGCTTCCGTGTTTATTAATATAATATTCTTATATAGAAAGAGGGGTGTTATAACCTTAGCGTTAGTGTTACTTTTATTTTATAGGGCAAATATATACCCCTAAAAAGCCTAAACACCCCTTGAATTTGTGAGTTCTTTGGCTAGTAACTAGGGGTTTTGTGTTTATATCGAAAACAGTAAATGATGGTTCAACTTTGTTAGACATATTCAAGCAATATTATGATAATAGTTGAGAGAGAATTGGTTGAATGATTTTTCAATTAAGCACACAAATGATTTTACAAGGTTAAGTTCTTACAAATGAAGGTTTAGCTCCCTATTTATACTAAACATCTCCTGTCTACTGCGACAATGATAGTGACTGCGATAGTTCTGATTGTCGCATTATATCTTACTACGACAATCATTAATTGTCGCAGACTCCTATTTATACAAATGCAAATCCTATTTTATATCTAACAATCTCCCCTAGGATTTAGCATCTTGTATCTTTGATATCTTTTTTGAAGCATGTACTATTTTGTAGTCTTTGAATATCTTTCTTTGAATAACCTTGTAGACTTTACTTTTTCTTTCAATAAGCTTCTGTCTTGTGATCTTTTCCTTTGATGTCTTTGATCAATCTCCCTTTTTGATAATCTCGAAGATAAATTGAAGACAAATTATTTTCTTGATCTTCAACAGCAACTTCTAATCTTGAATGTATTGTTAGAATATTTTTCTTGAAAACTCTTTCTTTGAAAGCACCTAATCTTTATCTTAATCCTGAAAGTATATTCCACTTGGTTGTTGCTGATGAATCCTCTTTGAACTATTTGATTCCAATGTATGAAAGATTTATGATTTGATCTTTCAAATTTTGATTTTTCGTTGATACTTTTGAAGCTTCTCTTCTCTTGCTCCCCCTCAATTTAATATTCATCTTCTAAAGCTTTTCCAACTTCTAATCAAACCTTTTCATATACTGACTTGCTCCCCCTCAAACAAATTATCTTTTCCCAAACTTGTAGAAAGATGATATTAATTTCTTCATTGAAGCTTTATCTTTCATTAATCATATTATTTTCAAAATACAAACTCTTTTCTTTACTTATCTTCAAACACCGAGACTAAATCATTTCTCTCCCTTCATGATGATAATAATACATTATGATCATCATGAATAATACAAGGTGCATGTTTGAATGATAGAAAATCTTTAAATATTCGGTAAGCACATAGTAACCTAAGGGTAAGACAACAATTCACTTGATTAAATCAAAGAAAAGTTGTTTGTATTTTCAGAAAACACGATAACTCCTGGATCACATAGATTACCAGTTAGCACATCAATTGAAACATGAAATGAATCAATTTAAGTGACCTACTTTCAATGTTGGCGTTGATGTTAGCATTGGTAGGATTTTCATTCAATCATTGTGGAATACCATTTTAGGTATCACTATGAATGTTCCGGCAATATCACATAGATATGCATAATGTCACTTAGATATGGAGTGTAATAATACACTTTGTGTCCTAAAAATATTTTTATATCTTTTGGCTCGAGACTCGATTTGTGCATTAATTGAAGTCAGGGACTGGAGTAGACTGTCCTCTTGTTTCAATATTAACAATCTCTAAACGAAATGTCAATAGATTATGTGCTAAATCTCCATGAGAAATTGAAACAAGGACTTTTTAAGAAGTACTTGTGTTGGGACATGTTTTGTGACAACAGATCTAGCTTGTAATAGGACGAGTGTATTTATTGTCAAAATTGTATATTGGTTAAGACTCGTAAATATATGATATTAATTTGTTATTATTATTTGTTAATTATAATTAGACAAGTAACGATTTCGAATTAAAGTCAAAATCGCAAAATTAGAAGTCAACTCGCAAGTCTAATGACTTGCAAGATGAGATCTCAATTCGCAGCCAGATTTGGGCTCGCAGGTCTTGGACTAGCGAGCTGAGATCTGGGTTCGCAAAACCTGACTTGCGAGCTGAGATTGGTGTGCTAGCTGAAGTCAACTCGCAAGGCCCATGGGCTGCAAGTTGAGTCAACTCGCAAGCCCCATGGCCTGCGAGTTGAGTTGGATATAAATAAAATAATTATATGCTTTTATTGGGATCGGTACCGTTTATTACACACAGCATTAAAATATTCACCACCTTGTTTTTCGTGTAGATATAAATACTATTATATTAAAGGCTCGGTTTTAAGTGATTAACATTGTTAATAATCAAAACAAAGCTAGTTAATTGATAGTAATGTTATATAAGCTTAAACCTAACGAATTGAGGGATTCCGCACCTCAATACTTAAAGATAATCCATTATCGAACCAAGATCTAGTGACCTTACAATTGGTATCAGAGCTTTCAAGGTTTTTGGTTATATAACATCTTTGAGGTTGTTTTACGAACGAAATCTACTGATTTATTCGTAAAAATATCAAATGGTTTCAGTTCCCAGATTTCGAGGCGCCATTTTGCGAGTTGAGATTAGGGTTACACTGTTATAAGCGAGTTGAGATTCTCTGCGAGTTGAGATTTGACTTGCGAACTGAGATTCACTTGCTAGTTGAGATTTGGCTTGCGAGTTGAGATTCAGCTGCGAGTTGAGTTTTCCTCTGCGAGTTGAGTTTTTCTTTGCGAGTTGAGATCAGTTGCGAGTTGAGAATTACTTGCGAGTTGAAGTCCTTTGCGAACTGAAACTAGCTGCGAGTTGAGTTTTACCTGCGAATTGAACTTGCAAAATTCTGTAATTTGACAACTTTTAAGACTTGCCAATATGTCTGATTTGAGTAGAATGATAGAAATGGAACACGAGGTTGGTAAATCTAATGTTCCACCGAAATTGCTCAGACTCGAGGACTATTATGGATGGAAAGACAGATTCGAAAGTTACTGTAAATTCCATGACATAACTATTTGGCTGTGCATTAAGAACGGATATGTTGCACCTACTGCTATGGTAGAGAATGCAACTGTGATTGTGCCTTACGACAGGATGAATGACAATCAAAAGAAAGAATTTACTATTGATAATAAGGCACATTCATCGATAAAGATGAGCCTTCCCAAGGAGATCAATCACCAATTGAAGTCCTTCCACACAGCTAAAGAGATCTGAGAAGCTCTAGAGAAAAGGTGTGAGGGAAGCCCTCAGGTGAAGGCAGGCAAGAGAAACCTTCTAAAAAAGCAGTTTATGGTATTTAAAGCTTTTAGAGAAGAGGACCTTGAAGCCTACACTACCAGATTTTATCATCTATTGAGTGAGCTTAACGACCACGAAAGTTTCTACAATGACAAGGAAAAAACCGACAAATTTATTGAGGATTTGCCTTCAAAGTGGGAAATGTATGGTATCATGCTCAAAGTAAATGATGAAAGGTACGCCACTATGACCCTAGAGCAGGAAATTGACAAGCTCAGGGGTTATGATTTCTCCAAGAAAACTAGAGATACAGATTCTGATCATCTACAGAATCCAGGTTTATACCATGGAAAGACTAGTATCTCCAATGTTTCATCCAATTCGACCACTGCACTATTTGCTGGTGAAATTGATGAACTTGGTGAAATGTTGACCGAGGATCTATGCTATATAGCTTCAGATGGAAGCGAGAAAAGAAGTAAGAATACTTCTTCTGAGAAGTCAACTCAAGGGCATCATAAAATGCCATGAGTGTGAAATCAGCAGAACAACAACTTTCTGTGCTGGCTTCGTTCGTTGCATCATAAAATGCCAAACGTACGGGTAGAAGAGTTGTTGGAATCGACCTGGGTTCGACAAATCCAAGGTCAAGTGTTATAACTGTCAAGGTTACGGACACTTTGCCAGGGAATGTCAACGACCGAAGGTTGATACTGGCGCTGCAAAATAAGACTCGGGAAGTACTTTGACTTCCAAAGTCTTAGTGGTTCAACAAATCGATGGTTCCTATGATCGGTCCACTCAGCCTGTGCAAGCTCTCATGGCTGAAATAGACGATCAAGAGAAACCAATTGAATCAACTTCATACATGCCAACTGGTGAGGAACCTCAAGCTAATGTGACACACA
Source organism: Logfia minima (assembly GCA_963921325.1). NCBI lineage: Eukaryota > Viridiplantae > Streptophyta > Magnoliopsida > Asterales > Asteraceae > Logfia > Logfia minima. The sequence continues at coordinate 13,522,353 of OY992777.1, forward strand.
TGGAAGTCAAGGGGAGCGATGAAGATGTGCTCTACATCAACTCAACTGAAGAGATGAGTCCCGATGACTTCGTTGCATACATGGCTGATGTTCAAACAGATAAGAAAAAGGTATGTCTTGATCTTCTTACTCTTGCTGATGTTTGTTACTTAGTTACTGATTTACAAACTCAGGTTAGTGTTTTTGCCGAATCTAACAAAACCTTAACATCTGAATTAGATATAGCTAAGAGTGATGTTCGTAGGTTAGGTGAGGATAAGCTAGCATTGACTGAAAAGATTAAGAGTAATGCTTCCGATAAGACTAGTTTCACTGACATAATTAATGAACAATGTGTTAAGATAGACGGGTTATATCTGAACCTTAATGAGCTAAATAAAAATATTGCTATTAGAGATAAGGAGCTCTCAGAGTCAAAAATGAAGTTAGTTAAGCTAAACCGTAAATTTGAAGGATATAAGACATCTTCTTTGACCTTAGATAGAATCATTAGCACACAACGTAGTGTGAAGGATGTAACTAGCCTAGGCTACTCTGATTTTCCTCTACCTTTTAATGCAAATTACACTACTACTCCAATTGACGTAGAGATGACATATGCGAATCCTGAAACTGAGGATTTGGTAATTCAAGAGTCTGACGTATCTGAAGCACAGAAGGATCTTGTTAAGGACCCATCATTGGACATAAGTAAGATCAAATTCCTCCCTAAAGTACAGTTTGTCTCGAATGGAATGATAGTTGATGCTGATGTAAATGTTGAAGTTATTAAAGCACACAAAGACTCAACTTCAGTGTCTTCGGATCAGACAAAGAAGGAGACTGCTAAGACTGTTAAGTCACGAAAGCAGATGTCGTGCTTCAAGTGTCATAAAAAGGACACGTGTCTTCTTGTTGTCATAATAAGAAGATGGAAGCCCCACATAAGCGCGTGAATAATGATAAGACTCTGAACCTCTCTAGTTTAAGTACAGACAGGTTAGGTACCAGACCAGGAATTGGTATTAAACCTGTAAATGCTCTTAAAAGAGATGCCTCTCACTGTGTGTCTCCACCTAAACCTAAACGGCCTGAACACTTTATTAAAGATCAAGTGCCATCGAGGTTTATGACCCCTAGTAGAAACCATAGTCGTTATGAAAATGGTTCTACTTCAATGAATCATAGTCATCATGAAAATGATTTCACTAGAAGAAACCATAGTCATTATGAGAATGGCTCTACTTCACGTTCACATGAGACTAATTACGGGTCTTACTATAATCGTAACCAAGGGCAAAAATCCCAAGGTTATATGTCAGGGAGGGTTGGAAATCAGTCAACTTATAGACCCAAGATCACTGATCATTAACAAACTCATACTACTTCGAAGTTGACCAAAGCTCCTAATGGGAAGGATGGTTACTTTAAGGAGTTACATTTTGTAGACGATAAGGGACAAACCAAGACCGTAGTGGCTTGGGTCCCTCTTGAGAACTAATTGTGTACAACTTGTATGTGCAGGAGCAGACTGTGAACAACGATAATTGGTGGTATGTTGACAGTGGATGTTCTAGGCACATGACAGGAACCCGAAGTCTTTTGACAGACTTCAAAGGAGGATTGAGACAGGGAGTGCACTTTGCTGGAGATAAAGGAGGAGTAATTACTGGGAAAGGAAAAGTGTCAAATGGAACTTTAACTCTGGAGAATGTGAGTTATGTTGAAGAACTGACGCACAACCTAGTGAATGTTTCCCAAGTCTGTGATAAAGGTCACCCTGTTATTTTCAATGAGAAAGAGGCCTTGATCCTGAAGCCGGGTTTTATTATTCTCGGAAAATGGATACTGATGAAAGCTCCAAGGAAGAAGGACATTTATGCTATCAACATGAATGCTCCTATTACTTCAATGGAGTCTACATGTCTTTTATCCAAGGCTTCAGAATCAGACTCACTTCTATGGCATAGGAAAATGGCACACCTAAACTTTCGAAAAATGAACTATATAACCAAATATGGGTTAGTACTGGGTGTACCACCGAAGAGTTTTGCATTTGAAGACAAGTGTATATCCTGCTTGAAAGGAAAACAGCATAAGAAACCACACAAGTCTAAAACTGTGAACTCTATTTCCTCGCCTTTTGAGTTGCTACATATGGATCTTTTTGGCCCCATAAGCAAGAGAAGCATAGGTGGCAAATGGTATTGTTTGGTTGTCACAGACGATTACTCTAGATTCTCTTGGGTGTTCTTTTTGGGATCTAAGGATGAAACTCCAGGCATTCTTATGGAGTTTCTAGATCTAATAGAGAATATCTATAGAAAAAGAGTTAAGAGAATTCGCAGTGACAATGGAACAGAATTCAAGAACTCAACGATCAATATCTATTGCTTAAGCAAAGGGATACAACATCAATTCAGCGCACCTTATGAACCTCAACAGAATGGTGTTGCTGAAAGGAAGAACAGAACGTTGATCGAAGTGGCTAGAACAATGCTTGCAGATTCAAAGCTTCCGGTCATCTTTTGGGCAGAAGCGGTGAATACTGCATGTCATGTTCTCAATAGAGTTCTTACGGTTAAAAGGCTGAACAAAACTTGTTATGAGCTTTTAAACAATAAGAAACCTAACTTAAAAGGGTTTGAACCCTTTGGAGTTTCATGTACCTTGTTGAAGACTAGCCATCAACCTAAATTTGGTGAGAAGGCTGACGAAGGATATTTCCTAGGTTGTGTGCCTAACTCACCAAACAAACGTGTCTTCAATAAAACTACGGGACGTATTGAAATAGTTTATAACATTGAAGTTACGAGCTATACACATGACTTACATAAAGGATTAGATTGGCAATTTGATTATTCAGATCTCTTCAAGTCATTTAAAATCCCTATCAGTGACTATGTCAGTAATTCAGAGGTTCCTGAGCATTTATTGTCTGGAGATGAAGTTCCTACTCCTTCTCCGACATCGAATGTTCAAGCGTCTGAAATTAGGACAATTGTTGATTCTGATGAAGTCTCACCTACTGAGTCACAACAACCTAAAGTGGATATACCTCAAGAGAGTGAAGATCCTGAAATTGCTTCTCAAAGGATTGTGGATGATATTCTCACTCCTCTGAGACAATTAAGGATATCTACTACTAATGACGGTATTCTACCATTGGAGGAAATTGGTGCTAACCTACAAGATGATATTCCAGTTGAACCTGTAACCTTCAACAAGATTAAATAGGAATCATCCGATCGATTATATCATCGGTGATCCAAATTCTCCTGTTCTAACTCGGAATCGATCAAAAGCTAGTACATCAACTCACTCAAGCTTGTATGCTGAAATGAACGAGACAGGGATTACAAATCTATGTCTATATTCATGCTTTATCTCACAAATTGAACCTAAGAATGTTCAGATACCTTTGAAGGATAATTCGTGGATCGAGGCAATGCAGGAAGAACTGTCTCAGTTCACAAAATTGCAAGTTTGGGAGTTGGTTGATTTACCCGTTGGAGAATATCCAATTGGAACTAGATGGGTATTTAAGTGCAAGAAAGACGATCGGGGAATCGTGATTCGCAATAAAGCTCGTCTAGTTGTTCAAGGTTTCAATCAACAAGAGGGGATTGACTACAATGAAGTGTTTGCACCTGTGGCTAGGCTTGAAGCAATTAGGTTATTCTTGGCATTTACAGCTTCAAAGAAAATTTAAGTTTTTTAGCTGGATGTTAAGAGTGCCTTCTTGTATGGAAAAGTCAAGGAAACGGTGTATGTTTCTCAACTACCGGGATTTACTGATCCAAAGTATCCAGATAAAGTATATCGTCTTGATAAGGCTCTATATGGATTACATCAAGCTCCTAGAGCGTGGTATGAAACACTATCTACTTATCTTCTTAAGAATGGTTTTACAAGAGGAAGAATAGATAGTACACTCTTTGTCAAATGGAAAAAGAGAGATTTTCTACTTGTTCAAATATATGTTGATGATATCATCTTTGGGTCATCTGACGAAAAGATGTGTAGTGAATTTGAACAAGTCATGAAGAACAAGTTTGAGATGTCCGCTATGGGAGAACTGACATTTTTCTTAGGATTGCAAGTAGATCAGAAGAAAGATGGGTATTTCATTCATCAAACTAACTATACATATAAGCTACTTGAACGATTCAAGATGGATGAAACTAGAATTTATCACACTCCTATTCCGGAAGCTCATGGAATTGGTCCGGATACATCGAGTGATAAAGACGTGGATCCTACTCTTTATAGGGCCATGATTGGATCACTAATGTATCTTACTACATCGAGGCCTGATATAATGTTCGCAGTATGTGTCTGCGCAAGATATCAAGCTACTCCTAAAGAGTCCCATATGCAAGCCGTTAAACGAATCTTACGTTACCTCAAAGGGAAGCCTAAGCTGGGACTTTGGTATCCAACTGATGGAGACTTAGATTTTGTGGCTTACACTGATTCTGATTATGGAGGATGCAATCAGAATAGAAAGTCTACAACAGGTGGATGTCAATTCTTAGGAGGTAGACTAGTGTCTTGGCAGTGCAAGAAGCAAACCTCAGTCGCCATTTCTACATGTGAAGCTGAGTATGTTGCAGCTGGCAGCTGTTGCTCTCAAATATTGTGGATTCAACAACAACTGCGGGATTTATGGGTTGAGTATAACCAATACTCCAATGATGATTGGTAATGAATCAACGATCTCTATAACCAATAATCCGGTCAAGCATAGCAAGACAAAGCACATTGATATTCGTCATCATTTTATCAGAGATTGTACTGAGAAGAACCTAATAAAGTTAGCTAAGGTTCCATCCGTGGATAACTTAGCAGACTTATACACCAAAGCATTCGACAGAGCTCGATTTGAGAAATTGGTGCAACTGAATGGAATGAGAAATCCAGAGTGATTAGTCTTCCATAGGGTTATTATGTAATAGTTAGTTGTTTCTTTTATATATATTAAAAAAATGGGAAAAAGAAAGGGAGGGTAGGCGTAAGGCATTCACTTGCTTTTTACTTAAGGGGAATCGCCTCCAACAAAAAGGGTTAAGTTTTTATCTGGTGGAAAATGATAGTACATTAGAGGAATCAGCTTAATAACTGTAGGTGAAAGTCCTAAGTTAGATGTGTTAGTAGATTCCAGTTAGTTACATTAACTTTACATCTTTACAACCAGGCTTTTACTTATCTTTATTTTAGTATACACCTCTCTCAACACGTTATAATTTGCTTAAAAAAAATTTACATCTAGATAGCTTCATTGTATAATAAGCAATAAATCTTCTGTGTGTTGTCTAGTGTGATCTGCTATATGACGTATGACATAAGTCTTAATTGTTGAATGATAGTCTAACCATACACTGTTAACAAGAATCTACGAATATATGTCAAAGACAAATAATAAGAATTATGGCTATTAGTAAAACTACTGTTGACTCTTGTTAGATATAAAAATAGGATTTGCATTTGTAAGTGAAAAACTGGTCATGCGACTTTAAGTTAGTGTCGCAGGAATACAATATGCGACATTAAGAATAAAGTCGCAGAACAAAGTCACAGATCAAAGTCGCAGGCACAAAGTCACAGAAACATGTTAGTATAAATACATGACTTAGCTTTTCATTTACGCAGTAGTTGAACCAGAGAGTTTTGTGAGCGTATGTTTGTATATCATATTGAGAGAGATATTGGAGCTTGTAACAGATTCAATCAAGTAATACATAAGCATTTGGATATACATTCATATACATACATACATATACTTACGGATTATATTCAATTCACATCCAAATCACAAGAATAGATCCAACAATGGGGGTTGCTGAAGTACAAATACTTACGGAAATAATCACTTTGCTGCAATAATGGGGGTTGCTGAAGTTGTTGTGTACGAACTGAAGATGGGCAGGAATTGTTAAACGGAACACGTGGCACAAATCTCTATACCATTGATCTAGATAGTGCACAACCCATGGCTGATGTATGCTTAATTTCAAAAGCTTCTTCTCAACAATTATGGTTGTGGCATCATCGTTTTTCTCACCTTAATGTCAAACAAATCAATCACCTGTCTCGCTCTGGTGTTGTTCATGGTCTACCTACATTACAATATAATCAAGATCATTTTTGTAAATCTTGCACACTAGGTAAACTACATCATTCATCACATAAATCCAAACCTACACCTAGTTCAGAATCTGTCCTTCATCTACTTCATATGAATTTATGTGGACCAATGCGGATTCAAACCATCAATGGCAAAAAGTACATTCTTGTAATCGTAGACGATTTTTCTCGTTACACATGGGTCTATTTCTTACAATCTAAATCTGACACACCGGAGACTCTCATCAACTTTCTCAAACAAACTCAAGTGAATTTGCAACTTCATGTACGCTCAATCAGATCAGATAATGGCTCGGAATTCAAAAATAAAACCTTATCTTCATATTTGGAATCGGTTGGCATTACTCATCAATATTCCGCTGCACGTACTCCACAACAAAATGGTGTCGTTGAACGTCGAAATCGAACTCTTGTTGAAGCAGCTCGCACAATGCTCATATACTCTCAACTACCGCTGTTCTTATGGGCAAAAGCTGTAAATACTGCATGTTTTACTCAAAACTGGTCAATAATTCATACGCGGTTCGGCAAGACACCTTATGAGATTATTAACAACCGTCCTCCTAATGTAAAGTTTTTCCGAATATTTGGATGTCCTTGCTATGTCTTAAATGATCGTGAAGATTTAGGAAAGTTTTCTCCAAAGACTAACGAAGGAATTTTTATTGGTTATTCAAAGGATAAAGTTGCTTATCGGGTCTATAACAAGAGAACAAAGATTGTCAATGAAAGTGTTAATGTAAAGTTTGATGAAATGACAGAAATCGTTTTTGAACAAAACAATTCAAAACCCGGTTTAACTAGCTTAATAAAGGATAAACCTGAAACCATAATTGTGGATCCCAATCTTGAATCTTTTAATCAAATCGCATGGAGGAAACAATCACAAGAATATAAAGTTTAGACAATGAAGAACAAAAGGAATAAAACTGTATATTTCTATACTCAAGGTATTCTCTCAAAGATGTAGCAGCCAAAATACAGAGAATAAAGAGTGTGTCCAAAGTCTTACCCTAAATATCTCTAACTTTGATATTTATACTAAACAAACTGGCCGTTTTGCGACACAAGCCTTGTGTCGCAAAGATTACTATTGCGACACAAACACTGTGTCGCAACTACAACTCATGCGACACAAGCCTTGTGTCGTAGAATACAAAAAATGTAATTTTCACTAAGTCTATTACATTTACAAACACAGTACAGACTTGACCAACTGACAGACACTCTAAGATGCATCAACAAACTCCCCCGTGTCTTCAGCTTGGTCTTCAAGATCTTCGTTCAAACCCAGCCTGCTGGAAATACACCGCCAGCGTGTATCCCATGTGTCACACACACATTGACAATCCTCTGAAATTGAAGTGCGATCTTCTTGTTCATCACTTTCTTCTCATTGAAGCGAATCGGATTGTCAAATAGCTTTCTCAGATCTTTCTCAGAGAAATTTATTAAGCTCATCGGATCAAAAACTCTGAATTGAGTTTTCTTCAAGTTATAAAGTGAGCTCATCTCTGGTTGCTCTGTTTCAGGCACAAATATCAAAACTGCTTCACCAGTATGAGCATCCAGTTCCCAGTAATGAAATCTTTTTAGAAAGTCCAACGGAACTGTCTCCAGAGGTATTTTCTTCAAGCACTCAGCCGGAGGATAACGCATTTTAATCAATGGCTGTTTGGTGACAGGATCTAACCGTTTCTTGTAAATAATTCTAGTTCCCAATGTCGGTTTGATGAAGCTGTACCGTTTAGTGCGAATTTCTCGTTGAAGCGTAGACTGAATGAAGTTGGCACGATCGTCTCTCGAAGGATTAATCAAAGCAAGGTGAGCGAGACGATTGATTTCTCCTTTTGGCAAGGTGCTCAGCTTTGAGAATGATCTTTTGAAATATTGGATACCATCAAGCCTTTTGATCATAAATAATCCATTTGAGATCTTCCAACTCTTTATCAGTCCAGTATACACTCCAGTGACCTTGTATGATTTGCAGGTGACCGGCACTTGTTTTCTATCTTTTCCATGCGGCCATCATCTAGAAAGTCTTTCAGCCTTCGTCTCAATCGGTTCATCATCAGGAATAGGAGTCTCCGATGTTCCTTCATCTTGAGTCTTAGAAGTATTTTCAGTTTCGTCTTCAGAAGAATCTGACTCAAGAATTGGAGCATCATCATAGAACTCATCATCATTAAGTTCTTCCTCCTCAACATCAAAATCAACATCTTCTTCAAAATTTTCACTCTCATTATCAGAATTGACTTCGTTTATCATGCGTTGAATAAACGAGAGGTCTGCACAAGAATAGTCTACAACCAATGGTCTTGCTTGGTCTGGAATCCGGTGCACAGGAAAATACTCTAAAGTGGGCATTTCATTAGATTGTTCAATATGTATATCTTCAGTTACAGACTCAGACCCCGGTCCTATTGGTTCTATAGTTGGACCAGAGGGAACAGACTCCCCCGGACCAATAGACCGGGTCTCAAACTCCCTAAACTTATCCTCTAAGGTCGTAATTCTAGAAGTTTGAAGTTTGAGCCTCGATAAGTGCAGCTTGAGACTGAATGATAATAGCCTGGTCGTTCACAGTCTTCTGCATTTCCTCCATCCGTTCTAAAAGTTGCTTTATAATATCCGGATGAGGGTGCACTAGAGTCTGAATTTCTGAAGGCCCTACAGACGAAGAGGTGCGAGGTCGACTGGATGTTGGAATATCTTCAGAGACAAGGTAAGTGACATCCTCACGGGGCCTTTTGCCCGTCGACCTGGGAGGAGAGGGGCATATGTCATCAATATCCCTCATGAGATCTTCAAATTGAGGATTGGGATTGATAGCTTGTTGTTGTTGTTGTTGTTGGTGATGCTGTTGTTGTTGTTGTTGATAATGTTGAACCGGTGCCTGTGGCGGAGGTGACAGTGGCCTAGGAATAGGAGCCGGATCGGCGAATTCGTCACCCTCCGGAGGCACATAGGCCTCATCCACAATATGGCCAAAAAGTGGCACGTCAGGCGGGACTAGTGCACCCTTAGCGTATTGACCGGAAACCACGAAAATTCGGGTATTCATCGGTGTCGGGCGAAATTGGTGCTGTGGGGCCACCGGTAAACCTGGGAGCAAGTGGTTGATGAGTAGTTGAACGAAACGTGGGTACAAAGCCCACTGACCCTCGCCTGCCTGAGCGTGGTCCACCATTGCTCGAAAAATGTAGCCCGAAAAGTTATAAGGCTTGTTATAAACGAGAGCCAACATTGCGGACGCAGTTGAATGGCTAATGCCATCGAAACCGGCTTTGCGTGCTGAAAGGCACACTATCATGATATGCATCAAATACCGCCAGACTTTGGTAAGAAAAGCCTTGCGATATTGATCTCTGGGTATAGTAGGATAGCCTAGACAGATCATGCCTCCAGAGATAAAGGCATTCGAGAAAGTAACCGGCATTTCTGAATCATCCGGAAACTCAAAGAAATCCCTGATAGTCTGTTCAGATACGATGATCTCACGATCGTGAACTCTTGATATAAGTCTTGTATACGGGAGATCTGAGTTAATTGCCGCGTTGAGCCAAAATTCCGTGACATGATCACGGTAAATAGCGGTGGTGGCCATGATTGCTTTGTATATCCTGGAGCGGCGAAGGAAGGCAATCATCGGTCGATATGGCGCGGCCGATTCCTTGTCATCGTCTAAAAATGCGGTGACATTGTGACGTGGTTCTCAAAATAGAGCATTCACATTTATATCTGCCATATCTGTAAGAACACGAGAAACTTGGAAGCCGTTAGTTTCAACAAATAACATTGACATTTTTGAATTAAAAATGTCTTGCAACACAAGCCTTGTGTCGTAGGAATAGGAGCGACATAACGCGTTATGTCGCAGTTTTGTAATTAAATCAATTTAATGATTAATCAGCGACATAAGGGTTGTGTCGTGCAATTAGTATGGCGACATAGCCGTTGTGTCGCATAGAATCTAGCGTCATAAGGAGGAGACACAATAATTGTGTCGCAGACATGAGCAGCGTCATAGACAGCGACACAAGAATTGTGTCGCAGCAATGAGCAGCGTCATAAGACAGCGGACTGCGACACAACGCTTGTGTCGCAAAGATGAACACAATGAAACCCAGATTTTGCTGTTGAACAAAAATTAGGGTTTTTTAGTTTTAATCGAGTCCGAAGGTGTACCAATATAGCATGAACATAAATCAACAATTATTACGCATATTATAACACATTAAGGCAGTCAATTGTTGCAAATACCTAAAACCTAAATAACCGAAACTTTAAAATCAAATGCTCGATTGAATACGCAATTAAAGTTGTTAAAATTGGTACCTGTGGATGCGTTTAAGTGAGTAGAACACGATACGAGCGAAGAAAGCAGCAGAAACCCACAGAAAATCACGAAATAATCGAAAAACGAATCGGGTTTGTTGTGTCGCAGGTTTGTCTTGTGTCGCTGGTTTTGAATTATTGTGTCGCTGATAATTAGATACTAATTACAGCGACACGAGGGTTTTTATACCCTTGACACAAGGCAGTGACACAAGCAGCGACACAAGCGTTGTGTCGCTAAGTGGGCAGCACAAAGAGGCGACATAATTGTGCGACACAATGGTTGTGTCACGGGGTCACAATGTGTGTGACACAATGCTTGTGTCGCAAGGTTGGCAGCACGAATAGGCGACACAAGGCTTGTGTCGCATAAGTCAATCAAGGGTTCATGTTTTAAGATTGTTGTATTTGTGACACTTAGAGAACAAAGTAAATGAACCAAATATCAGAATAATAAATAAAAAAAGAAAAGAGCAGTTTGAGATGTGTCATTGTAGGAATCATATTAGAAAGACAGATTCGCAAGACAATATCAAATTTTAATTCGATTATCAGTATAGTCGTCCAAATTTAAATTTATCAAGCAAAGTTAACAAGCCAGAGAAGCAATCTGTAACAAGACGATTATCGGTATTGTTTGTCCATTTAAACATGTAACACACTCAACTTCAAGCTTAGCAGTTATTATGAGAGTGAATAGATCTCCGTGACTCCCACATAGATATACTCTTAATATCAAGACATGCCCAGAACTTCGATTAGTTAGAGAAAGTATTTGAATTCAACATTTTTAAGAATCAAGCCAGCGGTGACAGATCTATACAGACGTACAACAAAGCGACATAAACTTGATTCAGGTGTAAGCAAAACCAGACTTGGTCAAACCATTTGGCGACCTTGTAAGTAATCTTTGATTTTATAAGATTGGAAAGTACTTTGACTCTTGTTTGCTTAGTTTTTGAAAGTATACTGACTGAGACCAGGTCTGTACGGACGTACAACAAAGGAAGCAGACAGCATAAATCCCCAAATGTTGTCATATACAGACTCAAGTTAATTGAAGCATGGAAAGCTAATACATAGGAATTAAGACACATTGTCATACATCATATGATGGTTATCACAAAAAATTAAACACAAATTAAAGTATTTCTTAGTTGCTCAAAGAAGAGTGTGAACATGTCTACCAATACATCATGCAAGTAATCAGATGTTTATAAGAGCAAGTATAACATATACAAGATAAACCTACTGATATATCAAGGATAAAACTTAAGATTGTCGTTTGAGGAGTGTCTCCTAATGTACTATCATATCCCTAGTTGTTTACAGACACAACTAAACGTCTTTTAACAAATGTTGCAACATTGCTTTTCTTAAATGTTAAAGAACATAAAGAATGGCTATTGCATGACCTTTTTTTTTTTTTTTTTTTTTTTTTTAAAGGAATAATAAGAGCATAACAGACTAAGGTCACAAATATTACTTTTGAATGGGAAGAAACGTAACCCTATCATGTTGACTAACTCATCGAAACGAGCACGGGAAAAGGCTTTGGTGAACAGGTCGGCATTCTGCTTAAGAGTATCTATTTGAACCAGATCAATTAGGTGTTTTTCATAGCAATCACGAATGAAATGAAACCTAATTTCTATGTGTTTGGTCTTAGAATGTTGGACTGATTACGTGTAATACATATAGCCGCAGTATTATCTATATGAATAGGAGTCATAGTTAAGAGTAAACCGTAATCGCGCAACTGGTGTTGTATCCAAAGAACCTGGGAACAACAACTAGCAGCAGCAATGTATTCAGCCTCTTCGGTTGAGGTAGAAACAGTTGTTTGCTTTTTGCACTGCCATGATACGAGCCGAGGTCCAAGAAACTGACATCCACCAGAAGTGGACTTCTTATCCATATTGCATCCCCCATAATCCGAGTCCGAGTAAGTAGTGAGCGCGAAGGTTTTCTCATTAGAATACCAGAGACCAAGAGTTAGTCTACATTTGAGATAACCGAAGATTCGCGTAACTGCCTTCATGTGAGACACCTTCGGTTTAGCCTGATACCTGGAACAGAGAGAGACTGCAAAGACAATGTCCAGACGCGATGCAGTGAGATACATCAGAGAACCAATCATAGATCGGTAATCTTTTTCCAGACAGTCCTCTTCATCTTCCGCTGGACCAAGGTGATGATTAAGCTCTAAAGGCGTCCCATAGGATTTACAGTCAGTCAAGTTATACCACGTAAGCATATCATTGACGTACTTGGACTGATGAATGTAAATCCCTTTAGCAGATTGTTCGACTTGTACGCCCAAGAAAAAGTTCAGCTCCCCCATTGCACTCATTTCAAATTCTGACTTCATGATCCGCTCGAAGTCGCGACACAGTTCATCCTTGGTGGAACCAAAGATGATGTCATCCACATAAACCTGTACTAATAACAAGTCCTCCCCTGCATGCTTGATGAAGAGAGTACTGTCGATCGTTCCTCGTACAAAACCATTCTTCAGAAGATGAGTCGCAAGCCGCTCATACCAAGCTCTAGGAGCTTGATGAAGACCATACAATGCCTTGTCCAGCTTGCAGACGTAGTTCGGATGAACAGAGTCTTCAAATCCAGGCGGCTGTTTGACATAGACCTCTTCAACCACTTGACCATACAGAAATGCACTCTTAACGTCAAGCTGGTAAACCCGAAATCCTTTGAATGAAGCGTACGCCAGGAAAATGCGGATGGATTCCAAACGAGCAACCGGAGCAAATACTTCATCATAGTCCAAAACTTGAATTTGAGTGAAGCCCTGGACCTCTAGACGTGCTTTGTTGCGAATTACCACGCCCCGATCATCCTTCTTCACACGATATACCCAACGAGTGCCAATAGGATGAACACCCTTGGGTAAAGGCACCAAAGTCCATACTTGCAGCTTGTTGAATTGTTGAAGCTCTTCCTGCATAGCCTCAACCCAGTATGGATCCTTTAACGCATCAGCTGTCTTTTTCGGTTCTACTTGTGAGAGAAAACATTCTTCAATTTCCGAACCAAGACAAACAGGATCAGTGACGGTAACAGGAGACGATGTCAACATAGATTGTTCAGCAGCAGCAATCTGTCTTCTCGTTAAAACACCTTTGTTTAAATCGCCAAGAATGGCATCAACTGGATGTGACACATTTATCCGAGAACTCGGAATTGCAGCCGGAACGATGATAGAATCAAGGTTTGTAGAGTCAGCTTCAAGTTCGAGTTAAAGTGCAGGTAAATCTTCAAGGTCAGATGCAGGTGATTGAACAGAATCCTCAAACATTTGTTCCTCATCATTTGTAGGATAAGGAACATTCTCAGTGATGAGTGGAGGTGGAGTCTCACAAGTAGCAGCAGGAGCAGTTGCTGGTGTTCCTGTAGGTGGTGGAGGAACAGAGATGGGTGGTGTTTCAGAAGCGATGTCCAGCCCATGAAGTAGTGTCACTATATCCTCTTCTTCATTTTCCTCAAGAATATTGAAAGAATCAAACAGTGTTTGATGATCAAACAAATATTCGGGTCCCTTCCCCTGAGGGTTGTCAGTGTAATGGAAAAAGGTGACTTCAAAATGTTCTTCCACACGCTTGGTCACTAAGTTATACACACGTTTGTTGGGTGAGTTATTAGAGAATCCTAGAAAAACACCTTCATAGGATTTCTCACCAAACTTAGCAATTCGTTCCTTGGTGTGCATAATGGTGCATAGGCAGCCAAATAGTTCAAGAAACTGTAGATTAGGTTTCTGTTGTTGAACACTTCATAGGATGTCTTGTTCTTCTTCTTAACCATTAACACCCGATTCAGAACATAGCAGGCCATATTCACAGCTTCGGCCCAAAATGTGATTGGAAGCTTAGAGTTAGATAGCATTGTACGTGCAGCCTCAATCAAAGTCCTATTTTTACGTTCTGCAACCCCATTTTGCTGTGGAGTCCTTGCAGCACTGAATTGGTGTTCAATACCATTGCTCAAACAATACAGTTCTATAATCGAGTTCTTAAACTCTGTACCGTTATCACTCCTTATCTTCTTGATTCTCAACTCACAAAGATTTTGCAGTTTGTCGAATAGATAGATGAGAATCTGTGGATCCCTTAATGGTGATCTTTACTCAAATCATATGGCTAATGAAGACAAAACAATAGATATAAAGTTTGTATGGAATGCAAATCAAGTGAAAACAAAACTTTATAATCACTAATCCCCAAAATATTCCCTTACAATCAGTGAAGCAGCCAAAACAGAGAATAAAAATGATTGGGAAAAATGTCTTACCCTAAATATCTCTAACAAGGGTATTTATACTAAACTGTCTGGCCGTTCTGCGACACAAGCCTTGTGTCGCAGAGATCACTAATGCGACACAAGCACTGTGTCGCAACTACAACTCATGCGACACAAGCCTTGTGTCGCAGTACACAGGAAATGTAATTTCTAAGTCTATTACATATACAGACACAGTACAGACTTGACCAACTGACAGACACTCTAATATGTATCAACAAACTCCCCCGTGTCTTCAGCTTGGTCTTCAAGATCTTCGTTCAAACCCAGCCTGCTGGGAATACATCGCCAGCGTGTATCCCATGTGTCACACAAACAGTGACAATCCTCTGATATTGAAGTGCGATCTTCTTGTTCACAGGATTCTTCTCGTTAAAGCGAATCGGATTGTCGAACAATTTTCTCAAGTCCTTTGATGACATGTTTATCAAGCTCATAGGATCAAACACTCTAAACTGAGCTTTCTTCAAACCATACAACGAGTTCCTCTTTGGTTGCTCTGTATCAGGAACAAAAACCAAAACCGCTTCACCGGTATGAGCATCCAGTTCCCAGTAATGAAATCTTCTCAGAAAGTCCAGGGGAATTGTTTCCAGAGGAATATTCTTCAAACAATCAGCCGGAGGATAACGCATTCTACATATTGGCTGTTTGGTCACCGGGTCTATCCTTTTCTTATAGATATACCTAATTCCCAAAGTCGGTTTGATGAAGTTATATCTCTTTGTGCGTATCTCTCGCTGTAGAGTGGTTTGGATATAATTTGCACGATCATCTCTGGACGGATTTATCAAAGAGAGTTGAGCAAGACGATTTACTTCTCCTTTTGGTAAAGTGCTCAACTTGGTGAATGATCTTTTGAAATATTGGATACCATCAAGTCTCTTGATCATGAAAACACCATTGGATACCTTCCAACTCTTTATCAACCCCGTATACACCCCACTAACCTTGTACGATTTGCAGGTGATGGGTATCTGAATTCCAGCCTTACCATGAGGCCACCATTTAGCAATTTTCTCAGCTCTTGTTTCAGTAGTTTCAGTTTCAGGAGCCTGAGCATCAGATGCATTATCAGTTTCTTCTTCACTTTCATCCTCAGAAGAATCTGTCTCAATGGTCGGTGCATCATCATAGAATTCATCATCATCAAGTCCTTCCTCCTCAATATCAACATCATCGGAATCCTCAAAGTTTTCACTTTCATTTTCAGAATTGACTTCGTTTATCATTTGTTGAATAAACGAGAGGTCAGCACACGAATAATCAACCGCTAGAGGTCTCGGTTGACCTGGAACTCTGTGAACAGGGAAGTACTCTAAAGTAGGTATTTCATTAGATGGTTCAATAAGTACATCATCTGTTACAGATTCAGAACCCGGTCCTATTGGTTCTCTTGATGGACCGGTGGGAACAGACTCCCCCGGACCAATAGACCGGTTCTCTAACTCCCTAAACCTATCCTCTAATTGATTGATTCTACAAGTCTGAGCGTCAATTAGGGCGGCTTGTGACTGAATGAGATTGGCTTGATCGTGCACAGTCTTTTGCATCTCCTCCATCCGATCTAGAGGCCGTGATGGCATTATAGATCCGAGAGCGGCGAAGAAAAGCGATCATGGGTCTATATGGTGCGGCCGACTCTTTGTCATCATCTAGAAAAGCAGTCACATTGTGACGTGGTTCCCAGAACAAAGCGTTCACATTTACACCTGCCATATCTGTAAGAACACGAGAAACTTGAAAGCCGTTATTTTCAATAAATAACATTGACATTTGTGAATTAAAAATGTCTTGCGACACAAGCCTTGTGTCGCAGGATAGACTGCGACATAACGAGTTATGTCGCAGTTTTGCAATAAAATCAATTTAATGATTATTCAGCGACATAAGGGTTGTGTCGCACAAATTGTATGGCGACATAGCCGTTGTGTCGCATAGAATATAGCGTCATAAGACAGCGACATAAGACTTGTGTCGCAACATTTGCAGCGTCATAAGACAGCGACACAAGTATTGTGTCGCAGTATGACAGCGTCATAAGACAGCGACACAACGCTTGTGTCGCAATGATGAACACTTTGAAACCCAGATTTTTCTGATGAACAAAAATTAGGGGTTTTGTGTTTTGATCATGTCCAAAGGTGTACCATTATAGCAGGAAAATAAATCAATCAAAATTACACGCATTTAATCAGTTTAAGTTGTTCAATTTGACAAAACTAAATAAAACCTAAAACCTGAAACTTTAAATTCAAATGCTAACGTGAATACGTAATGATAAGTGATAAAAACGGTACCTATAGATGCGTATGAAGAAGGGGAACACGAAAACAGCAAGGAAACGAACAGAAAACTTCAAAAAATCACAGAAAAATTCGAAAATGAAGTCGGTATGCTTGTGTCGCAGAAATCCCTTGTGTCGCTACGTTTGAAATATTGTGTCGCTGGTAATTAGAAATTAATTACAGCGACACGAGGGTATTTATACCCCTGACACAAGGCAGCGACACAATATGCGACACAAGTGTTGTGTCGCTGGAAGATCAGCACAATAGGCGACACAATAGAGCGACACAATGATTGTGTCGCTGGGCCACAAAGTATGCGACACAAGTCTTGTGTCGCAGGATAGTCAACACAAAATAAGCGACACAAGCCATGTGTCGCAGAAGTCAATCAAGATTTCACGTTTTTAAGATTTTTTGTATTTGTGACACTTAGTGAACGAATTAAATAAACTAAATAGCAAAATAATAAATAAATAATAAATAAAAACAAAAAAGAACAGTTTGAGATGTGTCATTGTAGGAATCATATTAGAAAGACAGACTCGCAAGACAATATCAAACTTTAATTCGATTATCAGTATAGATGTCCAATTTTAAGTTGATCAAGAAAGTTATCAAGCCTTAGACGCAGTCTGAAACAAGACGATTATCAGTATTGTTTGTCCACTTAAACATGTAACACACACAACTTCAAGCTTAACAGTTATTGTGAGAGTGAATAGATCTCTGTGATTCCCCCATAGATATACTCTTAGTATTAAGTCATGCTCAAAACTTCGATTGGTTAGAGAAAGCATTTGAATTTAACATTTTTAAGAATCAATCCAGCGGTGACAGGTCTGTACATCCGTACAACAAAGCGACATAGACTTGATTCAGGTGTAAGCAAAACCAGACTTGGTCAAACCATTTGGCGACCTTGTAAGTAATCTTTGATTTTATAAGATTGGAAAGTACTTTGACTCTTGTTTGCTTAGTTTTTGAAAGTATACTGACTGAGACCAGGTCTGTACGGACGTACAACAAAGGAAGCAGACAGCATAAATCCCCAAATGTTGTCATATACAGACTCAAGTTAATTGAAGCATGGCAAGCTAATACTTAATAATTTAAGACACATTGTCATACATCATATGATGGTCATCACGAAAGAGTGAACACGGATTAAAGTATTTCTTAGTTGCTCAAAGAAGAGTGTGAACATGTCTACCAATACATCGTGCAAGTAATCAGATGTTTATAGGAGCAAGAGTAACACATACAAGATAAACCTACTGATATATCGAGGATAAAACTTAAGATTGTCGTTTGAGGAGTGTCTCCTAATGTACTATCATATCCCTAGATGTTTTGAGACACAACTAAACGTCTTTTAACAAATGTTGCAACGTTCCTTCTTTTTTTTTTTTTTTTTTTTTTTTTTAATTAAACAAGCTTAAGAACATAACATACTAAGGTCACAAATATTACTTTTGAAGTTGAAAGAAACGTAACCCTATCATGTTCACAAGCTCATCGAAACGAGCGCGGGAAAAGGCTTTAGTGAACAGATCGGCATTCTGCTTAAGGGTATCTATTTGGACCAGATCAATTAGGTGTTTTTCATAACAGTCACGAATGAAATGAAACCTAATTTCTATGTGTTTGGTCTTAGAGTGTTGGACAGGATTACGTGTAATGCATATAGCAGCAGTATTATCTATATGAATAGGAGTCATAGTTAAGAGTAAACCGTAATCGCGCAACTGGTGTTGTATCCAAAGAACCTGGGAACAGCAACTGGCAGCAGCAATGTATTCAACCTCTGCGGTTGAAGTAGAGACAGTTGTTTGCTTCTTGCACTGCCAAGATACAAGTCGAGGTCCAAGAAACTGACACCCACCAGAAGTAGACTTCTTATCCATATTGCATCCGCCGTAGTCCGAGTCCGAATAAGCAGAGAGCGCGAAGGTCTTCTCATTTGAATACCATAGACCGAGTGTTGGTCTATATTTAAGATATCCGAAGATTCGCGTAACAGCCTTCATGTGAGACACCTTCGGTTTAGCCTGATACCTGGAGCAGAGAGAGACTGCAAAGACAATGTCCGGACGTGATGCCGTGAGATACATCAGAGAACCAATCATAGATCGGTAATCCTTTTCCGGACAATCCTCTTCATCTTCTGCTGGACCAATTTGATGATTTAGCTTTAAAGGCGTCCCATAGGGTTTACAGTCAGTCAATTTATACCGTGTAAGCATATCATTGACATACTTGGACTGATGAATATAAATCCCCTTAGCCAATTGCTCAACTTGTACGCCCAGGAAGAAAGTTAGCTCTCCCATTGCACTCATTTCAAATTCTGACTTCATAATCCGCTCGAAGTCGCGACACAGTTCATCCTTGGTAGAACCAAAAATGATGTCATCCACATACACCTGTACTAATAACAAATCCTCCCCGGCATGCTTAATGAAGAGAGTACTGTCGATTGTGCCTCGAACAAAACCGTTCTTCAGAAGATGAGTTGCAAGCCGCTCATACCAAGCTCTTGGGGCTTGATGTAGACCATACAATGCTTTGTCTAGCTTGCAGACATAGTTTGGATGAACAGAATCTTCAAATCCAGGCGGCTGTTTGACGTAGACCTCTTCAACTACCTGACCATACAGAAAGGCGCTCTTCACATCAAGTTGATAAACCCGAAATCCCTTGAAAGAAGCGTATGCCAGAAAAATGCGAACGGATTCCAAACGAGCAACCGGAGCGAATACTTCATCATAGTCCAAACCTTCAATCTGAGTGAAACCCTGAACCACTAGACGTGCTTTGTTACGAATTACCACACCCCGATCATCCTTCTTCACACGATATACCCAGCGAGTGCCAATTGGATGAACACCCTTGGGTAAAGGGACCAAAGTCCATACTTGCAACTTTGTGAATTGTTGAAGTTCTTCCTGCATAGCCTCAACCTAGTATGGATCCTTTAACGCATCAGCTGTCTTCTTCGGTTCTACTTGGGAGAGAAAGCATTCTTCAATTTTCGAAGCAAGACAAACAGGATCAGTGACGGTAATAGGAGACGATGTCGACACAGATTGTTCAGCAGCAGCAATCTGTCTTCTCGTTAAAACACCTTTGTTTAAATCACCAAGAATGGCATCAACTGGATGTGACACATTTATCCTAGAACTCGGAATTGCAGCTGGAACGATGATAAAATCAAGGTTGGAGTCAGCTTCAAGTTCGTGTTGAAGTGCCGGTAAACCTTCAAGGTCAGATGCAGGTGATTGAACAGAATCCTCAAAAATTTGTTCCTCATCATTTGTAGGATCAGGAACATTCTCAGTAACGAGTGGAGGTGGAGTCTCACAAGTAGCAGCAGGAGCAGTTACTGGTGTTCCTGTTGGTGGTGGAGGAACAGAGATAGGTGGAACTTCAGAAGCGATGTCCAGCCCATGAAGTAGTGTCACTATATCCTCTTCTTCATTTTCTTCAGGAACATTGAAAGAATCAAACAGAGTTTGATAGTCAAACAAATATTCGGGTCCCTTCCCTTGAGGGTTGTCAGTGTAATGGAAGAAGGTAACCTCAAAGTGTTCTTCCACACGCTTGGTCACTAGGTTATACACACGTTTGTTTGGTGAGTTATTAGAGAATCCTACAAAAACACCTTCACAAGATTTCTCACCAAACTTAGCAATTCGTTCTTTGGTGTGCATAATAGTGCATAGACAGCCAAACGGTTCAAGAAATTGTAGATTAGGCTTTCTGTTGTTGAACAATTCATAGGATGTCTTGTTCTTCTTCTTAATCGTTAATACCCGATTTAGAACGTAGCAGGCCGTATTCACAGCTTCGGCCCAAAAGGTGATTGGAAGCTTAGAGTCAGATAACATTGTACGTGCAGCCTCAATCAAGGTTCTATTCTTACGTTCTGCAACCCCGTTCTGCTGTGGAGTCCTTGCGGCACTAAATTGGTGTTCAATACCATTACTCAAACAGTACAGTTCCATAATCGAGTTCTTAAACTCTGTACCGTTATCACTCCTAATTTTCTTGATTCTCAAATCACAAAGATTTTGCAGTTTATCGAATAGATAAATAAGAATCTCAGGCACTTCATCCTTGGTCTTAAGAAAATACACCCAAGAAAAACGCGAATAATCATCTGTCACAACTAAGCAATAAGAAGTACCTCCCAAACTCTTCTTTCTGACAGGCCCGAACAAATCCATGTGCAAAAGCTCTAACGGCTTCTCAGTTGAATTCAGCATCTTTGGTCTGTGAGACTTCTTGTGTTGTTTGCCCTTTTGGCATGGAACGCAGTGATCATTTAAACCAAAGGATTGTTTGGGAATACCTCGCACAAGATCATTCTTGATCAGGTAGTTCATCTTGCGAAAGTGCAAGTGTCCCATACGTCTGTGCCATAATAACGATTCTTTCTCAGGAGCTTTAGAAAGAAGACAAGTGAGCTGTGTAGTTTCCACAGTACTCATGTCCAGAATATACATGTCTCGCTCCCGAGGTGCCCTCAGTAGCACCCATTCTTCAGGGATCACAAATCCCGGCTTCAATATACAACATTCAGTGTCTGTAAAAGTAGTAGTGTACTTTTTATCGCACACTTGAGAGACACTGAGGAGATTGTGTTGTAATTGCTCCACAAAATTTACCTTCTAAAAGCTTACCATTCCATTGGTAAGCGTATCTTGACCAGAAATAACTCCCCCTTTATCACCAGCGAAGGCCACATACCCTCCATTGAAAGCATGAACTTCAGATAAAAGAGAAATATCACCGGTCATGTGCCGAGAACAACCGCTGTCGATATACCATTTACTATTCTTTACAGATTCAGGTTGCTTCGGCACCACAAACAAGGTACATTAGTTAGAAATGGAGACCCAAGCCTTTATAGTCTTGGGTACTCCAGTAACATCATCAACAATGACCACATCAGTCAAAACTTTGTTTTCAAAAAGTTTAGAATGTTTGACTGATGAGGTATTGTTAGATGTAGAATCTTTGCAAGATTCCTTAATCTTCCGAACTTGTTTTGGTTTGGATGCTTGCAGGTCAACAACTTTGGGCTTTAAGTTTTGCAAAGTATTTTGCTCAACTTTGTTGACCTTAACAGCTGGGATAGTAGGCTTAGAGCATTTCATTGAAATAGGCTTCTTTGAAAGTTTAAGTTTTGAAACTTGAGAAACCTGTTTCCCAGACTGTTTTTTTGCAAGCACATGACAATTATTTATCAAATGACCTTGCTTCTTGCAGTAGAAGCAAGATCGTTGCTCAAAACAAGATTGAGATTTAGGAACAAACCGATGAGCTCGACCAAAAGAAGCATGTGTTGAACAATCACACTTGTGTGAGCATTCAACAGCGGCAGATGCTTTAGTTGAAATTTTAGAAGATTTATTTAATTTAATCATTTTAGAAACAATCTTCTTTTGAGGTTCAGCCATAGCTTTACCTTTTCCTTTTGTTATAGCCTGTTCTCTTTGTTCGATAGTAATTATATGATTTTCAGGCTTGACGTTTTTCTTAACTGGTCGATACTCTTGATCAGTTATATCCTCAATTTCAATTTCCTCTTCAATAATACGAGGAAGCACAGAAAGAGTCTTTCCTAATTTAGGCTCAACTGTATTTTCAGATTTAATGAGTTCAGTCTAATGAATCTTGGCCTTAATAGGTTCAACTTTCTCAACCTTTTGAGTCTTACTTGTGTCAGACTCACTAGTATTAGCCCTAATAGGATCGGGCCTACTAGTTTCAGGTTGTTCACATGCAATGATGACATTTTCAGCCTTAACTAGCTCAGGCTTACTTATATTGATGCTCACAGTTGGTTTGACAGTTTTAACATCTATCTTAGTAAAGATAGGCATCATATCATTGACATTATCCCTAACAGGCATAGGTAAATAATCCTTAGGAGGTGGGTATTGATGAAAACCAAGTCCTGCCTTACTCTTAGTATCAGTCCTCTGTGCCTGTAGGATCTCATCAAAGACTAGAGAGGATGTGGAAAAGTTTGAAAGCTTTTTCTTCAAATTTAGAACTTCAGTTTGAGATTCAACAAGTTCCCTTTTAACAGATGATAGCATATCAACATAGCTACCAATTTCATCTTGTTGTTCAAAAATTTTAGCTTTTAGTTCCTTTTTCTCTTCCAAAACAGCTTTTAACTTTTGACCACTGGCCTTATCACTGTCCCGTAACATATTATTTGTTTCAGTTAAATTTTCTATGACAGTGTTAAGGCGTGTGGTATCCTCTCTATACCTATTTAGCTGGTTAGTTAATTTAATGCATGATACACAAGATAAGGGTTCATCATGTACCTCATGCACTTCAGCCATTAGTGCCCGTTCTGTATCATCTTCATCTGGGTCAGACCATTCCCAAGCATTGTTGGAAAGCAGTAGCGCAGCGGAAACCATCGCTTTTTCATCAGATCTGGTCTTCTCAGATGAGTTGGACTGAGAGGGCTTGGACAAACCGGAAAGTGGATTCTTCTTTCTGTCACATTCACGAGCAAAGTGTCCATAGTTGTGACACTGATAGCATTTTACCTTGCTCTTATTGAAACCAAGACCCTTCTCTTCTGGATCAGTGACGTTCTTCCTCCCAGTCTTTTTCAAGAAATTTTTGACGCGTCATGTGAGCATAGCCATGCTCCACTGCAAATCCATTCTTTCAAGCTCTTCTTGATCGATTTGACTGAAATCTTCTTCAGTCATATTCACAGTGTTGTTCTTGTTTGATAGGAAATCATCATATACTGACAGGAAAGCGGTGAACACAGCTGCATGTTCCTCAGCAACTGCAGGAGATGCTCCTTTAAGATTGGAGTAAGTACCACCCCCACTAGCAGAGTTTGTGGTAGTATATCCAAAACCACCAGATAAATTAGGAGCACCAGAACCCTCAGAGAAGAATGCAGCCCCAGCAGCTTGAGTTGCTGCAGCAGGAATATCCACACCATATAACATGGGATTCTGAATATGTGCAGTAGCCTTGGTCTCCTTCTTCTGCATGTCCAAGAGGTCAGCAGCAATCTGTCCAATTAGATCATCAAGCTCCATATCCATTATATCCTCGTCTTTTTCCATCAGCAGCACGCGTGTATTACATTTCTTTGGTAATGAACCCAGAAGCTTCTTGTTTACATCAGTTTTGTCGAGATTTACTCCACCCTCAACCAATTCACTTACGAGCTGAGAATATCGACTACACATATCTTCCAGAGACTCAGTAGGTAACATGTCAAAGACCTCAAACTGTTTCTTAACGAGATCAAGTTTGTTTCTTTTGTACTGATCACTACCACCACATTTCTTCTCAAACCCTTTCCATAAATCATAAGCGGTCTTGTGATGACGTAGTTGTCTCAAGATCTGTTGAGGTAAGGCCATAGTAATCGCAGAATAGGTCTTTCGTTCGGTATCGAAGGCCTTACGCTCTTCAGGAGTCATTGATTTGATGGATTTTTCAGGAATAGGTCCATTAAATATACCGGTTCGAACAGGACGTTCATATCGTTCTTCAAGATATATCAGCATCTCAGCATCGTTGAAAGATACAAAAGCTTCAAACCGTTGACGCCAGTCTAAGTAGTTCATGCCCGTAGTGTACATCGGTGGTTTGTTTGTAGAACCCACCTCACTTGAATGCTTCAGCATTGCTCCAACCTGTTGAAGTGAAGTAGAAGTAGACATGGTAATAGACTCGAAAGACTTTTTCAAAAAAAAAAAAAATTTTGAAAAACTGAAAAATTGCGACACAAGCGATATGTCGCAGAGGTTATGTCGCAAAAGACTAGCAGTGACACAATGATTATGTCACAACTGATCAGACAACGACACAAGTGTTATGTCGCACACTGTGTCGCAGTATTAAGGTCGCTGAAGACCTTGTGTCGCAATACTATGTCGTAGAATTAAGGTCGCTGAAACCCTATAGCGACACAATATTATGTCGCACACTGTGTCGCAGAAACGGCGCTGTCAGTACGAACAAGCCTCAAAAACACATATTTTCGAACCCTAAATGTTTTTTATCCAAAAACCAATAAAGATACAACTTTCTAGGTTCAAAAACACTACAAAACAACTATATAGCACCAATAAAGAAGATCAAACACTATTAAAATGTCAAATGATCAAGAAAATGCATACAAGTTCAACCAAATGATTTGAAACCACTATCAATCATAGATATTGGCTCTGATACCAATTGTGGATCCCTTAATGGTGATCTTTACTCAAATCATATGGCTAATGAAGACAAAACAATAGATATAAAGTTTGTATGGAATGCAAATCAAGTGAAAACAAAACTTTATAATCACTAATCCCCAAAATATTCCCTTACAATCAGTGAAGCAGCCAAAACAGAGAATAAAAATGATTGGGAAAAATGTCTTACCCTAAATATCTCTAACAAGGGTATTTATACTAAACTGTCTGGCCGTACTGCGACACAAGCCTTGTGTCGCAGAGATCACTAATGCGACACAAGCACTGTGTCGCAACTACAACTCATGCGACACAAGCCTTGTGTCGCAGTACACAGGAAATGTAATTTTCTAAGTCTATTACATATACAGACACAGTACAGACTTGACCAACTGATAGACACTCTAATATGTATCAACAGAATCTCAGGCACTTTATCCTTGGTCTTCAGAAAATAAACCCAAGAAAACCGCGAATAATCATCCGTCACAACAAGGCAATACAAAGCTCCCGAGGTGCCCTTAGAAGCACCCATTCTTCAGGGATAACAAATCCCGGCTTCAATATGCAACACTCGGTGTCTGTGAAAGTAGTAGTGTACTTTTTATCGCACACTTGAGAGACACTGAGACGATTGTGTTGCAATTGTTCTACAAAGTTTACCTTCTCAAAGCTTACCATTCTATTAGTAAGCGTACCCTGACCAGAAATAACTCCCCCTTTGTCACCAGCGAAGGCCACATATCCTCCATTGTAGGCATGAACCTCAGATAAAAGGGAAACATCACCGGTCATGTGCCGAGAACAACCGCTGTCGATATACCATTTACTATTCTTTACAGATTCAGGTTGCTGCGGCACCACAAACAAGGTAAATTAGTTAGAAATGGAGACCCAAGCCTTTATAGTCTTGGGTACTCCAGTAACATCATCAACAATGACCACATCAGTCAAAAATTGTTTTCAACAAGTTTAGAATGTTTTACTGATGAAGTATTGTTGGATGTAGAGTCTTTGCAAGATTCTTTAATCTTCCAAACCTGCTTTGGTTTTGATGCTGGCGAGTCAACAACTTTGAGCTTCAAGTTTTGCAATGCAAAGTATTTTGCTCAACTTTGTTGATTTTGTCAACTGGGACAGAAGTCTTTGAGCCTTTCATTGAAATAGACTTCTTTGAAGGATTCTTAAATTTTGAGACTCGCGAAACCTGTTTCCCATACTGTTTCTTCGCAAGCACGGGACAAACATTTATCAAATGACCTTGCTTCTTGTAGTAGAAGCAGGATCAATGCTCAACACTTGATTGAGATTGAGGAATAAACCGATGAGCTCGACCAAAAGAAGCATGTGTTGAACAGTCACATTTATGTGAGCAATCAGCAAGAGATTCCTTAGAAGAGTTTTTAGAAGATTTATTTAATATAGTTGTTTTAGAAACAATCTTCTTTTGAGGTTCAGCCATAGCTTTACCTTTTCCTTTTGTTATAGCCTGTTCATTTTGTTCGATAGTAATTATATGATTTTCAGGCTTGACGTTTTTCTTAATTGGTTGATACTCTTGATCAGTTATATCCTCAATTTCAATTTTCTCTTCAATAATACGAGGAAGCACAGAAAGAGTCTTTCCTAATTTAGGCTCAACTATATTTTCAGATTTAATAAGTTCAGTCTGATGAATCTTGGCCTTAATAGGTTTAACTTTCTCAACCTTTTGAGTCTTACTTGTTTCAGACTCACTAGTATTTGCCCTAACTGGCTCGGGCCTACTAGTTTCAGGTTGTTCACATGCAATGATGACATTTTCAGCCTTAACTAGCTCAGATTTACTTATATTGATGCTCACAGTAGGTTTGACAGTTTTAACATCTATCTTAGTAAAGATAGGCATCATATCATTGACATTATCCCTAACAGGCATAGGTAAATAATCCTTAAGAGGTGGGACTTGATGAAAACCAAGTCCTGCCTTACTCTTAGTGTCAGTCCTCCGTGCCTGTAGGATTTCATCAAAGACTAGAGAAGATGTTGAAAAGTTTGAAAGCTTTTTCTTTAAATTTAGAACCTCAGTTTGAGATTCAACAAGTTCCCTTTTAACAGATGATAGCATGTCAACATAGCTACCAATTTCATCTTGTTGTTCAAAAATTTTAGCTTTTAGTTCCTTTTTCTCTTCCAAAACAGCTTTTAACTTTTGATCACTGGCCTTATCACTGTCACGTAACATACTATTTGTTTCATTTAAATTTTCGATGACAGTGTTAAGGCGTGTGGTATCCTTTCTATACCTGTTTAGCTAGTTAGTTAATTTAACGCATGATACACAAGATAATGGTTCATCATGTACCTCATGCACTTCAGCCATCAGTGCCCGTTCTGAATCATCTTCATCTAGGTCAGACCATTCCCAAGCATTGTTGGAAAGTAGTAGCGCAGCGGAAACCATCGCCTTTTCGTCAGATTTGGTCTTCTCAGATGAATTGGACTGAGAGGGCTTGGATAAACCGGAAGGTGGATTCTTCTTTCGGTCACATTCACGAGCAAAGTGTCCATAGTTGTGACACTGGTAGCATTTCACCTTGCTCTTATTGAATCCAAGACCCTTCTCTTCCGGATCAGTGACATTCTTCCTCCCAGTCTTCTTTAAGAAATTCTTGACGCGTCTTGTGAGCATAGCCATGCTCCACTTCAAGTCCATTCGTTCAAGCTCTTCTTGATCAATTTGACTGAAATCTTCTTCAGTCATATTCACTGTGCTATTCTTGTTGGATAGGAAGTCATCATAAGCTGCATGTTCTTCAGCAACTGCAGGAGATGCTCCTTTAAAGTTGGAGTAAGCACCACCCCCACTAGAAGAGTTGGTGGTAGTATATCCAAAACCAGTAGATGTATTTTGAGCACCAGAACCCCCAGAAAAGAATGCAGCCCCAGCAGCTTGAGTTGCTGCAGCAGGAACATCCACACCATATAACATAGGATTCTGAATATGTGCAGTAGCCTTGGTCTCCTTCTTCTGCATATCCAGGAGATCAGCAGCAATTTGTCCGATCCGATCATCGAGCTCCATATCCATTATATCCTCGTCTTTTTCCATCAGCAGCACTTGAGTATTCCACTTCTTGGGTAAGGAACCCAAAAGCTTCTTGTTTACATCGGTTTTGTCAAGATTTACACCACCCTCGACTAATTCACTTACGAGCTGGGAGTATCTATTACACATATCCTCCAGAGACTTAGTAGGTAACATGTCAAAGACCTCAAACTGTTTCTTAACGAGATCCAGTTTGTTTCGCTTGTACTGGTCACTACCACCACATTTCTTTTCGAACCCCTTCCATAGATCATAAGCGGTCTTGTGATGGCGTAGTTGTATCAATATTTGTTGAGGTAAAGGCATGGTAATTGCAGAATATGTTTTTCGTTCAGTATGAAGGCCTTACGTTCTTCAGGAGTCATTGATTTAATGGACTTTTCAGGAATAGGTCCATTAAATATACCAGTTCGAACAGGGCGTTCATATCGTTCCTCTAAATATCGTTCCTCTAGTCGCAAGAGGACTAGAAGCGACACAAGAATTATGTCGCAACTGAACAAACAGCGACACAGTTGTTATGTCGCAGAACTATGTCGCAGGATTAAGGTCGCAAGAACCTTATGTCGCAACACTATGTCGCTGGATTAAGGTCGCTGAAACCCTATAGCGACACAATATTATGTCGCAATCTTGTGTCGCAGAAACGGTGCTGTCAGTGCGAAAAACCTCAAAAACGAAAATTTTCGAAACGTAAACGTTTTTTATCGAAAAATCTTGTACAAACAGAGATTTTTAGGTTCAAAAACACCAAAACTTCAGCTCCAAAATACCTACAATGAAGATCTAACACCAAAACAAATGTTAAATAATCAAAATAAGTATTTAATACTTACCCAAATGATTTGATACCACCAATAATCAAAGATTGTGGCTCTGATACCAATTGTGGATCCCAATCTTGAATCTTTTAATCAAATCGCATGGAGGAGACAATCACAAGAATATAAAGTTTAGACAATGAAGAACAAAAGGAATAAAACTTTATATTTCTATACTCAAGGTATTCTCTCAAAGATGTAGCAGCCAAAATACAGAGAATAAAGAGTGTATCCAAAGTCTTACCCTAAATATCTCTAACTTTGATATTTATACTAAACAAACTGGCCGTTTTGCGACACAAGCCATGTGTCGCAAAGATCACTATTGCGACATAAACACTGTGTCGCAACTACAACTCATGCGACACAAGCCTTGTGTCGAAGAATACAGAAAATGTAATTTTCATTAAGTCAATTACATTTACAAACACAGTACAGACTTGACCAACTGACAGACACTCTAAGATGCATCAACAATAACTGAACCAACTTCAGTTATCTCACCAATCCAACCAACGACTGGGTCTGAAGAACTTATTATTTCTACTCCATATGTTGATCCTTCAAATTCCAATTTTGAGTATCAACATCTTCCTTTTGAACGTACGTGGACTAAATCGCATCCAACTTCTCAAATAATTGGTGATCCTACTTCTGGGGTTCAAACTAGGAAAACTACTCAAAATGAGTGTCTATATTCCAATTTCCTTAGTTCCGTTGAACCTACGACTGTAAAGGAAGCTCTTCAAGATGCAGATTAGATTCTTGCCATGCAAGATGAGTTGAATCAATTTGATCGACTCAAAGTTTGGAGATTAGTTCAAAGACCAAAGGACAAGTCCATAGTTGGAACCAAATGGATTTTTAAGAATAAAAAGGATGAACATGGAATTGTGGTACGGAATAAAGCTAGACTGGTTGCAAAGGGCTATAGTCAGCAAGAGGGAATTGACTACGATGAAACATTTGCTCCAGTCGCTCGAATTGAAGCGATTTGTATCTTCTTAGCATATGCTGCTCACAAGTCTTTCACAGTTTATCAAATGGATGTGAAGACAGCTTTCTTAAATGGAATTCTTAAGGAAGAAGTGTACGTGGGTCAACCTAAAGGTTTTGTTGATCCAAAGAGACCAAACGATGTCTACATTCTGGACAAAGCTTTATACGGACTAAAACAAGCTCCGAGAGCTTGGTATGATGTCTTGTCCACGTTTCTAGTTCAATCAGGTTTTTCAAAAGGAACAATTGACACTACACTTTTCATTAAGAAACAAAAAGAAGATATAATTTTAATTCAAATATATGTTGATGACATCATATTTGGATCTACTAATGCCAAATATTGTAAGAATTTTTCGGCTTTAATGGTATCCATATTTGAAATGAGCATGATGGGTGAAATGAACTTTTTTCTTGGTTACATGTTAAACAACTACCAAATGGAATCTTTATCAATCAAATTGTTTGGCAAAATGCTGTTTTCTGTACTAAGAGTGTTCGTTTATAAACTACTCCTATAATCCTCCAGAGCCGGTTGGATTTACCAAAGGAGTCACTTTCCAAATATAAGATGAAAGTTTAAGTCTTAGAATGAGGGTGGAGTAGAAAAATTGAGTAAGGGTGAAAATTCAAGTACATAACAACATATTTAAAAAAAAAAACAAATGCCAACTGAGGGTGAAGTAGAAAAATTGAGTTAGGTTGAGTGAGGAGTGTGTGAAAGGGTTAAAAGAAAAAGAAAACCCTCTCTAAACAAATAATCGCCGGGTAGCCACATCTACAATCGGAAATCATGTGTTGATTTCTAGTATTGAAGAAGACATCATGGACCCAGTGATGCAATGCACATATACCCTCCTAACCACTCAAGATTTTCTTAACAAATTCTTGTTTCAGTATTCTCATGGAGATTTTACACATAATCTATCGACAACTTGTTGGGACATGTTATTGTGACAATAGATCTAGCTTGTAATAGGACTAGTGTATTTATTATCAAACTTGTATAAATTGGTTTAGACTTGTAAATATATGATATTAACTTGTTATTATTATTTGTTTAAAGTTATTAGACAAATATCGATTTTAAGTTAAAGTCTGAATCGAGAATTGAGAAGTCAACTCGCAGGTCAACAGACTTGCGAGTTGAGATCTCAACTCGCAGTCCAATCTGGACTCGCAGCTCTCAGCAGCGAGTTGAGATCTGGGCTCGCAGCTTTCTCAGTTCGCAGGACCTACCTGCGAGCTGAGATGTGGGCTCGCACTCCAATCTGGACTCGCAGCTCTCAGCAGCGAGTTGAGATCTGGGCTCGCAGCTTTCTCAGTTCGCAGGACCTACCTGCGAGTTGAGATGTGGGCTCGCAGTCCATCTGGACTCGCAGGCCCATGGGCTGCGAGTTGAGTCAACTCGCAAGGCCCATGGCCTGCGAGTTGAACCAGATATAAATATTTTAATGCTGCTCATTATTAGACACCTAGAAATCCGTGCCAAAAAACATACACACACCATATATATTTTAAGTATTTTCTCTCCTCGAAATCGGTGCAGATATAAAAGCATTTATTGAATAGGCTCGGTTTTGACTGTTTAACACTAGTTAATATCAAAACGAAGCTTGTTAATTAATTGCAAAGTTATATAAGCAATAAACCTTAAGTATTGAGGGATTCCGCACCTCAATACCTAAAAGATAATCCGTTATCGCTAACCAAGATCTAGAGACTTACAATTGGTATCAGAGCTTTCGGGCTTAGAAACGTTGTGGTTACAAGGTTTTTGGTTATATAACATCTTTAGGGTCGTTTTTCGAACGAAATCTACGGATTTATTCGTAAAATACCAAAAAGTTTCAGTTCCCAGATTTCGAGGCGCCGTTTTGCGAGTTGAGATTAGGGTTACTGTTATCTGCGAGTTGAGATTAGGGTTTCTGCGAGTTGAGATTTCTGCGAACCGAGTTCCATTGCGAACTGAGTTTTCTGCGAGTTGAGAATCAGCTGCGAACCGAGTTCCATTGCGAACTGAGTTTTCTGCGAGTTGAGAATCAGCTGCGAACCGAGTTCCATTGCGAACTGAGTTTTCTGCGAGTTGAGAATCAGCTGCGAACCGAGTTCCATTGCGAACTGAGTTTTCTGCGAGTTGAGAATCAGCTGCGAACCGAGTTCCATTGCGAACTGAGTTTTCTGCGAGTTGAGAATCAGCTGCGAACCGAGTTCCATAGCGAACTGAGTTTCTGCGAGCTGAGTTTTTCTGCGAGTTGACATTTTTTTTTAGTTGCGAGTTGAGATTATTAAATTCGCAATATAACCTAATTTTTCACTTTAAAATGTCTGATTTAAGCCGAATGATCGAGATGGAACACGAGGTTGGAAAATCTAATGTTCCACCGAAGCTACTTAGACTTGAGGACTATTATGGGTGGAAAGACAGATTTGAAAGTTACTGTAGATTCCACGACATCACTATTTGGTTGTGTATTAAAAACGGATATGTTGCACCTACAGCTGAGGTAGGGAACGCAACAGTGATTGTGACTTATGATCGAATGAATGACCATCAGAAGAAAGAATTCACCATCGATAATAAAGCACATTCTTCAATTAAGATGAGCCTTCCTAAGGAGATCAACCATCAGTTGAAGTCCTTTCACACAGCTAAAGAGCTGTGGGACGCTCTAGAAAAGAGATGTGAGGGGAGCCCTCAGGTGAAAGCTGGTAAATGTAATCTTCTAAAAAAGCAGTTTATGGTATTTAAGGCTTTTAGAGAAGAAGATCTTGAGGCTTACACCACCCGTTTCTATCATCTATTAAGTGAGCTTGACGACCATGCTATCTTTTATAATGACAAGGAGAAAACCGACAAGTTTATTGAGGGTTTACCTTGTAAATGGGAGATGTACGGTATCATGCTGAAAGATAATGATGAAAGATATGCAACCATGACCCTAGAGAAAGCGATTGATAAACTAAGGGGTTATGACTTCTCTAAGAAAACGAGAGATACGGATTCTGATCATCTACAGAATCCTGGTCTGTACCATGGAAAGACTAGTATCTCTAACTCCTCATCCAATTTGACCACGGCTTTGTTTGCAGGTGAAATTGATGAGATTGGAGAAAAATTGACTGAGGATCTCTGTTTCATTGCTTCGGATAACGGTGATAAACGAAACAGGAACACCACCTCAGATAAATCCACTCAAGGGCATCATAAGATGCCGATGAGTGTGAAATCAGCCGAACAACAACTTTCTGTGTTGGCATCGTTCGTTGCTTCTTATGAAAACTATATTCAAGGGAAGATAAACGATCCAGCACAATTTGATGAAGATTATGATCAGGTTGATCCTGACGACTTAGAGGAAATGGACCTCCAGTGGCAACTGGCTATGGTGTCAAGGAGAGTAAAGAATTTCCTAAAGCGTACGGGTAAGAGAGTGGTTGGAAATCGACCAGGTTTTGACAAGTCCAAGGTCAAGTGTTATAATTGTCAAGGTTACGGACACTTTGCCAGGGAATGCCAAAGACCAAAGGTTGATGCTGGAACTTCAAAACAAGATTCGGGAAGTAATCTAACTTCCAAAGTCTTAGTGGTTCAGCAAATAGACGGATCTTATGATTGGTCTACACCATCAGAGCAAGCTCTCATGGCTGAGATTGACGATCAAGAGAAACAAATTGAATCCACTTCCTACATGCCGACTACTGAAGAACTTCAAGCTAATGTGCCACACACTGAAGTTAAGGGGATTGAGGAAGATGTTCTCTACATCAACTCGACAGAAGAAATGAGTCCCAATGATTTTGTGGCATATATGGCTGATATTCAATCCGAAAAGAAAAAGGTATGTTTAGATCTCCTTACTCTCACCGATGTATGCTATTTAGTTACTGATCTTCAAACACAGGTTAGTGTCTTTGCAGAATCTAACAAAACCTTGACCTCAGAATTAGACTTAGCTAAGTCTGATGTTCGTCGGTTAGGTGAAGATAAATTAGCACTGAACGAGAAGATTAAGAGTGATACTCTAGATAAGACCAGTCTGACTGACATTATAAATGAACAATGTATTAAAATAGACGGGTTATATCTAAACCTTAATGAGCTTAATAGAAATATAGCTATTAGGGATAAGGAATTATCAGAGTCAAATATGAAACTGGTAGAGCTGAATAGAATATTTGAAGGTTATAGAACTTCTTCTTTGACCTTAAATAGAATCATTGGCTCTCAACGTAGTGTAAAGGATGTTACTGGCCTAGGATACTCAGATGTCCCTCCGCCTTTTAATGCCAATTACACTGCTTCCACTTCTGTTGACTTAGAAATGACAGACGTTAATCCTGAGACTGAGGATTTGGAAAATCAACAGTCTATTGCATCTGAGATCCAAAAGGAGACTGTCAATGATTCATCTTTAACCAAGAGTACAGTCAAATCTCTCACTAAAGTACAATTCGTATCAAGTGGGATGATTGGAAGTACTGATGGAAATAATGAAGTCATTAAGAAACATAAGGAGTTACCTTCAGTGTCT
Organism: Logfia minima; assembly: GCA_963921325.1. Classification (NCBI taxonomy): domain Eukaryota; kingdom Viridiplantae; phylum Streptophyta; class Magnoliopsida; order Asterales; family Asteraceae; genus Logfia; species Logfia minima. The sequence goes on from OY992777.1 coordinate 13,557,108, forward strand.
TTTGATCAGATAAAGAAGGAGTCTGCTAAGACTGCTAAGTCACGAAAGCAGATGTCATGCTTCAAATGTCATCAACGAGGACATGTCTCTTCTTGTTGTCCCACTAAGAAGAATGAAGCTGCTCCTAAGCGCGAGGCCAGTGATAAGTCTAAAAATATCTCTAGCACAGACAGGTTAGGTACCAGACCTGGTATTGGTATTAAACCTGTGACTGCTCTGAAAAGAGATGCGTCTCACAATGTCTCGCCACCAAAACCTAAACGGCATGAAAACTCTGCTAAGGATCAGGTGCCGTCGAGGTTTATGACTCCGAGAAGGAACCAAAGTCATTTTGAGATTGGTTCTACATCTCGCACACAAGGAGTTTACCAAGGGTCCTATGATAATCGTAGCCAAGGGCAAAAATCCCAGGGTTATATTTCGGGGAGGGTTGGAAATCAATCAACTCATAGACCCAGGACCACTAGTCATCAGCAAGCTGATGCTCCTTCAAAAGTGACCAAAGCTCCTAATGGGAAGGATGGTTACTTTAAAGAGCTACAGTTTGTCGATGATAAGGGACGAACCAAGACCGTAATGGCTTGGGTCCCTCTTGATAACTGATTGTTTACAACTTGTATGTGCAGGAGCAGACTGGGAACAATGATAATTGGTGGTATGTTGACAGTGGATGCTCTAGGCACATGACAGGAACCAGAAGTCTACTGACAGACTTCAGAGGTGGACTGAGACAAGGAGTGCACTTCGCCGGTGATAAAGGAGGAGTAATTACTGGGAAAGGAACTGTTTCTAATGGAACTTTGACTCTAGAGGATGTGAATTATGTTGAAGAACTAACGCACAACCTAGTGAGTGTTTCCCAAGTCTGTGATAAAGGTCATCCTGTTCTCTTCACTGAGAAAGAGGCCTTGATCCTGAAGCCTGGTTTTATCATTCCCGATAAATGGATACTGATGAAAGCTCCAAGGAAGAAGGACATTTATGCTATCAACATGAATGCTCCTATTACTTCAATGGTGTCTACTTGTCTGTTATCCAAGGCTTCAGAATCAGACTCTCTCCTATGGCATAGGAAAATGGCACACTTAAACTTTCGAAAAATGAACTATATAACCAAACATGGGTTAGTTCTGGGTGTACCACCGAAGAGTTTTGCATTTGAAGACAAGTGTATATCCTGCTTGAAAGGAAAACAGCATAAGAAACCACACAAGTCTAAAAATGTGAACTCTATTTCCTCGCCTTTTGAGTTGCTACATATGGATCTCTTTGGCCCAATAAGCAAGAGAAGCATAGGTGGCAAATGGTACTGTCTGGTTGTCACAGACGATTTCTCTAGATTCTCTTGGGTATTCTTTTTGGGATCTAAGGATGAAACTCCGGGCATTCTTATGGAGTTTCTAGATCTAATAGAGAACATCTATAGAAAAAGAGTTAAGAGAATTCGTAGTGACAATGGGACCGAGTTCAAGAATTCTACATTGAATGTATATTGCTTAAGCAAAGGCATTCAACATCAATTCAGTGCACCATATGAACCTCAACAAAATGGTGTTGCTGAAAGGAAGAATAGAACTCTAATTGAAGCAGCGAGAACAATGCTTGCAGATTCAAGGCTTCCGGTCATATTTTGGGCAGAAGCAGTGAATACAGCATGTCATGTTCTCAATCGGGTTCTTACGGTTAAAAAGCAGAACAAGACATGTTATGAGCTTTTGAACAAAAAGAAACCGAACTTAAAAGGGTTTGAACCCTTTGGAGTTTCATGTACGTTGTTGAAAACAAGTCACCAACCTAAATTTGGTGAGAAGGCTGACGAAGGATACTTCCTAGGTTACATGCCTAACTCACCAAACAAAAGGGCCTTCAATAAAAATTCGGGACGTGTTGAAATAGTTTATAACATCGAAGTTACGAGCTATACACATGACTCACATAAGGGATTGGATTGGCAGTTTGACTATTCAGATCTTTTCAAGTCATTTAAAGTCCCTATCAGTGACTATGTCAGTAACTCAGACATTCCTGAGCATTTATTGTCGGGAAATGAGGATCCCACTCCTTCTCCAACATCGAGTGCTCAAACGTCTGATGCTAGGAATATTGTCGATACTGATGTTGTCCCCCCTATCGAGTCACAACTACCTCAAGATGATATACCTCTAGAGAGTGAAGATCCTGAAATTGCTTCTCAAAGGATTATGGATGATGTTCTTACTCCTCTGAGACAATTAAGGATATCAACTACTAATGAAGGTATACCACCTTTGGAGGAAATTGGTACCAACTTACAGGATGATATTCCAGTTGAACCTGTTACTTCAACAAGAACTAATAGGATTCATCCAATTGATAATATCATCGGTGATCCAAATTCTCCTGTTCTGACTCGAAATCAATCTAAAGCTAGTACATCCACTCATTCAAGCTTGTATGCTGAAATGAACGAGACAGGGATTTCAAATCTATGTCTATATTCATGCTTTATCTCACAAATTGAACCTAAGAATGTTCAGATAGCTTTGAAGGAAAATTCGTGGGTCGAGGCAATGCAGGAAGAACTGTCTCAGTTCACAAAATTGCAAGTTTGGGAGTTGGTTGACCTACCTGTTGGGGAATATCCAATTGGAACTAGATGGGTATTTAAGTGCAAGAAAGACGATCGAGGAATCGTAATTCGCAATAAAGCTCGTCTAGTTGTCCAAGGTTTTAATCAACAAGAGGGGATTGATTACAATGAAGTGTTTGCGCCTGTGGCTAGGCTTGAAGCAATTAGGTTATTTTTAGCATTTGCAGCCTCAAAGAAAATAAAAGTATTTCAGCTGGATGTTAAAAGTGCCTTCTTGTATGGCAAAGTCAAAGAAACGGTGTATGTTTCTCAACCACCGGGATTTACTGATCCAAAGTATCCAGATAGAGTATATCGTCTCGATAAGGCTCTATATGGATTACATCAAGCTCCGAGAGCGTGGTATGAGACACTGTCCACTTATCTTCTTGAGAATGGATTCACAAGAGGAAGAATTGACAGTACACTCTTTGTGAAATGGAAAAGAAGAGACTTTCTACTTGTTCAAGTATATGTTGACGATATCATCTTTGGGTCATCTGACGAAAGGATGTGTAGTGAATTTGAAAAGGTTATGAAGAACAAGTTTGAGATGTCAGCAATGGGTGAATTGACATTTTTCTTAGGATTGCAAGTCGATCAAAAGAAAGATGGATATTTCATTCATCAGACTAAGTATACTAATGAGCTTCTAGAACGATTCAAGATGGAAGAATCAAGAATTTTTCATACTCCTATTCCGGAAGCCCATGGTATTGGTCCAGATACATCGAGTGATAGAGACGTGGATCCTACTCTTTACAGGGCCATGATTGGATCACTAATGTATCTTACAGCATCAAGGCCTGATATAATGTTTGCGGTATGTGTCTGCGCAAGATATCAAGCTACTCCTAAAGAATCTCACATGCAAGCAGTAAAACGGATTCTTCGTTACCTCAAAGGGAAACCGAAGCTGGGACTTTGGTATCCGACTGATGGAGACTTAGATTTTGTTGCTTACACTGATTCTGATTACGGAGGATGCAATCAGAATAGAAAGTCTACAACCGGTGGATGTCAATTCCTAGGAGGTAGACTGGTCTCTTGGCAATGCAAGAAGCAAACCTCAGTAGCCATTTCTACATGTGAAGCCGAGTATGTTGCAGCTGGCAGCTGTTGTTCCCAAGTTCTGTGGATACAACAACAATTGCTTGATTATGGGTTGAGTATAACAAATACTCCTATGATGATTGATAATGAATCAACGATCTCAATAACCAATAATCCGGTCAAGCACAGTAAAACTAAACATATTGATATTCGACATCACTTTATTAGAGACTGTGCTGAGAAGAACCTGATAAAGTTAGCTAAGGTTCCATCTGTGGATAATTTAGCAGACTTATACACCAAAGCGTTCGACAGAGCTCGATTCGAGAAATTGGTGCAACTAAATGGAATGAGAAATCCAGAGGATTAGTCTTCCATGGAGTTGATTTGTAATAATTAGTAGTTTATATATTATTAGTTTATGCTTATTTAAAAAAAAAAAAAAAAGGGGGGCAGGCGTATGGCATTCATTTGCTTGTTACCGTTGGGGAATCGCCTCCGATAAAGGTTAAGTCTTTATCAACTGGGAAATGATAGTAAATTAGAGGAATCGGCTTAATAAATGTAGGTAAAAGTCTTAAGTTAGATGTGTTAGTAGATTCAAATTTGTTACATGAATTTTACATCTTTAAAACCAGGCCTTCACTTATCTTTATTTTAGTATACTCCTCTCTCCACACGATATAATCTACTTGAAAAACTTTAGATCTAGATAGCTTCATTATATGATGTACTGGTAGGCAATGTCTGCTTTGATTTCTGAGCATATAATAAGCTATAAATCTTCTGTGTGTTATCTCGTGTGATTTACCATATGACGTATGACATAAGTCTTAATTGATGAAAGATAGTCTGACCATACACTGTTATCAAGAATCTATGAAAATATGTCAAGACAAATAATAAGAATTATGGCTGTTAGTGAAATTACTGGTGTCTCTATTGTACTAAGTACAGACCTGACTCCTTTAGTTTTGCCAATAGTTTCAAGCTTGGTTTGTCTATACTAAGGGATCTTCTGTTGTACTAAGTACAGAACTAGAACCACTAGTATCTACAAAACGAGTTTGATATTTGTCACATTTACTCAAGGGTATGTCATATGTTTCGAAAAGAACATCATTTAGTGACCTCTATCTTGCAAAGTGAAAGATACAGTGTTATGTGTTTTACTAAATTTCTCAGTATGTCATTTTTGAATCACATTTGGTAATACACATACAAACAATAAAAGGTTTGCTCGGAAATCAGTATAGACTTTGTTTATATGGATTATAATACCAGTAATCATCTTGAACTGTCTACGATATTTAAATCACTTCATTTTGACGTGAATATTATATTTTGTGGAAATAGGTAACCAAGTTATACTCTTATAAATGTAAGTTGATAAATGGTTAAGTTGTGTGTTCTTATGTAACTTATTGTGAATTTCATAAGGTATGCATACTAACAATCTTCTTAGACTTTGTACTCATCATTTGGTTCAGCTGTTTCCTTCTGATATGATCCCACTGTCGATAAATTTCTTAGTGCCCTCGATTAGGATATTTTATTTTACTTTTTTTTTAGTCAAAGTGTTTCATTAATACAAGGGTACTTGATACAAATGTTTATTATGAATCATTGAACTTTTATTTATTTCATTTTATCTTATTTCTCTTTATTTTATTTTTCTTATGTTTCTATTGTTCGTATTATTGCATCACAAGTGAAAGATCCTCAGATTTTAGACTTGTGCACGATTTCCTAAGTCTCACAAGTGAAAAATACCTTATTTTAGACTTGTGCGCATTTTTCTAAGAACGACAAGTGAAAAATATTTTATTTTAGACTTGTTCGCTATTCCATAAGAAAAACAAGTGAAAAATCCTCAGATTTTAGACTTGTACGCAATTTGGACTTAAAAATTGACGTTTTGTAATTAAAATGTAATTTTTAGACAAAAATTGCGAGCCGAGAATAGTGTTGCGAATTGAATAGGGCTGCGAGCTGAACTCAACTCTGCGAGTTGAGTTCTGCGAGCCGAGATTCAATGGCTATAAAAGGGGGCTGCGAGTCCACTTGTCAAATACCTTTGCGAGTTGAATACTAACTTGCGAACTGACACTTGCGAACCGAGACCACTTCTCACTTAATTTTAAAAATTTCGGTTTGGACATCGAACTTTTGACTTCATAGATCCTTTACAACCTTGTTTTGTGAACCTATTGAGGTATAAATCAGGAACTTTCACCGATTAAATAACTCAAAAAAATCAACATTTTGAGAAAATGAGGGTTTTGGTTTTTTATTAATTTCAAAAATTCTCTATAATGATGCTCAAACGAGCACGAAACCATAGGGTTTATGTTAATTGGAGTAAAATGAACATTATAGCATAACCTGATTGTTCTAAAACTTGTAAAATTGAAGTTTGATTGTGATGTCATCTTTGCAGTTCATGCTGCGAGTTGAGATCCAGACTCAACTCGCAGCCCCACTCCTGCGAGTCCACTCTGCAAGTTGACCAGCGAGTTGAAACTAGCGAGTTGAGACTTGCGAGTTGAAACTTGCGAGTTGACTTGTTGACCAGCGAGTTGAAACCTGCGAGTTGACTTGTTGACCAGCGAGTTGAAACCTGCGAGTTGACTTGTTGACCAGCGAGTTGAAACCTGCGAGTTGACTTGTTGACCAGCGAGTTGAAACTTGCGAGTTGACTTGTTGACCAGCGAGTTGAAACCTGCGAGTTGACTTGTTGACCAGCGAGTTGAAACCTGCGAGTTGACTTGTTGACCAGCGAGTTGAAACCTGCGAGTTGACTTGTTGACCAGCGAGTTGAAACTTGCGAGTTGACTTGACCAGCGAGTTGAAACTTGAGAGTTGACTTGTTGACCAGCGAGTTGAAACTTGCGAGTTGACTTGTTGACCAGCGAGTTGAACTTGCGAAACTTGCGAGTTGACTTGTTGACCAGCGAGTTGACTTGACCAGCGAGTTGAAACTTGCGAGTTGACTTTTTGAAACTTTTGATTTCTAATTTTAATTTACGATCTCTCGATTAGTTAACTAATTGAGCGTTTATAAGTTAAAATAGTCTACGGTTAGACGTGTCGACTTAAATGTAAACACGTAAAACCGTATACTCTATATGTAAGACTTATGACTTTCCGTAATAAGTAATATATTTGTGTAGCAGGTTAATTTGAAAGTTAGACTTATTGATTCTGTATATGTTGAACAACTATAATTGATAATTAAGTTACACAACTTAATAGTTCAATTATGAGTTGTAGATCATATAAGTTTATCAATATTTGTTAAACTGTTTGTCTAACATTAGTGTGATATGTTGTTGTTATTACAGAAATGGTTCGACAATTTGCTGCTCAGCACAATGTGCTCGTCGATCTGGATATCAATGCACGAGGTGCATCCAGGATAGCTCAGATTCTTACTTTTCTGAGTCGATCAAGGATTCAATTTGCAATCACCGCTTCACCTGCTTTGTCTCATGATATACTTACCCAATTTTGGGCAAATATTGTATATGATACATCGGTGAATCCTCCGGTCATCCAGACAAGGATAAATGATCGTCCTGTTATCTTTTCTGCTTCAGATCTTAGGAACATTTTACAGTTGGGAACTGTGGAGCAGGAAGATGGACCAACTGAGTTTCCGTTGGACTTTATCGAGGGAGCTTTAGGACGTATGGGGTATGTTGGACCCAAGAGAGGCCGTCAGTTTCTGAAAGCTCTCGTGTTCGGAGAATGGAGATTTTTACTCCATGTCTTGGTCACAATCTTTGGGCCAAAGAAAGGAGGATATGATGAGCTTAGCTCTTCTCTATTATCGGCTGCACTGTCACTGGTTTACAATAAACCATACAGTTTTTCAGACTATGTTTTTGGAGAATTTGTTCGACAAATCTTGGGAGGTGTCAGGTCTCAGTTTATGCTATATCCCAGATTTTGTATGCTTATCATTCGGGCTTCGATTCCTGATCTGCCGGTTTTTCAAGCGGATCTGAAGGTTGATACCATTGGGTTACGGGCTTACAATGCCATGTTTATGCACACCTCAAGAAGGTTTGAGATGCAACCACAGCCAACAGAGCTGTTTGGGTTCTTGATCCATCCCGATTATGTGACGCCACCAAATCATGGTTGGCTAGATGTTGATGTGGACGAGGGTGCTCCTGAGCCACAAGAACTGATTGAGGAGGTTCTTATTCAAGCAAATCAGCAAGAGCAACAAGTCAATGCTGATGTTGCAGCCGAAGTGGTGCAACAAGTACTGGCTGATATTGATGATGCCAATGATCCCATCATGCAAGATGTGGATCAGTATGTTGCTGAAACACCAAGGTTTGAAGAACCATCCACAGAGGCACCTGATGCTGTTGGGCCATCGGGCAGAGATGGAGAAGCTGCTTCTGCTTCTGAATCTGGGTCTGATGATGATGATGATGAGACTGGACCACCAGGGTTTGTCTCCGGTATCCCTAAAGGGATGATTCGTCAAGGATCAAAATTGATTATGGATCCGGCATTGAAGTTAAAGAGGAAAGCCGTGGACCAAGATCCCGATTTTGTTTTGGTTGATGAAGATGAGGATGAAGAAGAAGAGGAGGAGGTGCTAATTACTCGACCTCGCAAGCTGCTCAGACAAACAGCTTCAACCTCTGCAGCTCATCTACAATCAAGTTCTACGCCCTCAGAGGCTGAAATGATTGCTGCTTTGGTTCGCCCGTCTTCGCACCCAACCACCAAATCTAGCAGGGTCGCAGCGCGTCTATTAACCGATGTTGCTACCGAGATAGCCAAGAAAATGCAACCGCCCGCTCCCACGCCACCAACCACCACTACTGCTGCTCCATCCACCTCCTCTGCGACTGATTCTGATCATATTAATAGCTTAGAGTCCAGAGTTCGAGAGTTGGAAGAAACCGTCAAATTCTTGATTTCTCAAATGCTGTCTATGTCTGATAACATGACTAATCAGAATGATGCCTATTCACTGCTCATCAAGACGAATAACAATCTGATAGATGATGTAGCTGACAAGCAGAGGCAAATTGATAGACTTGATCGCCTGGTCATCAGCCTTCTGAAGGACAAGCCATCTCAAGGGGAGGTATTGATATATCAAGAGTCCTGCAAGGAAGATGAGCTGGCGAAGAAGAATAAGAATGATGAAGACGATGATCCCGCAGCTGGAAAAGAAAGTGAGCTGGCTGGTCCTTCAACGACTGGTCAGCAGACTACATTTCAGGGGGAGTCTGCTGAAGCAAGTGGTAGTGGAGCTGGTGCTGGTACTGCAAAGGGTGGAGCTGAAGAAGGTGACACTTGTATTAATATAGATTGAGTGTAATTATTAATACATTGTAACTTTGAATCATTTTGTAATTAAGATGTTTGAACTTGAATGTTTAAAATGTTATAATTATGAATGTTCGTATATTATAAGTCTTTTGTAATTCTAGATTGACTATGATCGATAAAAGAGTTATAGGAACATATAATATATGATGTTCGCATATTATAAGACTTATTCAAAGTTTAGATCGATTATCATAATCGATGAAAGATTTGAATAAGTATATATAATATATTTCAAATACACAAAGGGATTAATAAGAAAAATCTTAGATTGATTCAGGGAAATCAATGAAAGAACTTATGATATTAATCTATTTGTGTATGTATTTCTATAGGTCATGAAATGTTGAACTTATCAGATTCTGAAGGCGACATGCCAGATGAATTAGATGAGGACATTGACTTTGACCTTGAAGAAGGAGAGTTTGTACCTCCTGAAGATTGGACTTTCATTGTTAATGATGGGGCAGACGAATGTGTAGATCTTGACGCTGATGTTGTTGAACACATTGTAAGCCCATCTAAAACTAAAGTGGTCATCAAGGAAGAAGATGGAGAAAGGGTTGTTGAGTTAGATGAAAGTCTAGATGACTCAACCAGTTCTGAATCAGAAGATGACCTTCCAGAGAAACTCAGAAATAATCCCATGTTTAGACCTCTGAAAAGGAGAAAGCAAAAGGTTGGGATGTCTGAAGTAGATATAACTGGAAAGAAAGCTCCAAGGAAGGGGATCATCGGCTGGTATTTTGATTCTGACTTGAAACTTTTCGCTATCAAAAGATTTGACGGAGTTCAATATTCCGATAAGAAGCTTAAAGTATTCAGTTCGCTTCCTCGATTTGAAGTTCGAGACTTGGCACGCTTAGAACTGATAAATCCCAGTAATGATCCCTACGCAACGTATGTTGAGAGAATCATTCGGACTGAGGGTAGATCAATGAAGTTTGAGAAGATTAAGCCAAGAGTCGGAAAGACGATCAAATTAAAGGAACGAAGTCAGAGAACTGGCCGAAGATTAAGGAAGAAAACTTATCCAGCTGTCAAGTGCATACAGCAGATACCACTGAAGACAATGCCACAGAATATTCTGGGAAATCTTCTGAACTGGCACGTGGACTCAGAGACTGGTGAAGCTGTCATGGTTGAAGCTGATGATGAAGTCGAAGGAGGAGAAAGAGTAATTCTAACAGTCTATGACCATCGACACCTGATGAATCTGTCGAGGAAGGACCTGTTGAAGTTAAACGAAAACAGGATCTTAACGACTGAAGCATGGGGTGATCTTGCAAGAGATTATCAATTAATGGTGAAGACTTGTATTAGAATGAAGATTCATATGGGCAGTAGTATTTACAAGTAGAGACCAAAGACAAAGTTGAAGATAACGACACTAGAGCTATTGTCAAGGGGGAGTCTGTTGGGACATGTTATTGTGACAATAGATCTAGCTTGTAATAGGACTAGTGTATTTATTATCAAACTTGTATAAATTGGTTTAGACTTGTAAATATATGATATTAACTTGTTATTATTATTTGTTTAAAGTTATTAGACAAATATCGATTTTAAGTTAAAGTCTGAATCGAGAATTGAGAAGTCAACTCGCAGGTCAACAGACTTGCGAGTTGAGATCTCAACTCGCAGTCCAATCTGGACTCGCAGCTCTCAGCAGCGAGTTGAGATCTGGGCTCGCAGCTTTCTCAGTTCGCAGGACCTACCTGCGAGTTGAGATGTGGGCTCGCAGTCCATCTGGACTCGCAGGCCCATGGGCTGCGAGTTGAGTCAACTCGCAAGGCCCATGGCCTGCGAGTTGAACCAGATATAAATATTTTAATGCTGCTCATTATTAGACACCTAGAAATCCGTGCCAAAAAACATACACACACCATATATATTTTAAGTATTTTCTCTCCTCGAAATCGGTGCAGATATAAAAGCATTTATTGAATAGGCTCGGTTTTGACTGTTTAACACTAGTTAATATCAAAACGAAGCTTGTTAATTAATTGCAAAGTTATATAAGCAATAAACCTTAAGTATTGAGGGATTCCGCACCTCAATACCTAAAAGATAATCCGTTATCGCTAACCAAGATCTAGAGACTTACACAACTCTGTTGGAGTTTGTTGATATTGAAATAAGAGGACAGTCTGCTCCAGTCCCTGACATCATTAATGCACTTATCGAGTCTAGAGCTTGAAAAGAATATAATTTTAGGACACATGTGTATTATTACATTTTAAGTGACATTATGCATATCTATGTGATATTGCCGGAACATTCATAGTGATACCTAAAATGGTATTCAACAATGATTGCATGGAAATCCTACCAATGCTAACATCAAAGCCAACATTGAACATAGGTCAATCAATTGAAACATTTAATTGATTCAATTATTATGTTAACTGGTAATCTATGTGATCCAGGAGTTATAGTATTTTCAGAAATGTGTTTTCTGATTATACACTCAACTTTTCTGAGATTACATCAAATGAATCGTTGCTTACCTTTGGTTACTAAAACAAATGAGAAAAACACTTTTCCAAGAATATGTTCAAGATATTCATGCTATATCACAATTACTACAAGGAAGAATAATTAAAGTTACAAGCTCAAGTGCTCTTAATAGAAAAGAAATAAAGAAGAGATTCTGTCAAAGTAAAGGTTAAAAGCTCTAGAAGATCAAGACATACATGTAAGGGGAGCTAAAGCAAGAAGTGAGAGTCAAGAAATAAATTCAGAAGAAATTTCAATATGAAGCGAAGACTGCTGACAGTCTATCTCAAAAGAAGGTTAAAAGAAAAAGATTAAACAAGAGAAGAAGTTCAAAGTCAACAATCATATGTGAAGAAAAGTCAAAGAGGAAAAGAGAAGACTAGAACTCAAAAGAAAGTTCTATTTCTCTATGTCAAAGACATTCAAAAGTTTCAAGACAAAAAGTTGAATCAACAGAAATATAGAGAAAGATCTTCAAAGAAGATATTCAAGAAAAAAAAGATATTAAATCCTAGGGGGAGATTGTTAGATATAAAAATAGGATTTGCATTTGTAAGTGAAAAACTGGTCATGCGACTTTAAGTTAGTGTCGCAGGAATACAATATGCGACTTTAAGAATAAAGTCGCACAACAAAGTCGCTGATCAAAGTCGCAGGCACAAAGTCGTAGAAACATGTTAGTATAAATACATGACTTAGCTTTTCATTTACGCAGTAGTTGAACCAGAGAGTTTTGTGAGCGTATGTTTGTATATCATATTGAGAGAGATATTGGAGCTTGTTATAGATTCAATCAAGTAATACATAAGCATTTGGATATACATTCATATACATACATACATATACTTACGGATTATAATCAATTCACATCCAAATCACAAGAATAGATCCAACAACTCTATTGTACTAAGTACAGACCTGACTCCTTTAGTTTTGCCAATGGTTTCAAGCTTGTTTTGTCTATACTAAGGGATCTTATGTTGTACTAAATACAGATCTAGAACCACTAGTATCTACAAAACAGGTTTGATGTTTGTCACAGTTTAAATTCACTCAAGGGTATGTTATATGATTCGAAAAGAACATCATTTAGTAACCTCTACCTTGAATGTGAAAGATTCAGCGTTATGTGTTCTTGTTGATACATATTAGAGTGTCTGTCAGTTGGTCAAGTCTGTACTGTGTCTGTATATGTAATAGACTTAGAAAATTACATTTCCTGTGTACTGCGACACAAGGCTTGTGTCGCATGAGTTGTAGTTGCGACACAAGGCTTGTGTCGCATTAGTGATCTCTGCGACACAAGGCTTGTGTCGCAGAACGGCCAGACAGTTTAGTATAAATACTTTTGTTAGAGAATTTTAGGGTAAGACATTTTCCCAATCATTTATTCTCTGTATTTGGCTGCTACACAAAGTTAAAGAAGAATATTTTGGGATTAGAGCTTATAAAGTTTTGTTTTGTTTTGATTTGCACTTAATACAAACTTTATATCTATTGTTGTGTCTTCATTAGCCATTTGATTTGAGTAAAGATCACCATTAAGGGATCCACAATTGGTATCAGAGCCAATATCATTGATTGATAGTGGTTTCAAATCATTTGGTTAATCTTTTATGCTTTTTCTTGATCATTTGACACTTTTCTAGTATTTGATTTTCTTTAGTGGTACTATATAGTTGTTTTATAGTGTTTTTAAACCTAGAAAGCTATATTTTTATTGGCTTTTGGATAAAAAATTTTTAGGGTTCGAAAATCTGTGTTTTTGAGGCTTGTTTGTACTGACAGCGCCGTTTTTGCGACACAGTGTGCGACATAATATTGTGTCGCTATAGGGTTTCAGCGACATAGTGTTGCGACACAAGGTCTTCAGCGACCTTAATTGTGCGACATATCACTGCGACATAACACTTGTGTCGCTGTCTGATCAGTTGCGACATAATCATTGTGTCGCTGCTCGTCTTCTTGCGACATAGACTCTGCGACATATCACTTGTGTCGCATTTTACAGTTTTTCAAACTTTTGAGTATTCTTTCGAGTCAATTACCATGTCTACTTCTACTTCACTTCAACAGGTTGGAGCAATGCTGAAGCATTCAAGTGAGGTGGGTTCTACAAACAAACCACCGATGTACACTACGGGCATGAACTACTTAGACTGGCGTCAACGGTTTGAAGCTTTTGTATCTTTCAACGATGCTGAGATGCTGATCTATCTTGAAGAACGATATGAACGTCCTGTTCGAACCGGTATATTTAATGGACCTATTCCTGAAAAGTCCATTAAATCAATGACTCCTGAAGAGCGTAAGGCTTTCGATACCGAACGAAAGACCTATTCTGCGATTACTATGGCCTTACCTCAACAGATCTTGAGACAACTACGCCATCACAAGACCGCTTATGATTTATGGAAAGGGTTTGAGAAGAAATGTGGTGGTAGTGATCAGTACAAAAGAAACAAACTGGATCTGGTTAAGAAACAGTTTGAGGTCTTCGACATGTTACCTACTGAGTCTCTGGAAGATATGTGTAGTCGATATTCTCAGCTCGTAAGTGAATTGGTTGAGGGTGGAGTAAATCTCGACAAAACTGACGTAAACAAGAAGCTTCTGGGTTCATTACCAAAGAAATGGAATACTCGCGTGCTGCTGATGGAAAAGGATGAGGATATAATGGATATGGAGCTTGATGATCTAATTGGACAGATTGCTGCTGACCTCTTGGACATGCAGAAGAAGGAGACCAAGGCTACTGCACATATTCAGAATCCCATGTTATATGGTGTGGATGTTCCTGCTGCAGCGACTCAAGCTGCTGGGGCTGCTTTCTTCTCTGGGGGTTCTGGTGCTCCTAATTTATCTGGTGGTTTTGGATATACTACCACAAACTTCGCTAGTGGGGGTGGTACTTACTCCAATCTTAAAGGAGCATCTCCTGCAGTTGCTGAGGAACATGCTGCTGTATTCATCGCTTTTCTGTCAGCATATGATGATTTCCTATCAAACAAGAACAGCACGGTGAATATGACTGAAGAAGATTTCAGTCAAATCGATCATGAAGAGCTTGAAAGAATGGATTTAAAGTGGAGCATGGCTATGCTCACAAGACGTGTAAAGAATTTTTTGAAGAAGACTGGACGGAAGAACGTGACTGACCCGGAAGAGAAGGGTCTTGGATTCAATAAGAGCAAGGTGAAATGCTACCAGTGTCACAACTATGGACACTTCGCTCGCGAATGTGACAGAAAGAAGAATCCACCTTCCGGTTTGTCCAAGCCCTCTCAATCCAAGTCATCTGAGAAGACCAGATCTGATGAAAAAGCGATGGTTTCCGCTGCGCTACTGCTTTCCAACAATGCTTGGGAATGGTCTGACCCAGATGAAGATGATTCAGAACGGGCACTAATGGCTGAAGTGCATGAGGTACATGATGAACCCTTATCTTGTGTATCATGCATTAAATTAACTAACCAGCTAAATAGGTATAGAGAGGATACCACACGCCTTAACACTGTCATAGAAAATTTAACTGAAACAAATAATATGTTACGGGACAGTGATAAGGCCAGTGGTCAAAAGTTAAAAGCTGTTTTGGAAGAGAAAAATGAACTAAAAGCTAAAATTTTTGAACAGCAAGATGAAATTGGTAGCTATGTTGATATGCTATCATCTGTTAAAAGGGAACTTGTTGAATCTCAAACTGAAGTTCTAAATTTGAAGAAAAAGCTTTCAAACTTTTCCACATCCTCTCTAGTCTTTGATGAGATCCTACAGGCACAGAGGACTGATACTAAGAGTAAGGCAGGACTTGGTTTTCATCAAGTCCCACCTCCTAAGGATTATTTACCTATGCCTGTTAGGGATAATGTAAATGATACGATGCCTATCTTTACTAAGATAGATGTTAAAACTGTCAAACCAACTGTGAGCATCAATATAAGTAAGCCTGAGCTAGTTAAGGCTGAAAATGGCATCATTGCATGTGAACAACCTGAAACTAGTGGGCACGAACCTATTAGGGCTAATACTAGTGAGTCTGACACAAGTAAGACTCAAAAGGTTGAGAAAGTTAAACCTATTAAGGCCAAGATTCATCAGACTGATCTCATTAAATCTGAAAATATAGTTGAGCCTAAATTAGGAAAGACTCTTTCTGTGCTTCCTCGTATTATTGAAGAGGAAATTGAAATTGAGGATATAACTGATCAAGAGTATCGACCAGTTAAGAAAAACGTCAAGCCTGAAAATCATATAATTACTATCGAACAAAAAGAACAGGCTATAACAAAAGGAAAAGGTAAAGCTATGGCTGAACCTCAAAAGAAGATTGTTTCTAAAACGATTAAATTAAATAAATCTTCTAAAATTTCAACTAAAGCATCTACCGCTGTTGAATGCTCACACAAGTGTGATTGTTCAACACATGCTTCTTTTGGTCGAGCTCATCAGTTTGTTCCTAAATCTCAATCTTGTTTTGAGCAACGATCTTGCTTCTACTGCAAGAAGCAAGGTCATTTGATAAATAATTGTCATGTGCTTGCAAAGAAACAGTATGGGAAACAGGTTTCTCAAATTTCAAAACTTAAACTTTCAAAGAAGCCTATTTCAATGAAATGCTCTAAGCCTACTATCCCAGCTGTTAAGGTCAACAAAGTTGAGCAAAATACTTTGCAAAACTTAAAGCCCAAAGTTGTTGACCTGCAAGCATCCAAACCAAAACAAGTTTGGAAGATTAAGGAATCTTGCAAAGATTCTACATCTAACAATACCTCATCAGTCAAATATTCTAAACTTTTTGAAAACAGAGTTTTGACTGATGTGGTCATTGTTGATGATGTTACTGGAGTACCCAAGACTATAAAGGCTTGGGTCTCCATTTCTAACTAATGTACCTTGTTTGTGGTGCCGCAGCAACCTGAATCTGTAAAGAATAGTAAATGGTATATCGACAGCGGTTGTTCTCGGCACATGACCGGTGATATTTCTCTTTTATCTGAAGTTCATGCTTTCAATGGAGGGTATGTGGCCTTCGCTGGTGATAAAGGGGGAGTTATTTCTGGTCAAGGTACGCTCACCAATGGAATGGTAAGCTTTGAGAAGGTAAATTTTGTGGAGCAATTACAACACAATCTCCTCAGTGTCTCTCAAGTGTGCGATAAAAAGTACACTACTACTTTTTCAGACACTGAATGTTGTATATTGAAGCCGGGATTTGTGATCCCTGAAGAATGGGTGCTACTGAGGGCACCTCGGGAGCGAGACACGTATATTCTGGACATGAGTACTGTGGAAACTACACAGCTCACTTGTCTTCTTTCTAAAGCTCCTGAGAAAGAATCGTTATTATGGCACAGACGTATGGGACACTTGCACTTTCGCAAGATGAACTACCTGATCAAGAATGATCTTGTGCGAGGTGTTCCCAAACAATCTTTTGGTTTAAATGATCACTGTGTTCCATGCCAGAAGGGCAAACAACACAAGAAGTCTCACAGACCAAAGATGGTGAATTCAACTGAGAAGCCATTAGAACTTTTGCACATGGATTTGTTCGGGCCTGTCAGAAAGAAGAGTTTGGGAGGTACTTCTTATTGCTTAGTTGTGACAGATGATTATTCGCGTTTTTCTTGGGTGTATTTTCTGAAGACCAAGGATGAAGTGCCTGAGATTCTTATTTATCTATTCGATAAACTTCAAAATCTTTGTGATTTGAGAATCAAGAAAATTAGGAGTGATAACGGTACAGAGTTTAAGAACTCGATTATGGAACTGTACTGTTTGAGCAATGGTATTGAACACCAATTCAGTGCCGCAAGGACTCCACAGCAGAACGGGGTTGCAGAACGTAAGAATAGAACCTTGATTGAGGCTGCACGTACAATGTTATCTGACTCTAAGCTTCCAATCACCTTCTGGGCCGAAGCTGTGAATACGGCCTGCTACGTTCTAAATCGGGTATTAACGATTAAGAAGAAGAACAAGACATCCTATGAATTGTTCAACAACAGAAAGCCTAATCTACAATTTCTTGAACCATTTGGCTGTCTATGCACTATTATGCACACCAAAGAACGAATTGCTAAGTTTGGTGAGAAATCTTGTGAAGGTGTTTTTCTAGGATTCTCTAATAACTCACCAAACAAACGTGTGTATAACCTAGTGACCAAGCGTGTGGAAGAACACTTTGAGGTTACCTTCTTCCATTACACTGACAACCCTCAAGGGAAGGGACCCGAATATTTGTTTGACTATCAAACTCTGTTTGATTCTTTCAATGTTCCTGAAGAAAATGAAGAAGAGGATATAGTGACCCTACTTCATGGGCTGGACATCGCTTCTGAAGTTCCACCTATCTCTGTTCCTCCACCACCAACAGGAACACCAGCAACTGGTGAGACTCCACCTCCACTCGTTACTGAGAATGTTCCTGATCCTACAAATGATGAGGAACAAATGTTTGAGGATTCTGTTCAATCACCTGCATCTGACCTTGAAGATTTACCGGCACTTCAACTCGAACTTGAAGCTGACTCCACAAACCTTGATTCTATCATCGTTCCAGCTGCAATTCCGAGTTCTAGGATAAATGTGTCACATCCAGTTGATGCCATTCTTGGTGATTTAAACAAGGGTGTTTTAACGAGAAGACAGATTGCTGTTGCTGAACAATCCGTGTCGACATCGTCTCCTATTACCGTCACTGATCCTGTTTGTCTTGCTTCGAAAATTGAAGAATGCTTTCTCTCCCAAGTAGAACCGAAGAAGACAGCTGATGCGTTAAAGGATCCATACTGGGTTGAGGCTATGCAGGAAGAACTTCAACAATTCACAAAGTTGCAAGTATGGACTTTGGTCCCTTTACCCAAGGGTGTTCATCCAATTGGCACTCGCTGGGTATATCGTGTGAAGAAGGATGATCGGGGTGTGGTAATTCGTAACAAAGCACGTCTAGTGGTTCAGGGTTTCACTCAGATTGAAGGTTTGGACTATGATGAAGTATTCGCTCCGGTTGCTCGTTTGGAATCCATTGGCATTTTTCTGGCATACGCTTCTTTCAAGGGATTTCGGGTTTATCAACTTGATGTGAAGAGCGCCTTTCTGTATGGTCAGGTTGTTGAAGAGGTCTACGTCAAACAACCACCTGGATTTGAAGATTCTGTTCATCCAAACTATGTCTGCAAGCTAGACAAAGCATTGTATGGTCTACATCAAGCCCCAAGAGCTTGGTATGAGCGGCTTGCAACTCATCTTCTGAAGAACGGTTTTGTTCGAGGCAAAATCGACAGTACTCTCTTCATTAAGCATGCCGGGGAGGATTTGTTATTAGTACAGGTGTATGTGGATGACATCATTTTTGGTTCTACCTAGGATGAACTGTGTCGCGACTTCGAGCGGATTATGAAGTCAGAATTTGAAATGAGTGCAATGGGAGAGCTGAATTTTTTCTTGGGCGTACAAGTCGAACAGTCTGCTAAGGGGATTTATATTCATCAGTCCAAGTATGTCAATGATATGCTTACGCGGTATAACTTGACTGACTGTAAACCCTATGGGACGCCCTTAGAGCTAAATCATCACATTGGTCCAGCGGAAGATGAAGAGGACTGTCCGGAAAAGGATTACCGATCTATGATTGGTTCTTTGATGTATCTCACGGCATCACGTCCGGACATTGTCTTTGCAGTCTCTCTCTGCTCCAGGTATCAGGCTAAACCGAAGGTGTCTCATATGAAGGCAGTTACGCGAATCTTTGGTTATCTCAAATATAGACCAACCCTTGGTCTATGGTATTCAAATGAGAAAACTTTCGCGCTTTCTGCTTATTCGGACTTGGACTATGGTGGATGCAATATGAATAAGAAGTCTACTTCTGGTGGATGTCAGTTTCTTGGACCTCGGCTCGTATCATGGCAGTGCAAAAAGCAAACAACTGTTTCTACCTCAACCGCAGAGGCTGAATACATTGCTGCTGCTAGTTGCTGTTCCCAGGTTCTTTGGATACAACACCAGTTGCGCGATTACGGTTTACTCTTAACTATGACTCCTATTCATATAGATAATACTGCTGCTATATGTATCACTCGTAATCCTGTCCAACATTCTAAGACCAAACATATAGAAATTAGGTTTCATTTCATTCGTGATTGTTATGAGAAACACCTAATTGATCTGGTCCAAATAGATACCCTTAAGCAGAATGCCGATCTGTTCACCAAAGCCTTTTCCCGTGCTCGTTTTGATGAGCTTGTCAACATGATAGGTTTACGTTTCTTTCCCATTCAAAAGTAATATTTGTGACCTTAGTCTGTTATGTTCTTATTATTATTATTTGTTAAAGTTTTACAAAAAAAAAAAAAAAAAAAAAAAAAAAAAAAAAAAAAAAAGGGGGGAACAAAGCAATAGCCATTCTTGATGTTTATTTAACATTTAAGAAAAGCAACGTTGCAACATTTGTTAAAAGACGTTTAGTTGTGTCTCAAAACAACTAGGAATATGATAGTACATTAGGAGACACTCCTCAAACGACAATCTCAAATTTTATCCTCGATATATCAGTAGGTTTATCTTATACGTGTTATTTTTGCTCTTATAAACACCTGACTACTTGCACGATATATTGGTAGACATGTTTCCACACCTCTTTGCGCAATTAAGAAATACTTAACTCTGTGTTTACTCTTTTATGATGACCATCATATGATGTATGACAATGTGTCTTAAATTCTTATGTATTAGCTTGCCATGCTTCAATTGAATTGAGTTTGTATCTGACGACATTTGGGGATTTATACTGTCTGTTTCCTTTGTTGTACGTTTGTACAGACCTGGTCTCAGTCAGTATACTTTCAAACTTTAAGCAAACAAAAGTCAAAGCACTTTTACATCTTATAAAATCTAAGATTACTTACAAGGTCGCCAAATGGTTTGACCAAGTCTGCTTTTGCTTACACCTGAATCAAGTGAATGTCGCTCTGTTGTACGTAAGTACAGACCTGTCACCGCTGGCTTGATTCTTAAAAATGTTGAATTCAAACACTTTCTCTAACTAATCGAGGTTTTGAGCATGACTAAATACAAAGAGTATATCTATGGGGGAGTCACAAGAGATCTATTCACTTTCACAATAACTGCTAAGCTTGAAGTTGTGTGTGTTACATGTTTAAGTGGATAAACAATACTGATAATCGTCTTGTTTCAGACTGCGTCTAAGGCTTGATAACTTTCTTGGTGAACTTAAAATTGGACAACTATACTGGTAATCGAATTAAAGTCTGATATTGTCTTGCGAATCTGTCTTCCTAATATGATTCCTACAATGACACATCTAAATATGTTCTTTTCATTTTTTTTTATTTTTTTTTAGTCTATTTATTTTTGTTCACTAAGTGTCACAAATATACAAAATCTTAAAAACGTGAACTCTTGATTGACGTCTGCGACACAAGGCTTGTGTCGCTTATTTGTGTTGACCATCCTGCGACACACACCTTGTGTCGCATACTTGTGGCCCAGCGACACAGACATTGTGTCGCTCCCTTATGTCGCTTATTGTGCTGATATTTCCAGCGACACAAGGATTGTGTCGCCCACTATGTCGCTGACTTATGTCAGGGGTATAAATACCCTCGTGTCGCTGTAATTAGTTATTAATTACCAGCGACACAACCATTCAAAATCAGCGACACAAGGGAACCCAGCGACACAACAGCCCGACTTCGTTTTTCGATTATCCTGTTCGATTTTGTGGATTTCTGCTGCTTTCTTCGCTTGCATTGTGTTCTACTTACTCAACCACGACTATAGGTACCAAAAATACCATCTATTGTTCAGTATTTTATTTAATAAGTGCATTTGAAGTTTCGGTTTATTTAGGTTTACATATTTTGCAAAATTACATGCTTCAATGTGTTATAAACTGCATTATTGTTGTTGTTTCTTGTTCCTGCACTATTGCTGCTTCGTTTGAACTGCTTAACACATGAAATCCCCAAATTTTTGTTCGTCAGAATTTTCTGGGTTTCATGCTGTTCATCATTGCGACACAAGCGTTGTGTCGCTTCTTTATGACGCTGTTCATCACTGCGACACAATACTTGTGTCGCTGTCTTATGACGCTGCTAATGTTGCGACACAAGTCTTATGTCGCTGTCTTATGACGCTGCTAATGTTGCGACACAAGTCTTATGTCGCTGTTTTATGACGCTATATTCTATGTGACACAAAGTCTATGTCGCCATACGATTTGTGCGACATAACCCTTATGTCGCTGAATGATCATTAAATTGATTTTATTGCAAAACTGCGACATAACTCGTTATGTCGCAGTCTATCCTGCGACACAAGCCTTGTGTCGCAAGACATTTTAAATTAAAAATTGTCAATGTTAATTGTTGAGACTAATGGTTTTCAAGTTTATTGTCTTATTTCAGATATGGCGCACGTTAACGCTTTGTTTTGGGAACCGAGACATAATGTCACGGCGTTCCTAGATGATGAAAAGGAATCGGCGGCCCCGTACCGTCCGATGATTGCTTTTCTCCGCAGATCCCGTATATATACTGCTATCACTGCTACAACACCCATATACAAGGATCAAGTCTCAGAGTTTTGGGTTAATGCTGTGGTCAATTCAGACCTTGGATATCCGCGGATCATTTCTCATGTCAACGAGCGAGAAATTATTATCTCTGAGCAACTCATTCGGGATTTCTTTCAGTTTCCAGACGATTCGGAGATGCCCGTGGCTTTCTCCCATGTGTTTATTGCCGGGGGCATGGGTCGGCTTGGATACCCGACTATCCCACGTGATCAATACCGCAAGGCCTATCTCACTAAGGTCTGGCGGTACTTGATGCACATTATGATTGTTTGCCTGTCTGGTAGGAAGGCTGGTTATGATGGGATGAGTCTATCTACTGCATCCGCTATGCTAGCACTCGTATACAACAAACCCTATAACTTCTCGGGGTATATTTTTCGGATTATGGTAGATAATGCACAGGTTGGGGAGGGACAGTGGGCCTTGTACCCACGTTTTGTCCAATTATTGCTAAATCATCTACTCCCAGGGTTACCGGTGGCCCCACAACACCAATTTCGCCAAACACCGATGAATACCCGGATCTTCGTGGTGTCCGGTCAATATGCAAAAGGCGCACCGGTACCCGCCTGATGTGCCATTATTTGGCCATATTGTGGATGAGGCCTATGTGCCTCCGGAGGGTGACGAATTTGCCGAACCGGCTCCTATTCCTAGGCCACT
>OY992777.1:13580094-13684591 GCA_963921325.1 Logfia minima
TCATCATCTAGGAAGGCCGTGACATTATGTCTCGGTTCCCAAAACAAAGCGTTAACGTGAGCCATATCTGAAATAAGACAAGAATCTTGAAAACCATTAGTCTCAACAATTAACATTGACATTTTTGAATTTATTATGTCTTGCGACACAAGCTTTGTGTCGCAAGATAGACTGCGACATAACTCGTTATGTCGCAGTTTTGCAATTTAATCAATTTAATGATTTATTAGCGACATAAGGACTGTGTCGCACAAAAGGGTAGCGACATAAGAATTGTGGCGCAGACATAGTCAGCGACATAATTGTGTCGCTGTGTGACTAGCGTCATAAGACAGCGACACAATTTTTGTGTCGCTACATGACGAGCGTCATAAGACAGCGACACAATATTTGTGTCGCTACATGACGAGCGTCATAAGACAGCGACACAATATTTGTGTCGCTACATGACGAGCGTCATAAGAAGCGACACAAATATTGTGTCGCAATGATGAACAGCATGAAACCCAGAAAATTCTGACGAACAAAAATCGGGGATTTCATGTGTTAAGCAGTTCAAACGAGGCAGCAATGGTGCAGGAACAAGAAACAACAACAATTTCGCAGATCTAAACACATATAGCCAAGTAATTTTGGCAAAATAAGAGAAAACCTAAAACCGAATGTTCAAACTTAAAATGCCGAATGAATATGCAATGAAAATGGTCAAAATAAGTACCTATAGATGCGGAATAGTAAGGAGAATAGGAATCAATCGTTGAAACGAACGAAAAACACATAAACAAGCAGAATCAGTCGAAAAAACGGGCGGATCGGTTGTGTCGCAGGTTTTGCTTGTGTCGCTGGTTTTGAACTTTTGTGTCGCTGGTAATTAATATCTAATTACAGCGACACGAGGGTATTTATACCCCTGACACAAGGCAGCGACACAATGTGCGACACAAGCCGTGTGTCGCTGGAAATATCAGCACAATCAGCGACACAATGTCTGTGTCGCTGGGCCACCAGTACGCGACACAAGGTCTGTGTCGCAGGATGGTCAACATAAATAAGCGACACAAGCCTTGTGTCGCAGAAGTCAATCAAGAGTTCACGTTTTTAAGATTGTTATATTTGTGACACTTAGGGAACAAAAATAAATAAACTAAGAAGCAAATAAATAAATAATAAATAAAACCTATGAAAAGAAAAGATTTAGATGTGTCATTGTAGGAATCATATTAGAAAAAACAGACTCGCAAGACAATATCAGACTTTAATTCGATTACCAGTATAGTTGTCCAATTTTAAGTTTACCAAGAAAGTTATCAAGCCTTAGACGCAGTCTGAAACAGGACGATTATCAGTATTGTTTATCCACTTAAACATGTAACACACACAACTTCAAGCTTAGCAGTTATTGTGAGAGTGAATAGATCTCTGTGATTCCCCCATAAGTATACTCTTAGTATTAAGTCATGCTCAAAAACTTCGATTAGTTAGAGAAAGTGTTTGAATTCAACATTTTTAAGAATCAAGCCAGCGGTGACAAGTCTGTACTTACGTACAACAGAGCGACATACACTTGATTCAGGTGTAAGCAAAACAGACTTGGTCAAACCATTTGGCGACCTTGTGAGTAATCTTTGATTTTATAAGATTTAAAAGTACTTTGACTTATGTTTGCTTAATGTTTGAAAGTATACTGACTGAGACCAGGTCTGTACAAACGTACAACAAAGGAAACAGACAGTATAAATCCCCAAATGTTGTCAGATACAAACTCAAGTCAATTGAAGCATGGCAAGCTAATACATAAGAATTTAAGACATATTTCCCAATCTAATTGTTGAAGTTCTTCCTGCATAGCCTCAACCCAGTATGGATCCTTTAACGCATCAACTGTCTTCTTCGGTTCTACTTGGGAGAGAAAGCATTCTTCAATTTTCGAAGCAAGACAAACAGGATCAGTGACGGTAATAGGAGACGATGTCGACACAGATTGTTCAACAGCAGCAATCTGTCTTCTCGTTAAAACACCTTTGTTTAAATCACCAAGAATGGCATCAACTGGATGTGACACATTTATCCTAGAACTCGGAATTGCAGCTGGAACGATGATAGAATCAAGGTTTGTGGAGTCAGCTTCAAGTTCGTGTTGAAGTGCCGGTAAATCTTCAAGGTCAGATGCAGGTGATTGAACAGAATCCTCAAACATTTGTTCCTCATCATTTGTAGGATCAGGAACATTCTCAGTAACGAGTGGAGGTGGAGTCTCACAAGTAACAGCAGGAGCAGTTACTGGTGTTCCTGTTGGTGGTGGAGGAACAGAGATATGTGGAACTTCAAAAGCAATGTCCACCCCATGAAGTAGTGTCACTATATCCTCTTCTTCATTTTCTTCAGGAACATTGAAAGAATCAAACAGAGTTTGATAGTCAAACAAATATTCGGGTCCCTTCCCTTGAGGGTTGTCAGTGTAATGGAAGAAGGTAACCTCAAAGTGTTCTTCCACACGCTTGGTCACTAGGTTATACACACGTTTGTTTGGTGAGTTATTAGAGAATCCTAGAAAAACACCTTCACAAGATTTCTCACCAAACTTAGCAATTCGTTCTTTGGTGTGCATAATAGTGCATAGACAGCCAAATGGTTCAGAAATTGTAGATTAGGCTTTCTGTTGTTGAACAATTCATAGGATGTCTTGTTCTTCTTCTTAATCGTTAATACCCGATTTAGAACGTAGCAGGCCGTATTCACAGCTTCGGCCCAGAAGGTGATTGGAAGCTTAGAGTCAGATAACATTGTACGTGCAGCCTCAATCAAGGTTCTATTCTTACGTTCTGCAACCCCGTTCTGCTGTGGAGTCCTTGCGGCACTAAATTGGTGTTCAATACCATTACTCAAACAGTACAGTTCCATAATCGAGTTCTTAAACTCTGTACCGTTATCACTCCTAATTTTCTTGATTCTCAAATCACAAAGATTTTGCAGTTTATCGAATAGATAAATAAGAATCTCAGGCACTTCATCCTTGGTCTTCAGAAAATACACCCAAGAAAAACGCGAATAATCATCTGTCACAACTAAGCAATAAGAAGTACCTCCCAAACTCTTCTTTCTGACAGGCCCGAACAAATCCATGTGCAAAAGCTCTAACGGCTTCTCAGTTGAATTCACCATCTTTGGTCTGTGAGACTTCTTGTGTTGTTTGCCCTTTTGGCATGGAACGCAGTGATCATTTAAACCAAAGGATTGTTTGGGAACACCTCGCACAAGATCATTCTTGATCAGGTAGTTCATCTTGCGAAAGTGCAAGTGTCCCATACGTCTGTGCCATAATAACGATTCTTTCTCAGGAGCTTTAGAAAGAAGACAAGTGAGCTGTGTAGTTTCCACAGTACTCATGTCCAGAATATACGTGTCTCGCTCCCGAGGTGCCCTCAGTAGCACCCATTCTTCAGGGATCACAAATCCCGGCTTCAATATACAACATTCAGTGTCTGTAAAGGTAGTAGTGTACTTTTTATCGCACACTTGAGAGACACTGAGGAGATTGTGTTGTAATTGCTCCACAAAATTTACCTTCTCAAAGCTTACCATTCCATTAGTAAGCGTACCTTGAACAGAAATAACTCCCCCTTTATCACCAGCGAAGGCCACATACCCTCCATTGAAAGCATGAACTTCAGATAAAAGAGAAATATCACCAGTCATGTGCCGAGAACAACCGCTGTCGATATACCATTTACTATTCTTTACAGATTCAGGTTGCTGCGGCACCACAAACAAGGTACATTAGTTAGAAATGGAGACCCAAGCCTTTATAGTCTTGGGTACTCCAGTAACATCATCAACAATGACCACATCAGTCAAAACTTTGTTTTCAAAAAGTTTAGAATGTTTGACTGATGAGGTATTGTTAGATGTAGAATCTTTGCAAGATTCCTTAATCTTCCAAACTTGTTTTGGTTTGGATGCTTGCAGGTCAACAACTTTGGGCTTTAAGTTTTACTTGTGTCAGACTCACTAGTATTAGCCTTAATAGGTTCGTGCCTACTAGTTTCAGGTTGTTCACATGCAATGATGACATTTTCAGCCTTAACTAGCTCAGGCTTACTTATATTGATGCTCACAGTTGGTTTGACAGTTTTAACATCTATCTTAGTAAAGATAGGCATCATATCATTGACATTATCCCTAACAGGCATAGGTAAATAATCCTTAGGAGGTGGGACTTGATGAAAACCAAGTCCTGCCTTACTCTTAGTATCAGTCCTCTGTGCCTGTAGGATCTCATCAAAGACTAGAGAGGATGTGGAAAAGTTTGAAAGCTTTTTCTTCAAATTTAGAACTTCAGTTTGAGATTCAACAAGTTCCCTTTTAACAGATGATAACATATCAACATAGCTACCAATTTCATCTTGTTGTTCAAAAATTTTAGCTTTTAGTTCCTTTTTCTCTTCCAAAACAGCTTTTAACTTTTGACCACTGGCCTTATCACTGTCCCGTAACATATTATTTGTTTCAGTTAAATTTTCTATGACAGTGTTAAGGCGTGTGGTATCCTCTCTATACCTATTTAGCTGGTTAGTTAATTTAATGCATGATACACAAGATAAAGGTTCATCATGTACCTCATGCACTTCAGCCATTAGTGCCCGTTCTGTATCATCTTCATCTGGGTCAGACCATTCCCAAGCATTGTTGGAAAGCAGTAGCGCAGCGGAAACCATCGCTTTTTCATCAGATCTGGTCTTCTCAGATGAGTTGGACTGAGAGGGCTTGGACAAACCGGAAGGTGGATTCTTCTTTCTGTCACATTCGCGAGCAAAGTGTCCATAGTTGTGACACTGGTAGCATTTCACCTTGCTCTTATTGAATCCAAGACCCTTCTCTTCCGGGTCAGTCACGTTCTTCCGTCCAGTCTTCTTCAAAAAATTCTTTACACGTCTTGTGAGCATAGCCATGCTCCACTTCAAATCCATTCTTTCAAGCTCTTCTTGATCGATTTGACTGAAATCTTCTTCAGTCATATTCACCGTGCTATTCTTGTTTGATAGGAAATCATCATATGCTGACAGGAAAGCAGTGAATACAGCAGCATGTTCCTCAGCAACTGCAGGAGATGCTCCTTTAAGATTGGAGTAAGTACCACCCCCACTAGCGGAGTTTGTGGTAGTATATCCAAAACCACCAGATAAATTAGGAGCACCAGAACCCCCAGAGAAGAATGCAGCCCCAGCAGCTTGAGTCGCTGCAGCAGGAACATCCACACCATATAACATGGGATTCTGAATATGTGCAGTAGCTTTGGTCTCCTTCTTCTGCATGTCCAAGAGGTCAGCAGCAATCTGTCCAATTAGATCATCAAGCTCCATATCCATTATATCCTCGTCTTTTTCCATCAGCAGCACGCGTGTATTCCATTTCTTTGGTAATGAACCCAGAAGCTTCTTGTTTACATCAGTTTTGTCGAGATTTACTCCACCCTCAACCAATTCACTTACGAGCTGAGAATATCGACTACACATATCTTCCAGAGACTCAGTAGGTAACATGTCAAAGACCTCAAACTGTTTCTTAACCAGATCCAGTTTGTTTCTTTTGTACTGATCACTACCACCACATTTCTTCTCAAACCCTTTCCATAAATCATAAGCGGTCTTGTGATGACGTAGTTGTCTCAAGATCTGTTGAGGTAAGGCCATAGTAATCGCAGAATAGGTCTTTCGTTCGGTATCGAAGGCCTTATGCTCTTCAGGAGTCATTGATTTGATGGACTTTTCAGGAATAGGTCCATTAAATATACCGGTTCGAACAGGACGTTCATATCGTTCTTCAAGATAGATCAGCATCTCAGCATCGTTGAAAGATACAAAAGCTTCAAACCGTTGACGCCAGTCTAAGTAGTTCATGCCCGTAGTGTACATCGGTGGTTTGTTTGTAGAACCCACCTCACTTGAATGTTTCAGCATTGCTCCAACCTGTTGAAGTGAAGTAGAAGTAGACATGGTAATGGACTCGAAAGACTTTTCAAAAAATTTTGAAAAACTGAAAAAAATGCGACACAAGCGATATGTCGCAGAGGTTATGTCACAAAAGACTAGCAGCGACACAATGATTATGTCGCAACTGATCAGACAGCGACACAAGTGTTATGTCGCACACTGTGTCGCAGTATTAAGGTCGCTGAAGACCTTGTGTCGCAACACTATGTCGCAGAATTAAGGTCGCTGAAACCCTATAGCGACACAATATTATGTCGCACACTGTGTCACAAAAACGGCGCTGTCAGTACAAACAAGCCTCAAAAACACAGATTTTCGAACCCTAAAATTTTTTTATCCAAAAACCAATAAAGATACAGCTTTCTAGGTTCAAAAACACTACAAAACAACTATATAGCACCAATAAAGAAGATCAAACACTAATAAAATGTCAAATGATCAAGAAAATGCATACAAGTTCAACCAAATGATTTGAAACCACTATCAATCATAGATATTGGCTCTGATACCAATTGTGGATCCCTTAATGGTGATCTTTACTCAAATCATATGACTAATGAAGACAAAACAATAGATATAAAGTTTGTATTGAATGCAAATCAAGTGAAAACAAAACTTTATAATCACTAATCCCCAAAATATTCCCTTACAATCAATGAAGCAGACACTCTAATATGTATCAACAAAAGTCTTGGATCATGAAGAAGTGTCAGCAAGTCACAGTAGACACGGTGATCTACGCAGCGTCACCCTGTTACAGACACGTGTTTGTGGCACGTTATTACCCACATGATCTAGACTTAGACTAGGCTAGAAGTGGAAAGTATCTCGGATATATATATATATATATGTACGTGCGAAAAAGTATTGAGACGTAGATAAGGATGAAGGGCTTGATCGTTTTGTAACATGCGTCCTAAAAGTTTGTACAATGCTCAATGCATCCATGTATATATAGAAGCTTATTATCCTTCTGCTTACGGGACAACGATCTAATTTTACTGAGTGCCATTTCAAATAGACATATATTAAGGTACAAAAGCAAATCTGGTGAACAAACAAAAGGGTGAAGGCCAAACGATAAAGAAGATCGTTAATAAGTCAAATAGAAACCCGAAACCGATTAGGAACTTCATGATCACCATGACTGAACCAAAGCGATACACTGGCCCTCACTCGAGGTGCAATAAGTGTAGATTCATTCATGAAGGAGATAGTGCCTGACTACACCTAAACCTAGAGAAGGAACTATTCAACATCGACTTAATCCCGATTGAGCTGAGTAGCTTTGAGGTAGTAATTGGCATGGACTGGCTAGCTAAAAATCATGCGAACATAGGGTGTCACGTTAAGGTGATAAGGATACCCTTACGAGAAAACGAAACACTCGTCGTACACGGAGGTAAGTCCGAAAAGAGCTTGAAGATGGTGTCATCCATGAAGATTCGCAAGTACCTGAAGAAGGAATATCTTGCTATTCTGGCTCATGTAGTCAAGAAGGAATAAGAAGAATAACATATGCAAGATATTCTGGTAGTGCGCGAATACCCCGAAGTATTTCCAGATGACTTACCTGGACTTCCCTCGCCTAAACAAGTCGAATTTCGAATCGAACTAGTTCCAGGAGCCGCCCCGATAGCTAAGGCACCGTACCGCCTAGCACCTGCGAAGATGCAGGAACTATCTAGTCAACTCCAAGAACTCCTGGAGAAAGGATTCATTCGACCTAATTCGTCACCATGGGGAGCTCCAGTCCCATTCGTTAAGAACAAAGATGGATCGTTACGAATGTGTATCGACTATAGAGGGTCGTACAAACGGACGATCAAAAATCGATACCCTCTCCCTCGAATCGACGATCTATTTGATCAGTTGCAAGGAGCTTCATACTTCTCGAATATCGACCTGCGATTAGATTATCATCAATTACGAGTCCATGATGAGAACATACCCAAAACCGCATTCCTAACCCGATATGGACATTACGAATTCATAGTTATGACATTCGGTCTGACAAACGCGCCTGCAGTGATTCATGGATTTACTGAACAGATTATGTAGAGCATACTTAGACAAGTTCGTGATAGTATTCATTGACGACATACTAATCTACTCACAAAGCGAGGAAGATCACGAACAACACTTAAGGCAGATATTAGAACTGCTTAGAGATGAGAAACTGAACGCCAAACTCTCCAAGTGTGAGTTTTGGATTAGAGAAGTACGTTTCTTCGGCCACGTAGTCGGCAAAGATGGGATTCACGTAGATCCAACTAAGGTTGAAGCTGTTAAGAAATGGGAAGCCCCCAGAACTCCAACAGAAATTAGACAATTACTGGGTTTAGCTGGTTATTATCGGAGATTCATCCAGAATTTCTCAAAATCCTCACAACCGCTAACCACGCTAACACAGAAGGACAATAGTTTCGTCTAGGGAAAGCCACAGGAGGATGCTTTCCAAAATGTTGACGCATAAGTTATGCAACGCGCCAATCTTGGCATTACTGGAAGAATCAGATGATTTCGTAATCTACTGCGACGCTTCACACCAAGGTCTTGGATGTGTGTTGATGCAAAGAGACAAAGTCATAGCTTACGCATCTAGAAAAATCAAAACCCACAAGAGAAACTATACGATCCACGATTTAGAGTCGGGAGTCGTAGTCTTCGCACTTAAGTTTGGAGACATTACCTCTACGTAACCAAGTGCACGATATACACGGATCACAAGAGTCTCCGCCATATTTTCGAGCAAAAGATGCTTAATATGCGCCAGAGGAGATGGGTGGAGTTATTGAATGATTACGACTGCGAGATTCGATACCACCCAGGC
This sequence comes from Logfia minima, assembly GCA_963921325.1. Classification (NCBI taxonomy): domain Eukaryota; kingdom Viridiplantae; phylum Streptophyta; class Magnoliopsida; order Asterales; family Asteraceae; genus Logfia; species Logfia minima. The sequence goes on from OY992777.1 coordinate 13,588,918, forward strand.
AAAGCAAATGTAGTGGCAGATGCGCTAAGTCGAAAGGAAAAGGTGAAGCCCTCACGAGTACGAGCATGCATAACACTCGTGCAAACTAGTCTGAAAACTCAAATTCAACTTGCTCAAGAAAAGGCCTTAAGGACCGAGAATCTGAAGGAAGAAACCTTGCACGGCCTTGAGCAAAGATTCGAAACCAAGTCTGATGGGGTGAAGTACTTTAAGGATAGGGTTTGGATACCCAAGGACTATGAATTGCGAGACTTGATTTTGGAAGAAGCCCACAAGTCACGATACTCAATTCACCCCGGGGCCGACAAAATGTACAAGGATGTCAAAGAATACTACTGGTGGCCCGGAATGAAGAAAGACATTGATGTCTACGTTGCAAAATGTTTGACTTGCTCTAGAATTAAGGTATGTGACAACCCTCGCAAACTGGTAAATCCGTACACACTAAATCATGCATTCTTACGCTAATTCCCTCATAATCAAAACGAATTTGGTTTAAACTGAGATAAGTCTAGCACACGCCCACGTTGCACATTTTGGTGCACACTATTTTAATGCATGATGCATTACGTTTAAGTAATTATTGAGAATTGCACAATATAAATCGGATGGTTTCCGATAAACACGAACGTTGGTGATAACTTTTTCCCGAACGGTGTAAAACTATTGAATGTAATTAGTAGTTAACTACTTATATTATTATGCTACTTAAACTAATCATTTAGAAGCTTAAACATGTCAAAATAATTCTAAGCAAGCTAGCACATAGCTCTAATTTAACCAAGCAAGCTAGCACATAGCTTTAATTAAATCCAAGCAACCTAGCTAGCATGTCACTTAATTCAAATGCAGATTCCTTTTCTACGTGATCTCACTTCGCAAGCTCCTTTCTCAACCATATGTTTTCTCCTACTTGGTTACTTGCTTAATTTCACACTCACATGTTTACTTGCTTGCTTATAATCCAACGCCACTTGCTCCCTTGATTTGATTGAAAGACTAAGCACCTCCCATCACCACCTCCTCTTGCTTCACATTTAAGAAAGACATTAAGCAAGAGAAAACATTACGTACACACACTTCACAATTTCATTTCAAAAATTCTGCACATTTCTCTCCCTCATTTTCCCTCTCATTTCACCACTTTCACCACCTCCTTCAAGAACAACCACCACAAACCACCATGAACCACCACCTTTTATACCTCATTTTTCACCTCCTTTCAAGCTCTTGATCATCATTAAGTATTTAAAAGGAGATTTGGGTTGAAGATTTCAAGTTCTCTTCTTTCTTACCATTTCATCCTAGAGAATTGTAAGGAAACTCTTCATTTTGATCTCTTCATTTCCTTCATTTAAAATACTTACATGCTAGATGTTCACTCATACGTTAAAATCAACTAATATATAAGTATATATGTGTGATTAATGGTGAAAACTCGTTAAAAAGAACTAAAGAAACTCAAAACTCAAAGAAACTTACTTGACAAAAACTTTGGACGAATTTAGAAGATCATAACTCGGTCATAAAATAACCAAATCTAATGATTCTTGAGCCTAAAATTAAGTTTAAGAAGTTAGGTTTCCAACCCAAGTGGTCTCATGTAATTTGGACAAGTTTTGATACCTCAAATCGATTTTATAAGAACATGTGTCTAATCTGTCTTCAGGAGACGAAATATGACTCTACTTTAAGAGACCATAACTTTTATCCACAGATCCAAAAGAGATGAATCTTTTTCCTAAAGGTCACATTTTGTCTTATCTTTAAAAGTAGTATGATCACGTTTTGTGAAGATGAGTCTAGCTCTGTGAACAAGTAATTTTCCTATCAACTGTCCAGAAACGTAGCTGCTGTACCTTTGTGTACTAATAAATAGTTTCCTTATACTTGTTTAAAAATTATGAATCTTACTTTTCTGTAAACCTAAGACATAGGGGAACATATGATAAAAATTTCATAAGAAAATAAGTTCGTTTGACCAGTCAAAACGATACCACAAGAAGGGTAAAAAAATGGGCAGAATCTGTTAAAAATGTAAACAGCACTAACTGTGGTCAAACAGTATTAACTTTGGTCAAACAGTATTAACTTTGGTCAAACAGTACTAACTGTGACTTAACAGCACTAACTGAGGTCAAACAGTACAAACTATGGTCAAACAGCACTAACTGTGACTTAACAGCACTAACTGAGGTCAAACAGTACAAACTTTGGTCAAACAGCACTAACTGTGACTTAACAGCACTAACTGAGGTCAAACAGTACAAACTTTGGTCAAACAACACTAAGTGTGACTTAACAGCACTAACGACACTAACAGCACTAACTGTGGACTAACAGCACTAACGACACTAACAACAGTTACTTAACAACACTAACGACACTAACTTTGGCTTAACAACACTAACAAGGAAAACAACATTAACGAAAAATAACACTAAACTCTGTGAAGCCAACAAATTCCAATCTTGAACAAATAGAGAAATGTATTCAAACGCTACGTTTTGAACAAATGATAATGAAGATTTCTAATCGATTTAATAATCGCGTTTTCAGTAACGATATACATTGTAGGTTTAAAAACCTTAAATGTACACTGTAATAACAAAGTAATTATGTTTTCGATAAACATACAAGTATGCATACAAAACTATCACCAACGGGTCGTACACCTTTCGAAAACGAAATACTCTTTCAACCTACTAATTGAGTGAACAACTAGCATAGATATGCGGGTAGCCACCTACTATTACAAGCATAGATGTGCGGGTAGCCATCTACTTTTACAAACCTAGATACGCGGTTAGCTATCTACTTATACAAACGACCTCACGCGTATAGGGCGCTAGGAGGCTATTTTGGGCAAACTTATTTCTGTAAACGCTAGCTCTCACAAAGCTCACCAGGTAAGTTCAAAGCCCCTATTTTACTGCTTTTTACTGCTTTCTAAATTTGGGGTGAAAAACATATGTACTGTTTACATACAAACTGATTTCATGCGATGATTGAAAACCTGACAACGAATCCTTGTGCGAACCTACGTTAAACTAGTTGTAGTGCATAGAAGTCCTCATGACTACAAACTGTAACCATTAGCTAGATGACGCTAGCCACAGAATATGCGAATAGTACTATTGGGATGACATCCCTCCCACTTTTGTTAGTCATGCTAACTGCCGACTGTATGTCGAGACGAGGAGCGTATATTTTATTGGTCCCAGGCAAAAACAACTAAAAGTCGTGGTTTGGTTATAGGCCTAGGTGTCAGCACTTTAACTCGTAAGGTCTTGCAAACCTTCGAGGGATCACCGTCAGCTACTTATTGTTTCAAACTATATATCATCGTACTATTTGCCATGGATGGCACGAAATGATTTCTGAAACGTTTACTAAACGCTTGGTTTAATTGATGGTGTCTTAAACCTGTGAATTTCACTCAACAATTTTGTTGATCCTTTTAACTATGTTTTTCAGGGAATTAGCAGCGACGTAAGATCATGCATGCATATTTTGGGACCCTTGCTCACCACGATGAATAGGATGCCATTCTTTGATAACATTGAAACTATGATTTTATGATTAAAATGTTAATCATATTGTTTTGCTAAATATCTATCGTCTTGTAAACACGATGAACATGTAACCGTGAAATTTAAACTATTTATGGCATTCTAAGTATATGTTTGCGATAATCATATGCTCTCGATTTAATTGTCAAAACGATCCCCGTCACGCCCCGTGCTTCCGCATTGCTTAACGTGACACGATTTTATTGGGGTGTGACAAGGTAGAACATCAGAAGCCATCAGAGTTGTTACAACAACCAGAGATACCCCAATGGAAATGGGAACATATAACGATGGACTTCATCATTAAGCTACCCCGAACATCGAAAGGACATGACTCTATATGGGTTATCGTAGATCGAATAACAAAATCCGCTCACTTCTTACCTATTCGAAGATCACTAACATGGAGAAGCTCGCTCGAGCCTATATTAACGAAATTGTGTCACGCCACGGAGTGCCTGTTTTCATTATCTCCGATAGAGATAGCTGTTTCACGTCACTTTTCTGGTAATCGTTACAGAAAGCGTTGGGTACGCAATTAAACCTAAGTACAACGTACCACCTTTAGACAGATGGACAAAGCGAGCGAACGATTCATACGTTGGAAAACATGCTTCGAGCATGGGTACTAGACTTCGGAGGAAGTTGGGATATCCACTTACCATTCGTAGAGTTTTCATATAACCATAGCTACCATACTAGTATACAATGCGCTCCTTATGAGGCATTATATGGACGAAAATGCCGATCACCTTTGAGTTGGTATGAAATCGGTGACAAACACTTAACTAGGCCTGACCTTATCCAGGAAACCACAGACAAAATCTCGATCATCCGAGAACGACTTAAAACCACCCAGAATCGGCAGAAAAGCTATGCAGATAACCGTAGAAAATCCCTAGAATTCCAAGTAGGTGAAAAAGTATTCTTGAAAGTATCACCATGAAAAGGGATTGTTCGTTTCGGCAAAAGAGGCAAGTTAAGCCCACGTTACATCGGACCTTACGAAATCATTGAACGAATCGGTCTGCTAGCTTACAAACTTAATTGACTATTAGAATTAGGTGCGATTCACGATACGTTCCATTGTATCGAACCTTAAGAAATTTCTAGTGAACGAATCATATATCTTACCTCTAGATGGAGTCAAAATCGACGATCGCTTACACTTCACTGAAGAACCGGGTGGAATCCTTGACAAGGAAGTTGAACGTTTGAGACGTAGCAAATTCCGATCTTCAAAGTTCGTTGGAATTCTAAGCGTGGACTTGAATAAATCTGGGAACGAGGGGATTTCATGAAATGGAAATACCTTCATCTATTCACGAACTGAAACTCAGAGCATGCCCATTTGAATTTCGGGACGAAATTCATTTTAACTAGGGGAGACTGTGACAACCGTAAAAAATCTCAGGTCAATAACGCACTTAGATTCCTAGTCTATCTATTTATGATTACAACACTCAAAAATCCTAGTGAAAAGTCTAGGTTACGACTCCTTAAGTACTGAAACCGTAAGTTACCGAAATAGCGTAACGTTTTAGGAGATTGCTTAGCGGACTTTAAGACCGTGAACAACTTTAAATTAGGTTACAAAGTGCCAAAGAAAACAAATGAAATTAAATTTCATATGTCATCACAAAATATTTATCATATCACAAAAATCGGAATTTAACTGGAAATTTCGTAACTCGGTAACACGACTGGAAGTCGGTTTATTAACTCGCAAATGTCAATCGTGATCGAATCAAATACATTTTGATGAATGTTATAAACTTATAAAATAAAGTTTCATGACTCACACTTTAACCAACAAAAACATCACAAAAATCGGAAATTAACCGAAATGTCATAACTCGGCAAACGCAACCCGAATCGAATAAACGAAACTCGAATTTGACAAACTAATACTTGAATATCCATTATAAACAATCTAAAATACAATTTGAAGTATTTTAGAAATTTAGAACATCAATTTTTATAACCTAAATATTAAGCATTAAAACAACACAATTTAAAGTCTTGAAATATACAAGACTTGTGAAATTTTAATACAAGTAAATACTATAATTAATATACATTTTATTTTGACAAAAAAATAAGTTAAATACCTCATTTTATTGACCAAAAACCGGACCTCCCATTCCCCCACTCAAAACTCTTCCTTTTCTTACAAAACTCCACTCACTTTACATGCAAAATCACTTCTACCACTTTCACACACTTTGTCTAAATCATTCTTTCATTTCTCTTTCAAGAAACACACACAATTCTCTCATTTCACACACTAATTTCCAGAAAACTTTCAATTAAAAATCACACATGCAAAGGTGTTCTTACATAAGAACAACATCTCTAAGGTAAAACATACCATTCCTTACTTCCATTCTTGCATTTACTTACTTTTAAATTCATAAAATGTTTGGATTATACACTTTATTCATGGTTATAATCCAAATACATGAGTTGATGTTTGTAAGTTCCCTTACACTTGTTTAAGTGTTAAAACAAAAGGGACTTACACTTGCTAGAATAAATGATTTAAAATGTTAAAATATGTTTATGTTTATGTAAAAAACATGTTCATGCATAAAAGACAAGACTTCAATCTTTGGATGAGGTCTAAAAATCGTTTGGTAGTGAAATCACTCCAAAAAGATCATTTTGTCATGCATGTAATCTGTCCAGATTTTGACCCCACTTTGATCGACCATAACTCAGTCAATAATGGTTCAAAAATCGTGATTTTTCTTCTATAATTTAGCTTAATGTCTTACCTTTCAAACCCCATTGGTCTCACTCAAATCCATTGAGTTTACGACCTCCAAATGTATCACACGAATCTGATGCGCAAACAGTAACTTTTATGTTAGCACCTTGATGTGATACTTGTTCATAGGTCTTAAAGTATTCAATAAATCTAAGAAAAATTATTTTAGACTCCTAACATGCATATCTCAGTAGAATAAAAATATAGAAATTTATCTTGATGATTAAGTATTTTTAGAAACTGCATGAACATCATGCATTATTTTAGCCTTGTAGAATGTAAATAATTGTATTGTGATGAATCAAAAATACAAAAATACTAGATAAAACGTGTTAAAAATTTGGGGATGATTTTTCTCAGTAACTATATCATGAAAAGAACTTTGAAAATAAAAATGTGAATTTTTGGAAAAACATAAGTATTTTTCCTAGTTTAATACAAATAAAGTCTATAAAGAGGAAAAATATTCATGAAAAATACTTTTTGACATCAAAAAAATATGTAAAAATTCCTGTATCATTTTCCACAAAAAAATGACACTATCCTCAAAATTTGACACACATTGGAAGTGAATTGATACGTTTTCCGATTTATGTCTTGATTAAACACATAAAGTTAGGAACCAAAGTTCCAGTGCTCAAAACAACATGAAAATTTTACAAAAACCTAAAAATGAGTTAAAACTGATCTAGTAAAAATTTTAGAATTTTTCATGAGTAATTACTATTTTTCTCATATTTATAACACTTTATAGACATTAATTGATTAAAAATAATCTGTATGTCTAAAAATCACCAAATTTTCACAGAAAATTTGTGAACTATATTTCATGTTTCCTACCAAGTTTGGTAATTTTTAGATGTTGTATTTATATATTTCCATTATTTTGTTCGCAACTCGAACAATTACCGACAACGTAAATTAAATGGAAATTCGAACTTTAGCGGCACTTTGTAATTTAATTAGCTAGCTAAGTAATCCTAACAAACTGTATTAGTCAAGAAACTAATTAGAAATCTTGTGTTCTTAGGAATTGAATAGGAGTCAAACCCGGTCGGTACGCGCATTATATCCATCTGTACGCTCACGCTCGAACTGTGAGTTTCATAGCCCCTATTTTTAAACGCTTTGATATGATTTGGGGTGAGAATACATGCTTTTTCTTTTGTGGTTACAAGTACATATAAACTGTTACGTATTGCATAAGTTTCCACTATTCAAATTATATGGGCCTCTATCATGAATTGTTAGTTATGGACTTAAACGCGAATATTGTGAATAGATCTATTGGCTTGACACCCCCGTCTGGGTTGGTCGCGCCAACTCAAAAAACGGACGCATAATCATTTGACCCACTACGAGTGTTGTGAATAGAACACTTGCGAGGCAACTAAATTGTTAAGGTTTCAATTCATGAGCTTATGGCAATAGTAATACACTTTGATATTGTGATAAGACAAAATAACTTGAAATCTCGTAACCACGGGTCTACTTTACAAATGCTTACACCTATGAACTCAACAACTTTATGTTGACGTATTTTAACATGTATTCTCAGGTAACTAAGGAGCTATGTAGTTGTGCCGTTGTGTCGCACTTTTTGACGTAGGAGTTACATTCACTTGGAAGGACTTAGCATGAACTCTGTCAATTTCAATCAAGCTAGTTATTCGTTAAAGTTTGTAATGGTGTTGCTAAGACTATGTAATTTAAGGGTGTTGTTTAACGACTCTCTTAGAAGTCGTTCATTGTAATCTTTGTTCGTGATCCGCGCACGTCGCGCTCCCACCAGCAATCGGGGTGTGACAGATTGGTATCAGAGCCAAGGTTATAGTGAACTAGGTTGCATTAGTGAGCCTAGACTATAACCATTAAGTTAGTGTTCCTTCCAAGTATGAGTAGTTCGGGTGTTGCATCCTTCGAATTTAATTTAACATAGCTTGATCAACTATGTACAATTAAAGGTGAAGCGATGCAAGACCGGAAGCGGATATAGGAATAAGTACGTGTCGTAGAACTCATTTAATGTCACACCCCAGTTTCAGGCGGGGGTGCGGCGTGCGTGGATCATAACAAAAATTACAATGAACGACCTCTAAGTGAGTCGTTAATACAAACATTGTTTAAATTACATAACCTTCAAATGTTCAACATCCAAGTTTTAAGTCTTAACAATCATAGGATCGAACTTTATCGAATACTAGCTTAAGTTCAAAATGATAAAGTTTATACAAAATGCCATTCCATGTGAGTGCGACTCCTATGTCAAAAGTGCGACGCGACGGCACAACTACATAGCGCCTTAGTTACCTGAGAATACATGTTAAAATGGGTCAACATAAAGTTGGTGAGGTCATAGGTGTAAAGAGTGTGTGTAAAATAGTACAGTGGATTACAAGATTTCAAGTTATATTGTTGTACCACAATATCAAATGTATTATTATTGCCATAAGCTCATGAATCGAAACCTTAACAACTATTGCCTCTCAAGTGTCCTATTCAAACACTCGTATGTTTCAAATGATTATGCGTCCGTTAGATTTTTAGTCAAGTTGGCGCGACCAACTCGGACGGGGGTGTCAACCCAATAGATCTATTCACAACATTCACGCTTAAGTCCATAACTAACAATTCATGATAGAGGCCCATATAAAATGAATTGTAGAAACTTACGCAATACATAATAGTTTATAATGTACTTGTAACCACAAAAGAAAAAGCATGTATTCTCACCCCAAAACATATCAAAGCGTTTAAAAATAGGGGCTATGAAACTCACCTTAATAAGCAAGTTTTGGTGTTTGACTACGGACAAGAGTTTGTTGCGCGAGATTATCCTAATTGCGTCCTAGATTAATAAAGCAATTTTAGTGACCGAATGATATGCTTAATTCAATAAGTTAAAAGAAAAATTCTTGAAAGTTAGGTTTCTCATAGAACTTATTAAATTATGTTAATCTTATGGAAAAGAAAGGAAAAAAAAAATGTACGTGATTATGTTTGTTCATTAACAAATTCAAGGTTGTTTGTACTTGTAATATAACCATTTTTATTTAAAATATTTTCATGACCCATCTTAGGGTATTTCTAGCTAGTCACTTATCAAATCAACCAATTCTAAAGTTATAACCCATATGTATATTATCAAAACAAAATTTTTAAGGGAAGCAAGAATCTGTCCAGATTTTTAGGTCACTTAGAGGAACCTTTTGACCTAGATTAATAATTTATTTGACCAAGCCCTTTTAACACCTAAAAATATTATGTCTTAGGAGTGTTTTGGCTCTGGTCTTGTAATTTTTGAAGGTGTTTAGCCCATGTAAATGGTCTCTCAAACTCAGTCTCATCAGATTCAAAAAGCTGATGGACCTTTCTGTGATCATCAACCATTTGGGCATTGAGTCCTTTGAGTTAGGAAGAGATACCATACTAATTTTAAAGCTAAGACATTAAACTAAACTCCCCAAAAATAATTGAAATTTTTCATGGAGTTTTGAGCAAGATATGACCCTTCAAAGTTGGGTAAAGAAATCTGTTCATAAATGACAGATTCACCCCCTTGTCATTTGACAAGTGTTTGAAGGTCCAAATCTTAATATTTTTGCATGAGACCACTTGGGTTTGAAAGGTAACATAAATATCTAAATTCCAGAAGAAGAATCATCATTTTTGGTGGAGTATTCATGGAGTTACAGCCTTCTAAAGTCGACTTTGATTTTCTGACAGAAAGCTGTTCAAAATCTCATACCCCCCAAAAATGCATTCATTTTCCCATGACCCCAAATATTTGTAGAAATCTATTACTAACACATTTGAGCAAGTTATTAAGAGAGTTTTTATGATTTAAAAATACAAAAACCAAAAGAAACTAAGATTTCTTTGCATGCATGTAAATAAGAACAATCTATAACAAAATCCAATACAAGAACACGAATTTTTGAACTTGACTTTGGTTTGATCATGGATTATCCTTTTTCTTTAACACATAAAGTGTATGAAAAGTTAATCTACAAACATCAAGATTAATGTAATGGATCCTAACCATTGAGGGGCTTAGAATCCGAAATAAAAGGAAATAACACTAAGAAAGGAGAAAACAAAGAGTAGAAATCGTGTATTACCTTTGTGTTACTTGAAGACCTTCAAGAACACTTTCAAACTTGATGTTTTTGATGAAATGTGGTTGATGTGGGGCTGATTTTGAGTGTGTGTTTGTGTGTTTTCTTGAGAGAATTAGAGAGAAAATTCTAGAGAGAAAAAGTGTGTGTGTGTTTTTGGGAAAATGAGAGAGTAATTGGGGTAATTAAGGTTTGGAAAATGTAAGGGTGTGGGGGAATCATTTGGGCCGGTTTTTGGGGTGTCCAAGAGGCTCCCAAAATCATTTTTTATTTACATAAAAATATTAGGATTAAACTTGTATTAATATTGTATTTAAATTGTATAAGTATTATAGTATGTAAAGGTTTATTTCGAGACGTTTTTGGGAGTAATATTTGAGTTATAAAAATTGATGTTATTTATTTCTAAAATACCTTACCTTGTATTTAGTTATCTCACTATTGATGTTCACGAGTTATTTTATTTGATTCGAGATGCGTTTGCCAAGTTACGGAATCCTGAAAATTTTCGATTTTTGTGATAATGTAATATTTTGTGCTGAACTGTGAGGTTTAAATTTTCTTTGGCACTTCATAACCTAATTAAATAGTTCTCATAGACTTAAGGTTCACTAAGAAATATCTAAGACGTTATTTGATTTTAGTAAACCTAAGGAGTAGTAATCTAGAATTTTTGATAGAACTTTAAGAATGATGTAAACGTAATTTGAGATTTTATAGACTTAAGTGTAGCAATGACCTGAGATTTTGACGGTTGTCACATTTAAGTTAGTACAATTCCTTTAAGTGTGCTTAGTACCTTCATATGCTTGGACTTGATATACCTCTAGGAATTAAATTATCTTTTGGTAGTCTTATCACTTCGCGTCTCTCAATCCACGATGCTGGATCGACCAACGGTTCCGGTTACGTCACTAGTCAAACCAGGACTAACCCGCCTAACACAATACCCGAGGAAGAGGAGCCCTTGATGGAGATCGAATCCACACACGTCGTAAGCGATTATACGTCACCGACGCCCGTTTTACCCGAGCCACCTCTGTATGGCCTGCGTACGAGAGACACCACATGTAAGAGCATCGCCATACCCACCCGAGTATCTTTAGGAGCGCCACGACCAGCAGCCGCGAAACCCCTGAGAGTCGTTTTCCGGAATCCCGAAATCACGAGACCCTAGTATGACCTTCATGATAGCACGTACTATGGATGCCATAACCGCCGAGCTTCAGATTTAGCAAGCAAGAAGTGCCTATCAGAGATAGTTTCTGGCAGATGCGGCATATTTGATAGAGAAGCAGACTCATCACATGATTAGCGCTTTGGAGATCGATTCTAAACACGAAGTGAGTGGCGACACTCCAAGAGTATCACCGACACCAGTGCTATCCCAACCAGTTTCCCTAGGGACCATGCATTAGGCAAACGGGTAGAAAGAGAGTTCCGATACTGAGGAGAGTGACGATGGGAGTACCGCATCAAGATGTGGGCGATCAGGCAGAAAGGTTAGAGCAATTGTCGGAGTAGACGACTAGAGCATAGGAGGTAGCAAGTGCGGTGAGGAACACTACTAGGAGGATGATGTTGTTATCCTTGTTAGTGGGAGGACTTGTGTTGCTCATATTGCTGTTGTTTATCTTGAGTGTTATGTTCCGGGGATTGTGATAATCGAAGTGCTTAGTGACAAAAACTTAGATTGTTAAAACTTTTTGTACAAGAAAAACATTTTATGTTTTGATATCCTTAAATGTGTTAGCGGCTTTGAAATTAAAAATTTTGTGCTAAGATTTTGTTAAAAAGGCTATTATGATGCACGTCTGATTCAAAAACCATGTAGGAAATGTAGGTTTAATATAATGAAAATCTTTTGACATTTTGTTTACCTACACGATTATGATCATTACAAATCTCAAGTTTTATGGTATATCATACGTGAAATTTTTTGAGGTCAAGTTCGTACAAAAGAAAATCTTCATTTTGTCACTAATATTAGGATGCACTGTCATAGGAAATGGCAGGCCTCATTATGAACGGTTACTTGTATGACAAAGACTCAATCCACGAGGAACAGATTCAGTACGAATACCTTGATGAGGAGGTAGTTCCGATGGAAGAGATAGTCAAAGAAGTCGACGAGAACCAAAACGTCGGGATAATACATGTTGACGAGTATGAAAGATTAAGAGATCAAATGGAAGAATTGGATGCCCGAGTTTGGGAACTTAGGATGAGGTGCAAGACCTATGAGTTAGAGTAGAGAATTGCAAAAAGGCATATTCTCGTGCAAATCAAGGGCAAAATTTACTTTTGGAAGAAGCTGCCCAATTATCTGAAAGAAAGAACAAAGTCTTGGATCATGAAGAAGTGTCAGCAAGTCACAGTAGACACGGTGATCTACGCAGCGTCACCCTGTGGATCCCTTAATGGTGATCTTTACTCAAATCATATGGCTAATGAAGACAAAACAATAGATATAAAGTTTGTATTGAATGCAAATCAAGTGAGAACAAAACTTTATAATCACTAATCCCCAAAATATTCCCTTACAATCAGTGAAGCAGCCAAAACAGAGAATAAAAATGATTGGGAAAAATGTCTTACCCTAAATATCTCTAACAAGGGTATTTATACTAAACTGTCTGGCCGTTCTGCGACACAAGCCTTGTGTCGCAGAGATCACTAATGCGACACAAGCACTGTGTCGCAACTACAACTCATGCGACACAAGCCTTGTGTCGCAGTACACAGGAAATGTAATTTTCTAAGTCTATTACATATACAGACACAGTACAGACTTGACCAACTGACAGACACTCTAATATGTATCAACAAACTCCCCCGTGTCTTCAGCTTGGTCTTCAAGATCTTCGTTCAAACCCAGCCTGCTGGGAATACACCGCCAGCGTGTATCCCATGTGTCACACAAACATTAACAATCCTCTGAAATTGAAGTGCGATCTTCTTGTTCACAGCATTCTTCTCGTTGAAGCGAATCGGATTGTCAAACAGTTTTCTCAAGTCCTTTGATGACATGTTTATTAAGCTCATAGGATCAAACACTCTAAACTGAGCTTTCTTCAAACCATACAGCGAGTTCCTCTCTGGTTGCTCTGTATCAGGAACAAAAACCAAAACCGCTTCACCGGTATGAGCATCCAGTTCCCAGTAATGAAATCTTCTCAGAAAGTCCAGGGGAATTGTTTCCAGAGGAATATTCTTCAAACAATCAGCCGGAGGATAACGCATTCTGCATATTGGCTGTTTGGTCACCGGGTCTATCCTTTTCTTATAGATATACCTAATTCCCAAAGTCGGTTTGATGAAGTTATATCTCTTTGTGCGTATCTCTCGCTGTAGAGTGGTTTGGATATAATTTGCACGATCATCTTTGGACGGATTTATCAAAGAGAGTTGAGCAAGACGATTTACTTCTCCTTTTGGTAAAGTGCTCAACTTGGTGAATGATCTTTTGAAATATTGGATACCATCAAGTCTCTTGATCATGAAAACACCATTTGATACCTTCCAACTCTTTATCAACCCCGTATACACCCCACTAACCTTGTATGATTTACAAGTTACGGGTACCTGAATTCCAGCCTTACCATGAGGCCACCATTTAGCAATTTTCTCAGCTCTTGTTTCAGTAGTTTCAGTTTCAGGAGCCTGAGCATCAGATGCATTATCAGTTTCTTCTTCACTTTCATCCTCAGAAGAATCAGTCTCAATGGTCGGTGCATCATCATAGAACTCATCATCATCAAGTCCTTCCTCCCCAATATCAACATCATCGGAATCCTCAAAGTTTTCACTTTCATCATTAGAGTTAACTTCATTTAGCATACGTTGGAAGAATGAAAGATCTGCACACGAATAATCGACAGCCAAAGGTCTCGGCTGGCCTGGAGTGTAATGCACGGGGAAGTACTCTAAAGAAGGTATTTCATTAGATTGTTCAATTTGTACATCATCAGATACAGACTCTGATCCCGGTCCTATTGGTTCTATTGATGGACCGGCGGGAACAGACTCCCCCGGACCAATAGACCGGGTCTCAAACTCCCTAAACCTATCCTCTAATTGTGTGATTCTAGACGTTTGAGCTTCAATTAGGGCGGCTTGTGACTGAATGAGATTGGCTTGATCGTGCACAGTCTTTTGCATCTCCTCCATCCGATCTAGAAGTTGCTTTATAATGTCAGGATGAGGATGCACAGGAGTCTGAATCTCCGAAGGCCCAGCAGTTGAGGAAGTGCGCGGTCGACTGGATGTAGGAATGTCGTCTGAGACAATGTAAGTGACATCCTCACGTGGCCTTTTGCCCGTCGACCTGGGAGGAGAGGGACAGATCTCATCAATATCCCGCATAATATCTTCAAATTGAGGATCGGGATTTTGTTGTTGTTGTTGTTAAGACTGTTGTTGTTGTTGTTGTTGTTGTTGTTGAATCTGTTGTTGTTGGTGTTGGTGTTGTTGTTGATGAATCGGTGCTGTGGTGGAGGTGACAGTGGCCTAGGAATAGGAGCCGGTTCGGCAAATTCGTCACCCTCCGGGAGGCACATAGGCCTCATCCACAATGTGTCCAAAAAGAGGCACGTCAGGTGGAACCGGTGCACCCTTAGCATATTGGCCGGAGACCACAAAAATTCTGGTATTCATTGGCGTTGGTCTGAATTGGTGCTGTGGGGCCACCGGTAATCCCGGGAGCAGGTGGTTGATGAGTAGTTGAACGAATCGTGGGTACAGAGCCCATTGGCTCTCACCTGCTTGAGTGTGGTCTACCAAAGCTCGAAAGATATATCCTGAAAAATTGTAGGGCTTATTGTATACCAGCGCCAGCATTGCTGACGCAGTCGAATGGCTGATGCCATCGAAACCAGCTTTTCGTGCAAAAAGGCACACGATCATTATATGCATCAAATACCGCCAGACCTTGGTGAGAAAGGCCTTGCGATATTGATCTCTGGGAATGGTTGGATAGCCCAGACGTATCATACAGCCAGATATAAAACGCATTTGAAAAAGTAACGGGCATTTCTGAGTTGTCAGGAAACTCAAAGAACTCTCTGATAGTCTGTTCGGATATTATGATTTCACGATCATGAACTCGGGAGATAATCCTGGTGTATGGGAGATCTGAGTTTATCGCCGCATTATCCCAAAAATCCGTGACGTGATCACGGTAGATAGCGGTAGAGGCCGTGATGGCATTATAGATCCGAGAGCGGCGAAGAAAAGCGATCATGGGTCTATATGGTGCGGCCGACTCTTTGTCATCATCTAAAAAAGCAGTCACATTGTGACGTGGTTCCCAGAACAAAGCGTTCACATTTACACCTGCCATATCTGTAAGAAGACGAGAAACTTGAAAGCCGTTATTTTCAATAAATAACATTGACATTTGTGAATTAAAAATGTCTTGCGACACAAGCCTTGTGTCGCAGGATAGACTGCGACATAACGAGTTATGTCGCAGTTTTGCAATAAAATCAATTTAATGATTATTCAGCGACACAAGGATTGTGTCGCACATTTAGGTCAGCGACATAGCAGTAGTGACGCAGACAATTCAGCGACATAAAGCAGCGACACAAAAATTGTGTCGCAGCTTAGCAGCGTCATAGAACAGCGACACAAGTATTGTGTCGCATCAAGACCAGCGTCATAAGGCAGCGACACAACGCTTGTGTCGCAAAGATGAACACTTTGAAACCCAGATTTTTTCAGATGAACAAAAATTGGGGGTTTGTGTTTATATCATGTCCGAAGGTATACCATTATAGCAGGAACATAAATCAACAAGTATTACACATATTGGAACACATTTAGGTAGTTAATTTCGCTAAAATATAACCCTAAATAAACCGAAAGTTTAAATTCAAATGTGACATTCAATAAGCGATGAAAAATGGTAAAAGTGGTACCTATAAGCGCGTTTGAGTAAGGAGAACACGATTCAAGTGAAGAAAACACTAGAAAATCCACAGAACAGTCCAAGAAATTCGAAGAATGGAGCGGGCGTGTTGTGTCGCTGAAAACTGTTGTGTCGCAGGTTTTGAATGTTTGTGTCGCTGGTAATTAAATTCTAATTACAGTGACACGAGGGTATTTATACCCCTGACATAAGGCAGCGACACAAGAAGCGACACAATGGTTGTGTCGCTGAGGTGTCAGCACAATAGGCGACATAATAGAGCGACACAATGATTGTGTCGCTGGGCCACAAAGTATGCGACACAAGTCTTGTGTCGCAGGATAGTCAACACAAAATAAGCGACACAAGCCTTGTGTCGCAGAAGTCAATCAAGAGTTCACGTTTTTAAGATTTTTAGTATATGTGACACTTAGTGAACAAATTAAATAAACTAAATAGCAAAATAATAAATAAATAATAAATAAAAAACATAAAAGAACAGTTTGAGATGTGTCATTGTAGGAATCATATTGGAAAGACAGACTCGCAAGACAATATCAAACTTTAATTCGATTATCAGTATAGATGTCCAATTTTAAGTTGATCTAGAAAGTTATCAAGCCTTAGACGCAGTCTGAAACAAGACGATTATCAGTATTGTTTGTCCACTTAAACATGTAACACACTCAACTTCAAGCATAGCAGTTATTATTAGAGTGAATCAAACTCTGTGACTCCCACATAGATATACTCCTAGTATCAAGACATGCCCAAAGCTTTGATTAGTTAGAGAAAGCATTTGAATTCAACACTTTTAAGAATCAAGCCAGCGGTGACAGGTCTGTACTTACGTACAACAGAGCGACATACACTTGATTCAGGTGTAAGCAAAACAGACTTGGTCAAACCATTTGGTGACCTTGTGAGTAATCTTTGATTTTATAAGATTTAAAAGTACTTTGACTTATGTTTGCTTAATGTTTGAAAGTATACTGACTGAGACCAGGTCTGTACAAACGTACAACAAAGGAAACAGACAGTATAAATCCCCAAATGTTGTCAGATACAAACTCAAGTCAATTGAAGCATGGCAAGCTAATACATAAGAATTTAAGACATATTGTCATACATCATATGATGGTCATCACAAAAGAGTAAACACAGAGTTAAGTATTTCTTTATTGCTCAAAGAAGTGTGGAAACATGTCTACCAATATATCGTGCAAGTAATCAGTTGTTTATAAGAGCAAGAATAACACATATTAGATAAACCTACTGATATATCGAGGATAAAATTTGAGATTGTCGTTTGAGGAGTGTCTCCTAATGTACTATCATATTCCTAGTTGTTTTGAGACACAACTAAACGTCTTTTAACAAATGTTGCAACGTTGCTTTTCTTAAATGTTAAATAAACATTAAGAATGGCTATTGCTTAGTTCCCTTTTTTTTTTTTTTTTTTTTAAGTGAAAACATTAACAAATAATAATAATAAAAACATAACAGACTAAGGTCACAAATATTACTTTTGAATGGGAAAGAAACGTAAACCTATCATGTTGACAAGCTCATCGAAACGAGCACGGGAAAAGGCTTTGGTGAACAGATCGGCATTCTGCTTAAGGGTATCTATTTGGACTAGATCAATTAGGTGTTTTTCATAACAGTCACGAATGAAATGAAACCTAATTTCTATGTGTTTGGTCTTAGAATGTTGGACAGGATTACGTGTAATGCATATAGCAGCAGTATTATCTATATGAATAGGAGTCATAGTTAAGAGTAAACCGTAATCGCGCAACTGGTGTTGTATCCAGAGAACCTGGGAACAGCAACTAGCAACAGCAATGTATTCAGCCTCTGCGGTTGAGGTAGAAACAGTTGTTTGCTTTTTGCACTGCCATGATACGAGTCGAGGTCCAAGAAACTGACACCCACCAGAAGTAGACTTCTTATCCATATTGCATCCGCCGTAGTCCGAGTCCGAATAAGCAGAGAGCGCGAAGGTCTTCTCATTTGAATACCATAGACCGAGTGTTGGTCTATATTTAAGATAACCGAAGATTCGCGTAACAGCCTTCATGTGAGACACCTTCGGTTTAGCGTGATACCTGGAGCAGAGAGAGACTGCAAAGACAATGTCCGGACGTGATGCCGAGAGATACATCAGAGAACCAATCATAGATCGGTAATCCTTTTCCGGACAATCCTCTTCATCTTCTGCTGGACCAATTTGATGATTTAGCTCTAAAGGCGTCCCATAAGGTTTATAGTCAGTCAATTTATACCGTGTAAGCATATCATTGACATACTTGGACTGATGAATATAAATCCCCTTAGCCGATTGCTCAACTTGTACGCCCAGGAAGAAAGTTAGCTCTCCCATTGCACTCATTTCAAATTCTGACTTCATAATCCGCTCGAAGTCGCGACACAGTTCATCCTTGGTAGAACCAAAAATGATGTCATCCACATACACCTGTACTAATAACAAATCCTCCCCGGCATGTTTAATGAAGAGAGTACTGTCGATTGTGCCTCGAACAAAACTGTTCTTCAGAAGATGAGTTGCAAGCCGCTCATACCAAGCTCTTGGGGCTTGATGTAGACCATACAATGCTTTGTCTAGCTTGCAGACATAGTTTGGATGAACAGAATCTTCAAATCCAGGCGGCTGTTTGACGTAGACCTCTTCAACAACCTGACCATACAGAAAGGCGCTCTTCACATCAAGTTGATAAACCCGAAATCCCTTGAAAGAAGCGTATGCCAGAAAAATGCGAATGGATTCCAAACGAGCAACCGGAGCGAATACTTCATCATAGTCCAAACCTTCAATCTGGGTGAAACCCTGAACCACTAGACGTGCTTTGTTACGAATTACCACACCCCGATCATCCTTCTTCACACGATATACCCAGCGAGTGCCAATTGGATGAACACCCTTGGGTAAAGGGACCAAAGTCCATACTTGCAACTTTGTGAATTGTTGAAGTTCTTCCTGCATAGCCTCAACCCAGTATGGATCCTTTAACGCATCAGCTGTCTTCTTCGGTTCTACTTGGGAGAGAAAGCATTCTTCAATTTTCGAAGCAAGACAAACAGGATCAGTGACGGTAATAGGAGACGATGTCGACACAGATTGTTCAGCAGCAGCAATCTGTCTTCTCGTTAAAACACCTTTGTTTAAATCACCAAGAATGGCATCAACTGGATGTGACACATTTATCCTAGAACTCGGAATTGCAGCTGGAAAGATGATAGAATCAAGGTTTGTGGAGTCAGCTTCAAGTTCGTGTTGAAGTGCCGGTAAATCTTCAAGGTCAGATGCAGGTGATTGAACAGAATCCTCAAACATTTGTTCCTCATCATTTGTAGGATCAGGAACATTCTCAGTAACGAGTGGAGGTGGATTCTCACAAGTAGCAGCAGGAGCAGTTACTGGTGTTCCTGTTGGTGGTGGAGGAACAGAGATAGGTGGAACTTCAGAAGCGATGTCCAGCCCATGAAGTAGTGTCACTATATCCTCTTCTTCATTTTCTTCAGGAACATTGAAAGAATCAAACAGAGTTTGATAGTCAAACAAATATTCGGGTCCCTTCCCTTGAGGGTTGTCAGTGTAATGGAAGAAGGTAACCTCAAAGTGTTCTTCCACACGCTTGGTCACTAGGTTATACACACGTTTGTTTGGTGAGTTATTAGAGAATCCTAGAAAAACACCTTCACAAGATTTCTCACCAAACTTAGCAATTCGTTCTTTGGTGTGCATAATAGTGCATAGACAGCCAAATGGTTCAAGAAATTGTAGATTAGGCTTTCTGTTGTTGAACAATTCATAGGATGTCTTGTTCTTCTTCTTAATCGTTAATACCCGATTTAGAACGTAGCATGCCGTATTCATAGCTTCGGCCCAGAAGGTGATTGGAAGCTTAGAGTCAGATAACATTGTACGTGCAGCCTCAATCAAGGTTCTATTCTTACGCTCTGCAACCCCGTTCTGCTGTGGAGTCCTTGCGGCACTAAATTGGTGTTCAATACCATTACTCAAACAGTACAGTTCCATAATCGAGTTCTTAAACTCTGTACCGTTATCACTCCTAATTCTTGATTCTCAAATCACAAAGATTTTGCAGTTTATCGAATAGATAAATAAGAATCTCAGGCACTTCATCCTTGGTCTTCAGAAAATACACCCAAGAAAAACGCGAATAATCATCTGTCACAACTAAGCAATAAGAAGTACCTCCCAAACTCTTCTTTCTGACAGGCCCGAACAAATCCATGTGCAAAAGCTCTAACGGCTTCTCAGTTGAATTCACCATCTTTGGTCTGTGAGACTTCTTGTGTGGTTTGCCCTTTTGGCATGGAACGCAGTGATCATTTAAACCAAAGGATTGTTTGGGAACACCTCGCACAAGATCATTCTCGATCAGGTAGTTCATCTTGCGAAAGTGCAAGTGTCCCATACGTCTGTGCCATAATAACGATTCTTTCTCAGGAGCTTTAGAAAGAAGACAAGTGAGCTGTGTAGTTTCCACAGTACTCATGTCCAGAATATACGTGTCTCGCTCCCGAGGTGCCCTCAGTAGCACCCATTCTTCAGGGATTACAAATCCCGGCTTCAATATACAACATTCAGTGTCTTTAAAAGTAGTAGTGTACTTTTTATCGCACACTTGAGAGACACTGAGGAGATTGTGTTGTAATTGCTCCACAAAATTTAACTTCTCAAAGCTTACCATTCCATTGGTAAGCGTACCTTGACCAGAAATAACTCCCCCTTTATCACCAGCGAAGGCCACATACCCTCCATTGAAAGCATGAACTTCAGATAAAAGAGAAATATCACCGGTCATGTGCCGAGAGTAACCACTGTCGATATACCATTTACTATTCTTTACAGATTCAGGTTGCTGCGGCACCACAAACAAGGTACATTAGTTAGAAATGGAGACCCAAGCCTTGATAGTCTTGGGTACTCCAGTAACATCATCAACAATGACCACATCAGTCAGAACTTTGTTTTCAAACAGATTAGAATGTTTGACTGATGAGGTATTGTTAGATGTAGAATCTTTGCAAGATTCTTTAATCTTCCAAACTTGTTTTGGTTTGGGTACTTGCAGGTCAACAACTTTGGGCTTTAAGTTTTGCAAAGTATTTTGCTCAACTTTGTTGACCTTAACAGCTGGGATAGTAGGCTTAGAGCATTTCATTGAAATAGGCTTCTTTGAAAGTTTAAGTTTTGAAATTTGAGAAACCTGTTTCCCAGACTGTTTCTTTGCAAGCACATGACAATTATTTATCAAATGACCTTGCTTCTTGCAGTAGAAGCAAGATCGTTGCTCAAAACAAGATTGAGATTTAGGAACAAACCGATGAGCTCGACCAAAAGAAGCATGTGTTGAACAATCACACTTGTGTGAGCATTCAACAGCGGCAGATGCTTTAGTTGAAATTTTAGAAGATTTATTTAATTTAATCGTTTTAGAAACAATCTTCTTTTGAGGTTCAGCCATAGCTTTACCTTTTCCTTTTGTTATAGCCTGTTCTCTTTGTTCGATAGTAATTATATGATTTTCAGGCTTGACGTTTTTCTTAACTGGTCGATACTCTTGATCAGTTATATCCTCAATTTCAATTTCCTCTTCAATAATACGAGGAAGCACAGAAAGAGTCTTTCCTAATTTAGGCTCAACTGTATTTTCAGATTTAATGAGTTCAGTCTGATGAATCGTGGCCTTAATAGGTTTAACTTTCTCAACCTTTTGAGTCTTACTTGTGTCAGACTCACTAGTATTAGCCCTAATAGGTTCGGGCCTACTAGTTTCAGGTTGTTCACATGCAATGATGACATTTTCAGCCTTAACTAGCTCAGGCTTACTTATATTGATGCTCACAGTTGGTTTGACAGTTTTAACATCTATCTTAGTAAAGATAGGCATCATATCATTGACATTATCCCTAACAGGCATAGGTAAATAATCCTTAGGAGGTGGGACTTGATGAAAACCAAGTCCTGCCTTACTCTTAGTATCAGTCCTCTGTGCCTGTAGGATCTCATCAAAGACTAGAGAAGATGTGGAAAAGTTTGAAAGCTTTTTCTTCAAATTTAGAACTTCAGTTTGAGATTCAACAAGTTCCCTTTTAACAGATGATAGCATATCAACATAGCTACCAATTTCATCTTGTTGTTCAAAAATTTTAGCTTTTAGTTCCTTTTTCTCTTCCAAAACAGCTTTTAACTTTTGACCACTGGCCTTATCACTGTCCCGTAACATATTATTTGTTTCAGTTAAATTTTCTATGACAGTGTTAAGGCGTGTGGTATCCTCTCTATACCTATTTAGCTGGTTAGTTAATTTAATGCATGATACACAAGATAAAGGTTCATCATGTACCTCATGCACTTCAGCCATTAGTGCCCGTTCTGTATCATCTTCATCTGGGTCAGACCATTCCCAAGCATTGTTGGAAAGCAGTAGCGCAGCGGAAACTATCGCTTTTTCATCAGATCTGGTCTTCTCAGATGAGTTGGACTGAGAGGGCTTGGACAAACCGGAAGGTGGATTCTTCTTTCTGTCACATTCGCGAGCAAAGTGTCCATAGTTGTGACACTGGTAGCATTTCACCTTGCTCTTATTGAATCCAAGACCCTTCTCTTCCGGGTCAGTCACGTTCTTCCGTCCAGTCTTCTTCAAAAAATTCTTTACACGTCTTGTGAGCATAGCCATGCTCCACTTTAAATCCATTCTTTCAAGCTCTTCATGATCGATTTGACTGAAATCTTCTTCAGTCATATTCACCGTGCTGTTCTTGTTTGATAGGAAATCATCATATGCTGACAGAAAAGCGGTGAATACAGCAGCATGTTCCTCAGCAACTGCAGGAGATGCTCCTTTAAGATTCGAATAAGTACCACCCCCACTTGCAGAGTTTGTGGTAGTATATCCAAATCCACCAGATAAGTTAGGAGCACCAGAACCCCCAGAAAAGAAAGCTGCCCCAGAAGCTTGATTTGCTGCAGCAGGAACATCCACACCATATAACATGGGATTCTGAATATGTGCAGTAGCCTTAATTTCCTTTTTCTGCATATCCAAGAGGTCAGCAGCAATCTGTCCAATTAGATCATCAAGCTCCATATCCATTATATCCTCATCCTTTTCCATCAGCAGCACGCGAGTATTCCATTTCTTTGGTAATGAACCCAGAAGCTTCTTGTTTACATCAGTTTTGTCGAGATTTACTCCACCCTCAACCAATTCACTTACGAGCTGAGAATATCGACTACACATATCTTCCAGAGACTCAGTAGGTAACATGTCGAAGACCTCAAACTGTTTCTTAACCAGATCCAGTTTGTTTTTTTGTACTGATCACTACCACCACATTTCTTCTCAAACCCTTTCCATAAATCATAAGCGGTCTTGTGATGGCGTAGTTGTCTCAAGATCTGTTGAGGTAAGGCCATAGTAATCGCAGAATAGGTCTTTCGTTCGGTATCGAAAGCCTTACGCTCTTCAGGAGTCATTGATTTAATGGACTTTTCAGGAATAGGTCCATTAAATATACCGGTTCGAACAGGACGTTCATATCGTTCTTCAAGATAGATCAGCATCTCAGCATCGTTGAAAGATACAAAAGCTTCAAACCGTTGATGCCAGTCTAAGTAGTTCATGCCCGTAGTGTACATCGGTGGTTTGTTTGTAGAACCCACCTCACTTGAATGCTTCAGCATTGCTCCAACCTGTTGAAGTGAAGTAGAAGTAGACATGGTAATTGACTCGAAAGACTACTCAAAAAGTTTGAAAAACTGTAAAATGCGACACAAGTGATATGTCGTAGAGTCTATGTCGCAAGAAGACGAGCAGCGACACAATGATTATGTCGCAACTGATCAGACAGCGACACAAGTGTTATGTCGCAGTGCTATGTCGCACAATTAAGGTCGCTGAAGACCTTGTGTCGCAACACTATGTCGCTGAAACCCTATAGCGACACAATATTATGTCGCACACTGTGTCGCAAACACGGCGCTGTCAGTACGAACAAGCCTCAAAAACACAGATTTTCGAACCCTAAACGTTTTTTATCCAAAAACCAATAAAGATATAGCTTTCTAGATTCAAAAACACTATAAAACAACTATATAGTACCACTAAAGAAAAATCAAATGATCAAGAAAATGCATAAAAGATTAACCAAATGATTTGAAACCACTATCAATCAATGATATTGGCTCTGATACCAATTGTGGATCCCTTAATGGTGATCTTTACTCAAATCATATGGCTAATGAAGACAAAACAATAGATATAAAGTTTGTATTGAATGCAAATCAAGTGAGAACAAAACTTTATAATCACTAATCCCCAAAATATTCCTTTACAATCAGTGAAGCAGCCAAAACAGAGAATAAAAATGATTGGGAAAAATGTCTTACCCTAAATATCTCTAACAAGGGTATTTATACTAAACTGTCTGGCCGTTCTGCGACACAAGCCTTGTGTCGCAGAGATCACTAATGCGACATAAGTACTGTGTCGTAACTACAACTCATGCGACACAAGCCTTGTGTCGCAGTACACAGGAAATGTAATTTTCTAAGTCTATTACATATACAGACACAGTACAGACTTGACCAACTGACAGACACTCTAATATGTATCAACACACCCTGTTACAGACACGTGTTTGTGGCACGTTATTACCCACATGATCTAGACTTAGACTAGGCTAGAAGTGGAAAGTATCTCGGATATATATATATATATATATATGTACGTGCGAAAAAGTATTGAGACGTAGATAAGGATGAAGGGCTTGATCGTTTTGTAACATGCGTCCTAAAAGTTTGTACAATGCTCAATGCATCCATGTATATATAGAAGCTTATTATCCTTCTGCTTACGGGACAACGATCTAATTTTACTGAGTGCCATTTCAAATAGACATATATTAAGGTACAAAAGCAAATCTGGTGAACAAACAAAAGGGTGAAGGCCAAACGATAAAGAAGATCGTTAATAAGTCAAATAGAAACCCGAAACCGATCAGGAACTTCATGATCACCATGACTGAACCAAAGCGATACAATGGCCCTCACTCGAGGTGCAATAAGTGTAGATTCATTCATGAAGGAGATAGTGCCTGACTACACCTAAACCTAGAGAAGGAACTATTCAACATCGACTTAATCCCGATTGAGCTGAGTAGCTTTGACGTAGTAGTTGGCATGGACTGGCTAGCTAAAAATCATGCGAACATAGGGTGTCACGTTAAGGTGATAAGGATACCCTTACGAGAAAACGAAACACTCGTCGTACACGGAGGTAAGTCCGAAAAGAGCTTGAAGATGGTGTCATCCATGAAGATTCGCAAGTACCTGAAGAAGGAATATCTTGCTATTCTGGCTCATGTAGTCAAGAAGGAATAAGAAGAATAACATATGCAAGATATTCTGGTAGTGCGCGAATACCCCGAAGTATTTCCAGATGACTTACCTGGACTTCCCTCGCCTAAACAAGTCGAATTTCGAATCGAACTAGTTCCAGGAGCCGCCCCGATAGCTAAGGCACCGTACCGCCTAGCACCTGCGAAGATGCAGGAACTATCTAGTCAACTCCAAGAACTCCTGGAGAAAGGATTCATTCGACCTAATTCGTCACCATGGGGAGCTCCAGTCCCATTCGTTAAGAACAAAGATGGATCGTTACGAATGTGTATCGACTATAGAGGGTCGTACAAACGGACGATCAAAAATCGATACCCTCTCCCTCGAATCGACGATCTATTTGATCAGTTGCAAGGAGCTTCATACTTCTCGAATATCGACCTGCGATTAGATTATCATCAATTACGAGTCCATGATGAGAACATACCCAAAACCGCATTCCTAACCCGATATGGACATTACGAATTCATAGTTATGACATTCGGTCTGACAAACGCGCCTGCAGTGATTCATGGATTTACTGAACAGATTATGTAGAGCATACTTAGACAAGTTCGTGATAGTATTCATTGACGACATACTAATCTACTCACAAAGCGAGGAAGATCACGAACAACACTTAAGGCAGATATTAGAACTGCTTAGAGATGAGAAACTGAACGCCAAACTCTCCAAGTGTGAGTTTTGGATTAGAGAAGTACGTTTCTTCGGCCACGTAGTCGGCAAAGATGGGATTCACGTAGATCCAACTAAGGTTGAAGCTGTTAAGAAATGGGAAGCCCCCAGAACTCCAACAGAAATTAGACAATTACTGGGTTTAGCTGGTTATTATCGGAGATTCATCCAGAATTTCTCAAAATCCTCACAACCGCTAACCACGCTAACACAGAAGGACAATAGTTTCGTCTAGGGAAAGCCACAGGAGGATGCTTTCCAAAATGTTGACGCATAAGTTATGCAACGCGCCAATCTTGGCATTACTGGAAGAATCAGATGATTTCGTAATCTACTGCGACGCTTCACACCAAGGTCTTGGATGTGTGTTGATGCAAAGAGACAAAGTCATAGCTTACGCATCTAGAAAAATCAAAACCCACAAGAGAAACTATACGATCCACGATTTAGAGTCGGGAGTCGTAGTCTTCGCACTTAAGTTTGGAGACATTACCTCTACGTAACCAAGTGCACGATATACACGGATCACAAGAGTCTCCGCCATATTTTCGAGCAAAAGATGCTTAATATGCGCCAGAGGAGATGGGTGGAGTTATTGAATGATTACGACTGCGAGATTCGATACCACCCAGGCAAAGCAAATGTAGTGGCAGATGCGCTAAGTCGAAAGGAAAAGGTGAAGCCCTCACGAGTACGAGCATGCATAACACTCGTGCAAACTAGTCTGAAAACTCAAATTCAACTTGCTCAAGAAAAGGCCTTAAGGACCGAGAATCTGAAGGAAGAAACCTTGCACGGCCTTGAGCAAAGATTCGAAACCAAGTCTGATGGGGTGAAGTACTTTAAGGATAGGGTTTGGATACCCAAGGACTATGAATTGCGAGACTTGATTTTGGAAGAAGCCCACAAGTCACGATACTCAATTCACCCCGGGGCCGACAAAATGTACAAGGATGTCAAAGAATACTACTGGTGGCCCGGAATGAAGAAAGACATTGATGTCTACGTTGCAAAATGTTTGACTTGCTCTAGAATTAAGGTATGTGACAACCCTCGCAAACTGGTAAATCCGTACACACTAAATCATGCATTCTTACGCTAATTCCCTCATAATCAAAACGAATTTGGTTTAAACTGAGATAAGTCTAGCACACGCCCACGTTGCACATTTTGGTGCACACTATTTTAATGCATGATGCATTACGTTTAAGTAATTATTGAGAATTGCACAATATAAATCGGATGGTTTCCGATAAACACGAACGTTGGTGATAACTTTTTCCCGAACGGTGTAAAACTATTGAATGTAATTAGTAGTTAACTACTTATATTATTATGCTACTTAAACTAATCATTTAGAAGCTTAAACATGTCAAAATAATTCTAAGCAAGCTAGCACATAGCTCTAATTTAACCAAGCAAGCTAGCACATAGCTTTAATTAAATCCAAGCAACCTAGCTAGCATGTCACTTAATTCAAATGCAGATTCCTTTTCTACGTGATCTCACTTCGCAAGCTCCTTTCTCAACCATATGTTTTCTCCTACTTGGTTACTTGCTTAATTTCACACTCACATGTTTACTTGCTTGCTTATAATCCAACGCCACTTGCTCCCTTGATTTGATTGAAAGACTAAGCACCTCCCATCACCACCTCCTCTTGCTTCACATTTAAGAAAGACATTAAGCAAGAGAAAACATTACGTACACACACTTCACAATTTCATTTCAAAAATTCTGCACATTTCTCTCCCTCATTTTCCCTCTCATTTCACCACTTTCACCACCTCCTTCAAGAACAACCACCACAAACCACCATGAACCACCACCTTTTATACCTCATTTTTCACCTCCTTTCAAGCTCTTGATCATCATTAAGTATTTAAAAGGAGATTTGGGTTGAAGATTTCAAGTTCTCTTCTTTCTTACCATTTCATCCTAGAGAATTGTAAGGAAACTCTTCATTTTGATCTCTTCATTTCCTTCATTTAAAATACTTACATGCTAGATGTTCACTCATACGTTAAAATCAACTAATATATAAGTATATATGTGTGATTAATGGTGAAAACTCGTTAAAAAGAACTAAAGAAACTCAAAACTCAAAGAAACTTACTTGACAGAAACTTTGGACGAATTTAGAAGATCATAACTCGGTCATAAAATAACCAAATCTAATGATTCTTGAGCCTAAAATTAAGTTTAAGAAGTTAGGTTTCCAACCCAAGTGGTCTCATGTAATTTGGACAAGTTTTGATACCTCAAATCGATTTTATAAGAACATGTGTCTAATCTGTCTTCAGGAGACGAAATATGACTCTACTTTAAGAGACCATAACTTTTTATCCACAGATCCAAAAGAGATGAATCTTTTTCCTAAAGGTCACATTTTATCTTATCTTTAAAAGTAGTATGATCACGTTTTGTGAAGATGAGTCTAGCTCTGTGAACAAGTAATTTTCCTATCAACTGTCCAGAAACGTAGCTGCTGTACCTTTGTGTACTAATAAATAGTTTCCTTATACTTGTTTAAAAATTATGAATCTTACTTTTCTGTAAACCTAAGACATAGGGGAACATATGATAAAAATTTCATAAGAAAATAAGTTCGTTTGACCAGTCAAAACGATACCACAAGAAGGGTAAAAAAATGGGCAGAATCTGTTAAAAATGTAAACAGCACTAACTGTGGTCAAACAGTATTAACTTTGGTCAAACAGTATTAACTTTGGTCAAACAGTACTAACTGTGACTTAACAGCACTAACTGAGGTCAAACAGTACAAACTATGGTCAAACAGCACTAACTGTGACTTAACAGCACTAACTGAGGTCAAACAGTACAAACTTTGGTCAAACAGCACTAACTGTGACTTAACAGCACTAACTGAGGTCAAACAGTACAAACTTTGGTCAAACAGCACTAAGTGTGACTTAACAGCACTAACGACACTAACAGCACTAACTGTGGACTAACAGCACTAACGACACTAACAACAGTTACTTAACAACACTAACGACACTAACTTTGGCTTAACAACACTAACAAGGAAAACAACATTAACGAAAAATAACACTAAACTCTGTGAAGCCAACAAATTCCAATCTTGAACAAATAGAGAAATGTATTCAAACGCTACGTTTTGAACAAATGATAATGAAGATTTCTAATCGATTTAATAATCGCGTTTTCAGTAACGATATACATTGTAGGTTTAAAAACCTTAAATGTACACTGTAATAACAAAGTAATTATGTTTTCGATAAACATACAAGTATGCATACAAAACTATCACCAACGGGTCGTACACCTTTCGAAAACGAAATACTCTTTCAACCTACTAATTGAGTGAACAACTAGCATAGATATGCGGGTAGCCACCTACTATTACAAGCATAGATGTGCGGGTAGCCATCTACTTTTACAAACCTAGATACGCGGTTAGCTATCTACTTATACAAACGACCTCACGCGTATAGGGCGCTAGGAGGCTATTTTGGGCAAACTTATTTCTGTAAACGCTAGCTCTCACAAAGCTCACCAGGTAAGTTCAAAGCCCCTATTTTACTGCTTTTTACTGCTTTCTAAATTTGGGGTGAAAAACATATGTACTGTTTACATACAAACTGATTTCATGCGATGATTGAAAACCTGACAACGAATCCTTGTGCGAACCTACGTTAAACTAGTTGTAGTGCATAGAAGTCCTCATGACTACAAACTGTAACCATTAGCTAGATGACGCTAGCCACAGAATATGCGAATAGTACTATTGGGATGACATCCCTCCCACTTTTGTTAGTCATGCTAACTGCCGACTGTATGTCGAGACGAGGAGCGTATATTTTATTGGTCCTAGGCAAAAACAACTAAAAGTCGTGGTTTGGTTATAGGCCTAGGTGTCGGCACTTTAACTCGTAAGGTCTTGCAAACCTTCGAGGGATCACCGTCAGCTACTTATTGTTTCAAACTATATATCATCGTACTATTTGCCATGGATGGCACGAAATGATTTGTGAAACGTTTACTAAACGCTTGGTTTAAATGATGGTGTCTTAAACCTGTGAATTTCATTCAACAATTTTGTTGATCCTTTTAACTATGTTTTTCAGGGAATTAGCAGCGACGTAAGATCATGCATGCATATTTTGGGACCCTTGCTCACCACGATGAATAGGATGCCATTCTTTGATAACATTGAAACGATGAACATGTAACCGTGAAATTTAAACTATTTATGTCATTCTAAGTATATGTTTGCGATAATCATATGCTCTCGATTTAATTGTCAAAACGATCCCCGTCACGCCCCGTGCTTCCGCATTGCTTAACGTGACACGATTTTATTGGGGTGTGACAAGGTAGAACATCAGAAGCCATCAGAGTTGTTACAACAACCAGAGATACCTCAATGGAAATGGGAACATATAACGATGGACTTCATCACTAAGCTACCCCGAACATCGAAAGGACATGACTCTATATGGGTTATCGTAGATCGAATAACAAAATCCGCTCACTTCTTACCTATTCGAAGATCACTAACATGGAGAAGCTCGCTCGAGCCTATATTAACGAAATTGTGTCACGCCACGGAGTGCCTGTTTTCATTATCTCCGATAGAGATAGCTGTTTCACGTCACTTTTCTAGTAATCGTTACAGAAAGCGTTGGGTACGCAATTAAACCTAAGTACAACGTACCACCTTCAGACAGATGGACAAAGCGAGCGAACGATTCATACGTTGGAAAACATGCTTCGAGCATGTGTACTAGACTTCGGAGGAAGTTGGGATATCCACTTACCATTCGTAGAGTTTTCATATAACCATAGCTACCATACTAGTATACAATGCGCTCCTTATGAGGCATTATATGGACGAAAATGCCGATCACCTTTGAGTTGGTATGAAATCGGTGACAAACACTTAACTAGGCCTGACCTTATCCAGGAAACCACAGACAAAATCTCGATCATCCGAGAACGACTTAAAACCACCCAGAATCGGCAGAAAAGCTATGCAGATAACCGTAGAAAATCCCTAGAATTCCAAGTAGGTGAAAAAGTATTCTTGAAAGTATCACGATGAAAAGGGATTGTTCGTTTCGGCAAAAGAGGCAAGTTAAGCCCACGTTACATCGGACCTTACGAAATCATTGAACGAATCGGTCTGCTAGCTTACAAACTTAAGTTACCATTAGAATTAGGTGCGATTCACGATACGTTCCATTGTATCGAACCTTAAGAAATTTCTAGTGAACGAATCATATATCTTACCTCTAGAGGGAGTCAAAATCGACGATCGCTTACACTTCACTGAAGAACCGGGTGGAATCCTTGACAAGGAAGTTGAACGTTTGAGACGTAGCAAATTCCGATCTTCAAAGTTCGTTGGAATTCTAAGCGTGGACTTGAATAAATCTGGGAACGAGGGGATTTCATGAAATGGAAATACCTTCATCTATTCACGAACTGAAACTCAGAGCATGCCCATTTGAATTTCGGGACGAAATTCATTTTAACTAGGGGAGACTGTGACAACCGTAAAAAATCTCAGGTCAATAACGCACTTAGATTCCTAGTCTATCTATTTATGATTACAACACTCAAAAATCCTAGTGAAAAGTCTAGGTTACGACTCCTTAAGTACTGAAACCGTAAGTTACCGAAATAGCGTAACGTTTTAGGAGATTGCTTAGCGGACTTTAAGACCGTGAACAACTTTAAATTAGGTTACAAAGTGCCAAAGAAAACAAATGAAATTAAATTTCATATGTCATCACAAAATATTTATCATATCACAAAAATCGGAATTTAACTGGAAATTTCGTAACTCGGTAACACGACTGGAAGTCGGTTTATTAACTCGCAAATGTCAATCGTGATCGAATCAAATACATTTTGATGAATGTTATAAACTTATAAAATAAAGTTTCATGACTCACACTTTAACCAACAAAAACATCACAAAAATCGGAAATTAACCGAAATGTCATAACTCGGCAAACGCAACCCGAATCGAATAAACGAAACTCGAATTTGACAAACTAATACTTGAATATCCATTATAAACAATCTAAAATACAATTTGAAGTATTTTAGAAATTTAGAACATCAATTTTTATAACCTAAATATTAAGCATTAAAACAACACAATTTAAAGTCTTGAAATATACAAGACTTGTGAAATTTTAATACAAGTAAATACTATAATTAATATACATTTTATTTTGACAAAAAAATAAGTTAAATACCTCATTTTATTGACCAAAAACCGGACCTCCCATTCCCCCACTCAAAACTCTTCCTTTTCTTACAAAACTCCACTCACTTTACATGCAAAATCACTTCTACCACTTTCACACACTTTGTCTAAATCATTCTTTCATTTCTCTTTCAAGAAACACACACAATTCTCTCATTTCACACACTAATTTCCAGAAAACTTTCAATTAAAAATCACACATGCAAAGGTGTTCTTACATAAGAACAACATCTCTAAGGTAAAACATACCATTCCTTACTTCCATTCTTGCATTTACTTACTTTTAAATTCATAAAATGTTTGGATTATACACTTTATTCATGGTTATAATCCAAATACATGAGTTGATGTTTGTAAGTTCCCTTACACTTGTTTAAGTGTTAAAACAAAAGGGACTTACACTTGCTAGAATAAATGATTTAAAATGTTAAAATATGTTTATGTTTATGTAAAAAACATGTTCATGCATAAAAGACAAGACTTCAATCTTTGGATGAGGTCTAAAAATCGTTTGGTAGTGAAATCACTCCAAAAAGATCATTTTGTCATGCATGTAATCTGTCCAGATTTTGACCCCACTTTGATCGACCATAACTCAGTCAATAATGGTTCAAAAATCGTGATTTTTCTTCTATAATTTAGCTTAATTTCTTACCTTTCAAACCCCATTGGTCTCACTCAAATCCATTGAGTTTACGACCTCCAAATGTATCACACGAATCTGATGCGCAAACAGTAACTTTTCTGTTAGCACCTTGATGTGATACTTGTTCATAGGTCTTAAAGTATTCAATAAATCTAAGAAAAATTATTTTAGACTCCTAACATGCATATCTCAGTAGAATAAAAATATAGAAATTTATCTTGATGATTAAGTATTTTTAGAAAATGCATGAACATCATGCATTATTTTAGCCTTGTAGAATGTAAATAATTGTGTTGTGATGAATCAAAAATACAAAAATACTAGATAAAACGTGTTAAAAATTTGGGGATGATTTTTCTCAGTAACTATATCATGAAAAGAACTTTGAAAATAAAAATGTGAATTTTTGGAAAAACATAAGTATTTTTCCTAGTTTAATACAAATAAAGTCTATAAAGAGGAAAAATATTCATGAAAAATACTTTTTGACATCAAAAAAATATGTAAAAATTCCTGTGTCATTTTCCACAAAAAAATGACACTATCCTCAAAATTTGACACACATTGGAAGTGAATTGATACGTTTTCCGATTTATGTCTTGATTAAACACATAAAGTTAGGAACCAAAGTTCCAGTGCTCAAAACAACATGAAAATTTTACAAAAACCTAAAAATGAGTTAAAACTGATCTAGTAAAAATTTCAGAATTTTTCATGAGTAATTACTATTTTTCTCATATTTATAACACTTTATAGACATTAATTGATTAAAAATAATCTGTATGTCTAAAAATCACCAAATTTTCACAGAAAATTTGTGAACTATATTTCATGTTTCCTACCAAGTTTGGTAATTTTTAGATGTTGTATACATATATTTCCATTATTTTGTTCGCAACTCGAACAATTACCGACAACGTAAATTAAATGGAAATTCGAACTTTAGCGGCACTTTGTAATTTAATTAGCTAGCTAAGTAATCCTAACAAACTGTATTAGTCAAGAAACTAATTAGAAATCTTGTGTTCTTAGGAATTGAATAGGAGTCAAACCCGGTCGGTACGCGCATTATATCCATCTGTACGCTCACGCTCGAACTGTGAGTTTCATAGCCCCTATTTTTAAACGCTTTGATATGATTTGGGGTGAGAATACATGCTTTTTCTTTTGTGGTTACAAGTACATATAAACTGTTACGTATTGCATAAGTTTCCACTATTCAAATTATATGGGCCTCTATCATGAATTGTTAGTTATGGACTTAAACGCGAATATTGTGAATAGATCTATTGGGTTGACACCCCCGTCCGGGTTGGTCGCGCCAACTCGAAAAACGGACACATAATCATTTGACCCACTACGAGTGTTGTGAATAGAACACTTGCGAGGCAACTAAATTGTTAAGGTTTCAATTCATGAGCTTATGGCAATAGTAATACACTTTGATATTGTGATAAGACAAAATAACTTGAAATCTCGTAACCACGGGTCTACTTTACAAATGCTTACACCTATGAACTCACCAACTTTATGTTGACGTATTTTAACATGTATTCTCAGGTAACTAAGGCGCTATGTAGTTGTGCCGTTGTGTCGCACTTTTTGACGTAGGAGTTACATTCACTTGGAAAACTTAGCATGAACTTTGTCAATTTGAATCAAGCTAGTTATTCGTTAAAGTTTGTAATGGTGTTGCTAAGACTATGTAATTTAAGGGTGTTGTTTAACGACTCTCTTAGAAGTCGTTCATTGTAATCTTTGTTCGTGATCCGCGCACGTCGCGTTCCCACCAGAAATCGGGGTGTGACATCTTTTGAAAACAATGGGATTTTTTTTGTATTACTATATATTACATTTTAGTTATATTTGTGAAATCCTTGAACGATGTTATTTTTGAGAAACACTTACCCGACATTTGTAATGTGTTATAAACTATTTTAATGGTATTCTAACTTATTGTTCTACGATAATCATATGTTGTTGATTAACCGTTGATCGCGTCACACCCTATTCTTCCTTACTTAATTGAATTTTGACGGGGTGTGACAAACTACTACTATTAACTAATACATAATTGATTTCCTAATCTCTTACTTAACTCTCCCTAAATTAATTAAATTAATCTAGAGAGAGAAATTAGAGAGAGGAAGTAACTATGAAAAACTAGAGAGAAAAATTGAAGTAAATTGAAGTGCGAGAGATGATTTGGTTGTTTGTGGAGGTTGATATATAGAGAGAGGAAGTCTTGAACCAGATTTTTGACCCCCGAGCCGTATTTGACCAAGCCAAAAATGAATCGTATTGCGCGAACCATACGAAAAGACGGGTCATGCGAACCGTATACAGGCAGTGTGAGCCGTATACGGTTCACATCCAGCCGTATACGGTTAGTGTGAGCCGTATATGGCCCCGGGCTGTATACGGTTGGTGCGAGCCAAAATTGTCTTATGTTGACTTTGCTCCATTTTACTTGCTTTTCACCCGTTTTTGTTGAGTCTTGAAGCATTGTCTTCATAATCATCTAATTAACAAAATAAGACACATAAATGAATTATTTGGATAATTGAGTTTATTAAAAGAAGAAGATATCGTACATAAAAACATGACTTTTTACGCGTTATCAAGACTTTAAAAGCTTTGGAAATGTTTGAATATCCCACAAATATACCTTCATCAGCCTTGGGATCGAACTTACTTAAGTGATCTCTTTTATTTAGTATGTAACAAGTACTACCAAACACATGGAGAAAACTTATTCTTAAGTCATGATCCTTTCTATAATGATTTTATGATGACAACAACATATATTCAACATTATGTATATAGTTTGTCCATCCAGTATTGGGATCATTCAATTTGGTGTCAAGTCATCTGTATGCTGGTTGCAAAGGATTTGCTTTGCTAGTCCACCCAGCAGACAGAAAACTGATAGTTCACAAGATCTGATAGTATAGCCAGCACAGAGAAGATTTATTACTTTATTATAACACAACATTCTTTGTAATGATCAATCATGTACTGAAGACACTCTAACATTGTGAAGAAAGAGTGGTGATTAAAGAACTGAAGACTCAACATAGAAGATGAAGTCTAGTTCACCCATCACAGAGATTAAAGAATGCTTTACTTATTGCAGATTCAAGTAAATGCATTAACCAACACTTTGAGACTTATATGTATGATCAAATGACATCTTCATAGGCTGTACATGTTGTACACACTTGTCCAGATTGATTTTATATGCACAGAATGTCTCCTTATCAATGTCAGTCAATTAGACAAATTATGTAGTGTACTTTCTGACAAACTGCAGACCTGGTCATGTAGAGCTTGTCAGAACACACAAATAAGCATGTCTGAAATCGTCTAATGAAGATGAAGTTACAAGTGATACATATGGAAGATTCTGATTAGTTGATCAAGTTACAAGTGATACATAAGCTCCACTAAAAATACCAGACTTAAGATATGAAGTATGTGTGTGTTATCCTGAGTGAATTTTATAAGTGAATTAAGAGAGCATTTGTGTTAGCAAAAATAACATTACTTGTAACCATCTTTGAGTCTGTTCTCAGCTGATAAGAGTGTTTATATATGTACTCAATTAAGTTAGACATTCTGCATCTAACTTGTAATTCTTTATTTATCCAAATAAAAGGATTAAATTGAAAATTACTATTACATATTACATAACTTGTATGTAATTCACTTTAAGTTGTATGTTCTTATTATTGTTTTACAATTCATAGATATTACATAATTCACTTTAAGTTAGAAATCAAAAGAGTTGTATTCACCCCCGTCTACAACATCTTTTAGTTTTGGGACCAACACTTATGTTAGGTTTTCTTTCCCTGAGGACCTCATAGGTTGTCTTATTGTGTCTTTTAACACATACTGACCTATTTTGAGTAAAACATGCAGTGCTTACAACTTTTGCCTAAAAAGTAGGTCTTTAGACCACCTTCACTTAACATTGATCTAGTACTCTCAATTAAAGTTATGCTTCTTCTCTCAGCTACCCCATTTTGTTGGGGAGTCCTAACAGCTGAGAAGTTTTGAGAGATGCCTTTTGATTCACAAAATATTTTTAACTCACTGCTTCTAAACTCATACCATAATTTTTCATCTTTTTAATGAAATTTATGATTTCACCTGCTACTTCTTTCCACCTAAGCTAGGTGTACTCATTGGTCCAAAAAGTTACATGTGAAGTAAGTGAAAGCAAGCAGGGATAAATGATATTTGTTTACTTTTAAAAGATGAGGAGTGTTGTTTTCCTTTTTCACAAGTTGAACAAAACTTATCTTTTACATAGGTCAAGTTTGGAAGACCTGTGACCATGTTATTTTTGCTTAATTTATTTATAGCTTTTAAGTTCAAATGTGAAAGTTGCTTATATCATAACCATTTCTCTTCTTTGGTAGTTCTTGAATAGAAGCAGGTTCCTTTGGAGTGTCCATGTTTACGACATAAGTGTTCCCTCTTCTATTTGTAGCTAGTACAATACCTCCATTTTTGTATTGTAAACAACTCCAGGTGCATGATCAAATAGCACTTTGTTCTTGGCATCAAAGAATTGACTAATACTTAACAAATTATGTTTTAATCCTTCAACATAAGCCACCT
The DNA here is from genome assembly GCA_963921325.1 of Logfia minima. Taxonomy (NCBI): domain Eukaryota; kingdom Viridiplantae; phylum Streptophyta; class Magnoliopsida; order Asterales; family Asteraceae; genus Logfia; species Logfia minima. The sequence continues at coordinate 13,626,961 of OY992777.1, forward strand.
TTTTGAACAACACTTTGTCATTGCTCAATTCACCATACCCTTTAGTTTTTCTAGCATTGTTGTCTCTAAAAATGACAATAAGACCTCTTTCTTCCTGATAGTCATTGAGCAGGGACTTAAATCCGATCATATGTCTAGAACATCCACTGTCTAGATACCAGATAATCTCTCTTAGAATACCCTGCATAATTAATGGAGATTAGTTTAACAATGGAACCCATCTAGGGATGGGTTCATATCGGCCAAGTCTAGGATTTGGCTTCTTTGGTTTGCGTAAATGGTTTTGGATGCACTAGTGATTTCTTTTAATCAGGTCACTGTGTTTTCAATAGCGAGATGGTTTTTGTTTCCACACTTGTAACATCTTATGTTAATTATTTTTGCCTTTTCTGTTTTGTGAATTAAAATTCTTTTAGGATCTTTAATTTTAATGTCATTTATTGACTTTTGATTTTTGATATTGCTCGATTTATATAGATTTATCTACCGCAATATCCATCATTTTATTCATGAATCGTGTCATTCTGATGAGCTTTCGATCCTTAAAAGATTGAAAATCTTGTTTTCAGGAGTTACGAGCCAAAAGTGAAGAAAGATAGCGAAAATGATACAAATAGAGAAAAAACGATGAAGATTTTTTTATTATGTTAAACAACTCTGCTCTGATACCAATTGAAAGTCCCTTATACCACTTATGAATTAAGTGATATCGTGTTCAATAAGATAGCTCGAATTGTAGAGGGGAGGGGGGGGGAGATGAATACAGTTCTACTCGTTAATTATAGTATTTTAAAATTCTTAACAATTATTAGTAATTTTAAAGTATTTGTATAATAAACAGAGTAAAAAATTGTGAAGTATGGAAGCTGATAAACAAAAAATTAAACACAAGTTAACATATTGAATTGCGGAATAGTTAATGCCTAAGCTAAAAACTAATTCAAAACGATTACAAGTTGTTGTGTTACTCGTTGTGAGAATAGAACTTCTATTACTCACTGGCTCAATTTGTAGTTGGATAATTCTTATCACTAATCAAAATCAAGTGATAGCTACGAATCGATAAACTAATCAGTATAATAACTCACTCTATTTATTGACAGATATTTTCTGTAAATATCTCCTATTATTTAGGACATAGAATGACACGTGTTGCTGTGAAATTGGCTTCCCTCTAACAAACAAATGGTTAAAAGGGAATCTTCTATTCCTACAAGATCATGCCTTCTTCGTGTGTTGTATTTCCACCAATCACAACGAAACATGATGTCATACTATTCATCACTATGAACTCCTTGAGTTGCTGATGTACAATTGACTAAGGACCTCATAGGCACAACAACTTGAACAAGATTGTCTAGCAACAACATTATTTCTGAATTCGCTGGAGGATAGAGAGGCTTCCTCACTCACTGCGAGCAAACATGCTCTTGTAGAGTGACTTGAGTTGATTTCTTGTAGTGAACTTCTTTTATTTAACTACAGCGATTGCATGTGATTATGAATTGCATAAGCGCATAGTCACAATTATAATAGTGAGTAGATGAAATACTGTTAATGACTATTTGCTTAGCAGTGACCTTCTTCATTTGCAGTGGATTGCATCTTGATGAATCTTCAGCGTTCAAGGCTTCTAGCGATAGGAACACTTAGCCATAGATTCAACAAGCGATAGTGAATCCACAGAGCATAGTCTTCATTGTCTTGGCAGCAACTAGGTTGATCAGCGATGATGTGACTTATCTTTTGAGTTTTGACTTCATCATTTCTATGAAGAACTCCGGTGATTTAGTGTAACATCCTCTCCCGCGGTCTGGTAATTTCTATTATTTTAATTGATTATCTAATTGTTTTAGAAAATATTTAATATTATGTGTTTCTTTGTGAAACGTAGATAAATAAGCCCTTTGACTTATGGTGACTAGTGAAATTTAGCCGTTTCAAAATTTGAAAGTTTCGATTTTCTGCGACACAAGGTTTGTGTCGCAGGTGGTGTCTTGCGACACAACGGTTGTGTCACAGGACTGTGTCGCAAAACGGGCTGAACTGAAATTAATTAAGGAGCTTAAGTGTAATTCGAAGATATATATATAAACGCTGCCCAAACATTTCCAGTTAGTTTCCTTACGTTCTAAACTAGTTTTTAAGTGAAAAACAAAGAGAAAAGAGAGAAAGAAGTGAGAAGTTGAGTTTTGGATCAAGTTTGAGCTAATTAGCTGTGAATTCAAGGTAAGGTTCCAATTATATTGTGTTATAGTTGTTTATATATGAATTGCTCGAATTGGAATAAGTTAATTTGAGTATTACATGTTTGAATTCGTGAATTTCGAATCTGGGAACTGGTCTGTTCTTCATTGCAACACAAGGTTTGTGTCGCAGGTTGTGTCGCATGAAAGTTCTGCGACACAATGGGTTATGTCGCTTAAGGCGGCCATTTTGAGTATTGCGACACAATGTTAGTGTCGCAGGATTATATTGTGCGACATAGTGGTAGTGTCGCAAGGGTTTGTGGTGCGACACAATGGTTGTGTCGCTAAGTTTATCAAAGAGTTTTGTTTTGCAAATTTTGAAAATGCGTAAAGTGTTTTTGAGACGCGGTTTTGTGAAAATATCACTAACTCGGATTTGGTTGAAAATTGTATGGTCACTTGGAAACAACCTAGTAATCAAGACTATATACTATATCCTAGGCAGTTTTTGGCCATTCGGGGTCATCTAGGGCCCAAAAATGACATTTTTCAGTTTTAAACGTCATTGCAAGATTTTCTAAGTTCATTTCTGATTGAACTTTTGTTTGCCTAGACTTCAGGGATTACCTGATTTGATAAATGGGCTATAATGATAATTATGGAACGAATTTCTAACTTGTATATGATTTTCTGTTTCAGATCAACATAAGACTCAGTGATATAAGAATCCTGAGTGTGGAGACGTCAAAGGTATCGGTGAGTGGATTCAGAACTCATCATTTGATTTAGTTGTAACTATTTGATTACAACAAGTAAACGTAGATGTATATTAGACTGTTTAGTCTTGATTATTGATTATTGATCTACGTGATATGTGAACCAATGTGTATTATGTTATTGAGGTCAACGTGTAGTTGGACTTCTGGTTATTATGTGTTTTACACAGGTTTTGATTCATTAGTTGTGTTTGAAACCTGTGTATGAGTTTAATAACCAGTAGTTATCGGTCTATTATGTATTGGCCATACGGATTGACGGTAAGTGTTCTTGGGGGAATCCCCGGGTATTATGATATCCCCAGAGCCACCGATCCTCATTGAATTATGTGTGTTTACGATTATTTGGTGTAAACAACTTGTTATGCTAAGTTGAATGGAGTGTGATGAATCTATTCACTTAGCTTCGTGCTAACCCCTCATTTTACTTCCTGCAGGATATGTTTTGATTAATGTGGGTGCAGGAGGTGATTGGTTGATCAGGGAATGTTTGACTGCGCTCTTGGTCTCTGATATGGTTTTTGTAATAAACCTTGTTTTGTAAATTTTATAATACCCCGTCTTTTGTAGTTTTAAACAGTTTAAATATTGTGTAAATATTGAAAAATGTAAACTGTTTATGTATAATGTTTAATATATACTAAGGTAATGTATTTTAAATTCATGCTTCCGAGTTTATTAATATAATATTCTTATTTGAAATGAGGGGTGTTATATTTAGCTAGTCACAAATCAGTGACCCAACATAATTTATAACTAATATTGCTTATTTTGTACATATTTTTAGTGGCAATGTCGATCTTAATTTTATCTCATCTAAGTTAATTTCATAAACTTTTGGTACTTATTTAATTTCAACATGAGTGATATCCCTCTGGGATAACATAAGATCCCACCAGGATTAGTATGTAGATGTGGGAAATCACTTAAAAGTCCATTAAACCATAATTACGACTTATGCTTTATTCTTGGACGACCTAGGGCGATTTTGGGTGACTTTAGGAGGAATACTAGCCTACCAAAATTAGTATTCATTATTAGAGAATTTAGAGTTGATCATCATCCATCCAATAACATTACTTTCTTCGGTTAATTCTTGTTTTCATGAACTATGAATTTCCCATTGAACCTTGTTCTTTGTGCAGTCTAAGTGCATGATTATTGGCTAAGTTCTTTAAGTTTGTAATAACCCTAGATGTTGGATAAACTTTATTGATTGATTATTATTCGTGTGTCGATTTGATGTTTGATCAAAGAATGATTTGTTTTTTAATTCATTCTATTGATACTTCATTTGTTTTTGTGATTGAAAACTCTTATATTTAATGTTTCATTTACATTGATTGATTCACTTTAATCTTGTTCTTTTGATTGTAGATGATAAAAGAATTGATTTGAATTAAGTAATTGTTATGTAGGTAGATAATGGTAAAAGAAGTCTTGTGTGATTCTTGATATCTATGAAAGTAAGATCACACGATTAAGTCATCATATTAATTGAATTAGCTAGTAATAATTAAGAGGTCTAAGGTGTAAAGAAAACTAGCATTGTGTAATCTTGATTAAGTGAATGGGTTTTCATAAGAGGTAGTCCAATAATATGTTTTTCTAATTAAATATTAAGTTATCTTTTATTTGTTGTTTTAGAATTCAAATTGATTGTTTGTCGTTAAGAGGAAAAATCCCTCATTTTACTTGTGTTATTTCTAGTTAATAATAAACTATGTAAACAATATTCAAAATATATTACTCTCCGCGTTCCATAATAAGTGTCGACAATCAGTTTTCACAAAGTTTAAGAAATTATATTGTCTAGTAGTGTAGATGACCATTTTACGTTTACTTTTTGCACACACTACCATGTATCAGTTTTGATAAAAAGTATATTGAGGGTAAAATGGTAAAGTTAATATACTACTTTTGAAAGTGAACATTTATTTTGAGACAAACTAAAAAAAAAAGGTTGACACTTATTTTAGGACGGGGAGAGTATATGTTTTATGCAATGCGATCATCCGAAAACTTATTTTTGCTATATTACTACTTGATTAAGTACATTTACCTAGTTACGTAACAGTTTATATTTTATTGTCTAGTATTTACTTTAAGTAATTTGCCGTAATTTATATCTAAAATTACAAATAATTATATTATATTACGGAGTCCTATTTAGTCTGACAACTATTTACACTATTCCTACGTAATTTATTACTTAAAGTAGATCTAACAGAAACAAAAATGTATGCAAAACCGACCAATAAATGACACTAACTGCAACCGAACATTATACGAAGTGAGGTGTTTGAGCCGACCTTTTGTTTTCAATGCTTCTTTGCATTCCCTAACCGTTTTGTGGCCACGATTTGTCTCCCTACGACATAACCCGTGCATTTGCGTTAGAAACCACATTACGACAACCCTAAGCGTTTTGTACTCGCCTAGTTTCATTTCACGTAACTAATTTCGAAAAAAATATAAGTTCCTTCTACCACTATGAAAGACGCTTAACCACAAAAAAAAAAAACTAATTAAATAAACGGCAGAAAAGAAAAGACATCCTTAATATTTGATCCTTCCCTTGAGCCTCTACTTAAACAAAGGTAGCCCACTACTTGGTCCTCACCTCTATACCATGGATCGCATACGTCTGTGTCCTGGCTTAGTTTTTTGTTTTTATAGTTCGGCAGTTAATTTACACAAAAGTTTTAAGTGTGTCATTGTTAATAATAAAAAAAAAGGTCCAAATATATGAGATCGTCTTTTATTTCTCATTTGAAGTGTACATGTTGACCAAGGCTGACAATCTAAACTTAGTAGAAACCTAAATTACAAAGTTAACCCAATATCGTCAATTTACATAAAGTTACTAAAAAGAAAAAAAAAAAAGAAAGAAAAGAAAAACTAACTCATACTCTATAAATAAATCCAAACAATTGATTGTGTAAAGTAAGAAGGGAATGGGATCGATCATATAACAGATGAATTTATGTATAACTAATAATCTAGTTTTTTTAGTTAAAAGTTTAGGCAAAAAGATATCTAACTTTTAGATTTCTCCAGGAAATTCAACCAAATTAGGAACATGTCATGATGATTAGTACGAAAAGCAATTAATATATTAGTAAAGATGATACATCAATATTAATTGGTGAGTCTAGCTATGCGTCAAAATTTGGGTTTATGTAATTTTTTTTATAGAGATGGATTGGTATGAAATAACGACCTTTTTTTATGGATTGGTGTGTATTAATGAAAATGAACGAATGGGAAAACATGATAGATTTCGTGTAGTGATATTTAAAGATGAAAATATATTTAACATGTACGAAACAGACTTTTTAAAATCTTATTAACTTAAGACTGTTCTCATCTCCTTGGCATTCTTTTCCTTACTTGCATAAAAAATTGAACAACTCGAGAGTAAACGTCTCACGTTAAACTGAAAAACAAAAAATCATGGTGACTCTTAGAAAAATGAGCGGTGAAATTATTTTTCGGTATTTTTGATAGAAATTGTTGCTGAAAAAATGAAGGAGTAAAAAACGATATGTATTCAGGACTTTCAATTTTATAGAAATTTTTTAATAATTTAATAAATCAAAACAAATAATAAAATAAATTAAATCAAATAAATACATTCATTAAAATAAAAAAGTACATATTACAAGTCATAAATAAATATATTCAAGCGTTACCAGATCCCAATCGCCACCCCATCCTATCGCGAACTTTTTTATTTTCCCCTTTGTATTATAATTTGTCCTGTTTCGACAATTGATCCGTCGGCATAAACAAAATTCTTAGCACGGCTTCAAGGTTCTTGGTCCAGTAGTTACTTAGTTTACCATGTTGGATGCCTTCAAAAGTAGATGTGATCGAGTCATCAAATGAAGCGCGAGAAGAAGTAGTGGAACCAGAAGACGTTTTTTGAGATTTTGGTTTCCATACTTTATCCCGTAGACGTTCGAACCAATCATCACCAAATAGCGCGGCATTCAGGTTTTCATTGTTATTCTTTGGTTCCTTGTTCAAAACCAAGTCGTCCAAGTTCACCGTTTTGCGGTGTTCTGGAACGTTTCGCCTTCTGACAATAATGGGATCGGAAGTTAACCAATTTTGGTGGTCCTACAAAAAGTTTCACGCTTGAAAATGTACGAAAGATTTAAGGTATTCCAACCTATATTGAGCCTCCGCCTGCAATGAAAGTTATTGGCAGCTTTCCCGCTTCTATGTTATGCTTGAATCCACCTCCAAATATCTTCCCACTTTTGGCATGCCACATTGAGTTTTGACCATTTTGAAGACAACAAGTCCTTGATCCTTTCAAATAGCTGTTGGTATAAACCTTTTTTTGGATTGGGCATTTCAGAACGACTAGTTGGATTGGGCATCTGCTCTGTTGTAATTTTCGGAAACAGCAATCCAACTTTGGGTCAATATAAGTTCGTCCTCCGGTTCCCATATGTTGCGGTTGGTATTAACCTTTTTTTGTTTAGGTTGTGATGGTCCAACTCCCAATTGTTTGCCTTTCTTTTTTGACATATTTCTACGAGAGGTTGGTGTCGATACATCGTCTTTGTGTAATTGCATGTCGGGTTATTGGGTGACGGGTTGTTGGGTATTTTGTGATGCTTGCCACAATATGAAAACGTTATATTGATCGGCCAATAAGTTAGGTGTTTGATAGTATGACATTTGATAATATTGTGTTTGAGGGACTTGGGTTTGCGGCATATGGTATGGAGTACCAAAACCGGGCATTTCGATTTGCGGATTTGAAGATGATGATTGTGGTGTAAACGGGTTCCATTTGGAGTGTAGGTAGTATGGGTTGTTTAGGTTGTTTGAGTTGTTTGACATTGTAAATTATAGTGATTTGTAGAGTTTTTGAAGTGCGTTTAAAGATGAGAATGAGTGTTTTGAATTGTGTTTGAAGTGTGGTATTTATAGATATGAAAATAAGGTTTTCAAAAAAAAAATAAAAACAGTAAAAAATAGAGCTGTTTAGATTTTTATTTTTTTAAAAACCTACAATACCCGTTTGAATTTATTTTTTCTAAATCAAAACAAATTCAAACGGCGTCTCGCACCAAATGCTTTATGAGAACATCGTTCGGAATACTACCGAGATGTGGGAAGATGGCATCAGACAACATTCTCGACCAAATTTTTTGACAAAACACTCTTCACTTTGTATGCTCTTAATAACTGAGTTAATGGGTATGTTTGTGTTGGGATCTTAATAGACATTATTCCCTTTAGATAACACAAGATGAATAATATTATGTTATTAAAATTTAATGTAGTTATTTATATTTATGCATGAAACATTAGTTATTTAAAAGAGCATTAATGTTAAATGCGTAAAGAGATGAGTTCTAACCGAATTATAAAATACTATGAAAGTCCCTAATATTACTTATGAATTAAGCAATCTCGAGTTCAATCGTATAGCGTGAATTGTAAAGGCGGGGAGGGGCTGAATACAATTTTACTTGTAAATTATAGTATTTTGAAATTTTTAACAGATATTAATCATTTTAAAAATAAGCGTATAATAAATAGAGTAAATGAATTACCAAATATAAAAGTTGAGAACAGAAAGCAGAACACAATTTAAACTTGAACAATGAATTTATTAATGATAAATTACATCAACATACTGAATTGTAGAATAGTAGAAGCCTATGCTAAACTAATTCAATATGATTACAAGTTTAAGTATTACTCGATGTGAGAATAGATATTCTATTGCTCACTAGTAATCGCTCTGTTGCTAACTTCCTCTCCTGATCCCGAGTCCTCAAAGGGATCCGCCTCCGGTTCCATGCTCGATGAGTTGTAGTAGGGTGACTAATGATGTAACCAGAACCGTCGGCGAATCCGGCATCGTAGAATGAGAAACGCGACATGGTAAGACTACCAAAAGAAACTTAGTTCCTAGAGGTATATTAATTACCTACTATGAGTAGATTCCTAAGCATACTTAGAGGAACCTCCTTGCTTAAGTGAATTTGATGTGCGAATATCTAGTTATAAAATAGTAAAAACAAAATCAAAGCAACTATTACACAACTAGGCAAGTATACCTAATCGGATAGTAGTATAGCAGTGATATGTACTTTGAGGGTTATTTGTATAATTTATAGTTTAAAATTGGATTTACCTTTAACGACAAGCAGTCAAAGGTGTTGAGTTAACTAAGAAAAGCAGCAAATCAAATGATTAACCAAAAGATAGAAGTATGTTCATCTAAACATTTCACCATTAGAGTTGGACAATAAATAGAAATTTATTAAATGTATGAGAATCGTTAATCTAAATAACTTGTTTTCACAATGTAATAGTTAACTGAAATTATAAAGTGCAAGTGTCTTTGACAAGTTATCAATTCCAACTATGATCAATCAAATCTACTAACTTGATGATTTGATCTTTATAATCCCAGTGTCCTAGAGACTACTAATCAAATAAGATGTCTCTAAATTTGATTCACCCATATTATAATCCAATAACCTAATTCAATTCATTTATTGTGTCCAATCAAACGCACACGATTCATAATCATGTAAATGTAATATTAAATGCAATAGTTTTCACTCATTGAAATAAACATTACGTCAATTGAATAGGCTAAATAATTAAATACAAATCGTTCTTCAATTAAACACCAAATCATACGAATTAACAAATTTAAATATCAAACGTCCAACATCTAGAGGTACTAGCTTAGATGAACATAAAGGATTTAGCCTATTTTCATAGGCTCAATCAAACAAACAATATAACTCCAAACAAAATCCATAATCTATTACAAAGATGAACTAAACATGAAATTAATAAGATTACAATGAAAGAGTTACAAACCCTAGCTTCTATTGCGAATAAAGAATGATTGAATGGCTTAGGGTATCCCCAAAAGCTCTCCAATTCTCCTCCAAAACGGCTGCTATGTTGAATGATCAAAAAGATAGGTTAAAACTAGGGTTTGCATGAGAAATTTAGCCAAAATCCCGTAACCGGCTGAAGTACCCGGGGTAGCCCAGGTACCCGACGGGTAATAAGAGAGCCCCGTCAGTTGGGTGTCTAGTCCCCGGTTGGTTTCCAAACTGAAACTCCTAAGTTCCTGGCGGGTACTAGGTGTTCCCAACGGGTAAAATTGGTCTCTAAAACTTCTGTCCCAAATATTCCCATTTGAACTATGATGGACTAGTTCGGGTAGCCTATACCCGGAAAGTACGGTGTCTACCGGTGGGTAGTACTTGATTTCTACTGATTTTCTCTTTTTTCTCCACTCTTCTCTTATTAACCTGAAATGAATTCTAAACTAACTAAGTACCGAAAGTTTATAAAATAACTAAAATATTGTACAAATTGGACTGATATCGCCACTATAGATATGTATAAATTATGCGATATCAGAATTCTATGTTGCACGCTACTCCTATGACCACGTCCGATCTCGCATCAATTATTCTTTAATTGTACATAAGTGATTAGGCTATACTAAATTAAAGTGAAATGATGCAATACCCAAACTAGTCATACTTAGAAGGAATGTTAACTTAATGGTTATAGTCTAGGCTTCCCTAAGGAGAACCTGTGTTTTCTATAACCTTCGGCTTTGATACCATTTCTTTCATACCCCGCTAAAGCGGAAACACGAGGTGCAACAACACAAGGTTTCATAACACAAGGCATAACAATGGCAATAATAAAAGTAAATGTGGGCTTCAATCCACTATCACTGACAGTTCCCTGAAAAACATGTAAAAATGAGAAGGCAACTATAGAAATAGTTGGGAGTTAATAGGTTTCATATATGTACGGTGTTTAAAAGTTATTGAAGTAGAGTTTGAAAGTTTTTATTTCCATGTAAAGAGTTGTTTTATATGCAGTTACGTGACTGAACTAGAAAGTTAATGTTTATACTTGAGTCCACAACCAAACCTACTGGCACGAAATAACGCCCCATAGCAATGTCCTATCTCGAACCTGTCGAATTGGTGGTATGCACTCACATGCGTGTGTGAGTGGGAAGGTGGCCGCCTCCTAAATAACTATCCATAACAACCATCCGCTCAATATTGATTTAATGGGTTGTGTAAAAGAAACCGAGGACTTAAGATACGATAGTGTCACAAGCATACAACATGAGTGTATGGTTGGTAAATGTACACATTCAAGATAAGTATTTGCAACAAGATAACTTGCTTTTCACCCCAAAATGTTTAATAAAAATAATAAAAAGAGAGGTTGTGAATACTCAAAATTAACTTCGAGCGTATGATTTGGATGTACTTTTTGCGTGCTTGTAGGAATTTGACAAGGAGATGAACTTATCGAGATGAGAGTTTGGATCGTCATTTGGTAGGACGTGAAACTGGCATTGATTCTAGATCAGCTGTACGATGTGGTGTTTAAGTTCAAATGATGTTCCTTGAATCTCAGGGTAAAGTATCGGTCCTCCTCGTCCTTCAATAAAGGGTTTGGTGCTGTCGGCGAGAGTAATGCGTTCGGCCATTGCTAATTGCTAAGCAGATGAGCTTTTTTCATGATTGATTCGGGATTAGGAAATGGATTGATTGGTACTGATCCAAAGGATCGGGTCATTCACTAAAAAAGAAGAACAAGAACAAAACAAAACGAAGAACAAAAAACAAAACAAGTAGTATATATATTTATATTTTTATAATTATTTTTTTTATATATATAGATAGATAACTATCCTAAGGGTTCATTAGAAAGAAAGTTCGTCTAGACACCTTTGAATCGTACAGTTAGTCCCCGGCAGCGGCGCCAAAAACTTGATGCGCCCCCGAACGGTCGGTTTAATCGTCGCGGCGTTGTCGTCGTCGCCGAACGTTGACCGAGCAGTGAGCGCGATCAGGGTGGGGGTTGTAAGTTTAATATTTGTATTGCTGGGAAGCCTAAATTACTAATTACGTACTATGGCTAGTAAGTGGTTAGTATGATCTAGGTGTCGTTCTAACAGACTAACTGAATCGAAACTGAGATGTTTCAGGCGAATATATGTAAGTCCGTATGTATAGGATCGATAACGAGGTTATCTTAAGGTATTAAGGTGCGGAATCCCTCGATACTAAGTTATAGGATCTATAGCAATTTGTTTCACAATTATTTAGTGAATCGGAATACTAATACGCTTTGTATCGATTATAACGGATGTTAACTATCAATACCTAGCCTTTAGAATACTTTGAAATAACTCTGGAAACACAGGAAATTCGTATCTAATTAATGGAAAAAGTTAATTATGGATTAAACCTAATTTCATTATATAACCGTCTCGGTTCGCGGGTCATGGGTTCTGCGAACTGACTTAGTTCGCAGCCCATCTTGGCCCAGCGAACTGACTCGGTACGCAGTCCAATCTTGTCCTGCGAACTGACTCAGTTCGCAGTCCAATCTTGTCCTGCGATTTGACTCGGTTCGCAGTCAAACATGGTCAACATTTTTTCAGCATTTTAATATTGTGCTCTAAAATGTTTACCAACCAATATTTTTCATTACAATTCAAAACCAATGTACAAATTTGATTACAATTAACAGTAGTCCTATTACAAGCTAGATCTGTTGTCACAAAACATGTCTCAACAGACTCCCCCTTGACAATAGCTCTAGCGTCTTTATCTTCATATTGTCTTTGGTTTTTTACTTGTAAATTTGCTACCCGCATATATCTTCAGCTTTATGCACGCCTTCACCATAGACTAATAATCTCGAGCAACATCTTCCCATCCTTCAATTGCAGTGATCCTATTCTTGTGTAACATCAATAGGTCAGCCTTTGATAAGTTCATTAGATGTCGACGATCATAAATCTTCAAAATTTCTTTCTCTTCATATTCAACTTCATCGTCATGTTCAAACATAAGAGCTTCACCAGTCACAGAATCCACAGACCATCTCTTCAACTTACCTAAGATATCTTGAGGCATAGTCTTTAACGGAATCTGTTGTATGCATTTCACTACTGGATATATTTTCTTTCTTCGACGCCTTCCTGTTCTTTCGCTTCTTTCGTCAAGTTTGATTGTCTTTCCAACTCTTGGCTTAATTCTTTGAAACTTCATTGACCGACCCTCAGTCTTGATAATCTTTTCTACATATCTTCCAAAACGATCATTACTTGGGTTATTCAACTCTAATCTAGCCAAGTCTCGGATTTCAAATCTAGGTAAATAACTGAAGACTGCAAGCTTCTTTTCAAAATATTGAACTCCGTCAAATCTTTTTATAGCAAAAAGCTTTAAGTCAGCGTCGTAGTACCATCCAATGATACCTCTCCTCGGTATACGCTTTCCTGTAATATCCACTTCACTAATCCTACTCTTTCCCTTTTTCCTTTTCAAAGGTCTAAACATCGGATTGTCTTTAAGTTTATCAGGAAGATCATCTTCAGATTCAGAATCAGTTGATTCACTTAGATTTTCATCTAAATCCATAACTCTTTCTCCATCTTCATCCTGAATGATAACTTTTGTCTTTGATGGCTCACGATGTGTTCATCGATATTAGCATCGGGATCTTCACCTTCGTCTAACCCAACATCAGAAATAGAAGTCCAATCGTCAGGAGGTACAAACTCTCATTCTTCTAAGTCAAAATTAATTTCTTCATCTATCTCATCAAGCATATCGCTTTCAGAATCAGATAGATCGAGCATTACTTCACCTATAAAAGCACACACACAAATAAAATATTAATAATATAAATCCTTTCATTGATTTCCCTGAATCAATCTAAGAATTTCCTTGTTAATCTTTTTGTGTGTCTAATGTTCATTATATAAACTTATAAATCTTTCATTGATCATAAATAAAATTATAATCAATCTAAGATTACAAAAGTCTTATAATATCGATACATTAATTAAATTTAAACATTAATGTATTGTGAACAATAATGATCACCAAACATTCAAGTTTATAATTAATTAATATTTTAATTTCCATTGCATAATTAACTTGTCGATCTTAACAAGTCTAAAATGCAAAGATTATAGTAAAAGTTTGACCGCCGATATTAAATCGGGACACGCCACACAACTATTTATAAGTCGGAAGACTTTCGATCAATACTTTACATAAACTTAATTGTAAATCACTTAAAACTTATTTAAAACATATTTAACTTGTAATTATACATCTCAAGTCGAATATATTACAAAATAATTCTAAGTTACAGTTTTTAAATATTACAATAAATCTAATTTAATACAAGCTTCACCTTCATCAGCACCACCATCTTTAGTACCAGCACCAGCACCACTTCCACTTGCACCCGCAGACTCCCCCAGAATACTGACCAGTCGTTGAAGGACCAGCCAGCTCACTATCTTTCTGAGTAGTGGGATCATCATCTGTATCATCCCGTCTCTTCTTTGCCAGTTCATCCTCTCCGTAGGACTCCTGATATATGAATATCTCCCCCTGAGATGGCTTGTCCCGAAGAAGATTGGTAACCAAGCGATCAAGTCTATCAATTTGCCTTTTCTTATCAGCTACATCATCTACCAAAGTGTTATTGGTCTTGAGCAGCAGTGAGTAAGCTTTAGATTGTTCAGTCAAATTTTTAGACAGAGTGGTGGTGACAACCTCCAACTCTCGAACCCTAGACTCCAAGCTGAAAATGCGTGCATAATCAGTCATAGGGGAGGAGGAAGGAGCATTAGTAGTCGTTGATGGTGGCGTGCGGACAGATGGTTGCACTTTCTTAGCTATCTCAGTAGCTACATCTGTCAATAATCGAGCTGCAACCCTGCTAGACTTGGTGGTCAGATGTGAAGAAGGGCGAACAATAGCAGCTATCATCTCAGCCTCAGAAGGCGTTGAGAGTGATTGAGTGGGAGCAGCTGAGCTGGAAGCAATTTTCTTAGCACCCTTGCGAGGATGAGCCACAAGCTACGCCTCATCTTCATCTTCTTCAACAAGAATGAAGTCCGGATCCTAATCGGCGACTTTTCGTCTTGTTTTCAGTGCCGGATCCATAATCAACTTGGACCCTTGACGGATCATGCCAGCCGGAATCCCGAATACAGAACGGATGGACGAGTCTCATCATCCTCAGAATCAGAATCAGAGGCATATGCATTATCGCCATCACGTCCAGACGGACCAGCACCACCAGATGTCCCAACAACTGGAGGCGGTCCAGAGGTACTCGGACCTTTAGCAAAATACTAATCGATATCTTGCAATATCGGATCATTGTCATCATCATGCTGCATGAGAACCTCATGTAACACCTGAGCAGCAATGTTAGGGTGAGCATCCTGATGTAACACATCTTCAATAAGCTCTTGCGGCCCAGGAGGTTGAGCTTGTGGTGGAGGTTGTGGTTGAGCTTGAGGTGGAGCAGCGGCATCCAACCAACCGTTATTTGGTGGAGCAATATAGTCTGCATCAAGAAGATGACCGAAAAGATCACAAGCTTCCGGCTTAACCTGATCTGGACGACGAGAGGAATGAAGAAAACATGCATTGTATCCTCGAAGTCCAATCCGATCAACATGCAAATCAGGCTGAATATTCAAGAGGCCAAGAATGCGGTGAAGAATGATAAGCATGCAAAAGCGGGGATAGATCATAAACTTGGATCTAACCGCACCAGTCACCTGACCGATGAACGAGCCAAAAATATATGAAGAGAAACAATATGGTTTATTATAAACTAGGGACAGTAAGCCAGATAGAAGCTAAGGGCTCAGCTCATCATAACCGTCCTTCTTGTTCCCAAAGATAGTAACCAAAATGTGGAACAGAAACCGCCATTGGCCAAGAACAAAGGCCTTAATAAATTAGCGACCTCTCTTAGGTCCAGAGTATCACATACGGCCAAGTGCTCCCTCAATGAAGTCCGAGGTGTACACAGAGGGACCCGCTTCCTGCTCAACGGTACCAAGACGCAGAATCTGTCTCAGATCGTCAACAGAGAAGACAACCGGATGGTGGTTAACCCTAGTACGAATGACAGGAGGGTTGGCAGCAGCATCATACTCAATGTTAGCCCAAAACTGATCCAGCAAATCTCTAGACAATGGTGGGGACTCTGTAATGGCATATCGAATCCTCGATCGAGCCAAATATGTTAGAATCTCAATAAAGCGTTCAGCACCACGCTCAGTGAGATCTAAATTCACCAATATATTGTGAGCAGAAGTGAAAGATCGAGCAGCCATATCTGTAATCAGAAGAGTTACACAAATGGTAATTAGCTCAATGAATAATAAAACTTATCGAACATTAATTAATTTTAAACATTTATGTATTGTGAACAAAAGAGGTCACCAAACATACAAGTTTACTATTAATTAATAACTTAATTTACTGAACTTAATTGAACGAGTAAGTACACGACACTTAATTTTCAATTATATTCTCTAAATTATATACACTTCGTAAGTCATAGAGGATAATCTGAAAAATCATACCGCCGATAGAAAAATCGGAACACGCCGCACGACTACATATGAGTCGGAAGTCTTTCGATATGAGATAACAGAATATGTATATTATATAGATGATACGTACTTCGCTTATAAACAAAAGTTCGTAAGTCTAAACGTATAACTAATAATTAACAAGGCCAAACTCGTAATTTATTTGTAAACATAAAGGTCGCAAATCGAAAACAAGTTTAACATTGAAAATCTAAACAAGTCAACCAAGTCAACAAAATTTGTGTTTGCTAAAGTCAACCAAAATCGAACGACTTGGGTTCGCTTCGCAAGGTTAAGCAAAGTCAAGAATTCAGTCAAGCAAAGTCAACAATGTAATTCGCTTCGCAAGTCAATGAAAGTCAACAGTTTTCAGTGCGCATTGCAGGTCAAACAGAGTCAAACACTTTGGGTTTGCTACGTAGAAGTCAACCAAAGTCAACAACTTGGGTTCGCTTCGCAGAAGTCAACCAAAGTCAAACAACTTGGGTTCGCTTCGCAGAAGTCAACTAAAGTCAAACAACTTGGGTTCGCTTCGCAGAAGTCAACCAAAGTCAAACAACTTGGGTTCGCTTCGCAGAAGTCAACCAAAGTCAAACAACTTGGGTTCGCTTCATAGTAGTCAACCAATCTAATAAGTTGGGTTCGCTTCGCAGTGTCAGTTCGCAGGAGCGTGTAGATTCACTTCGCAGCTAGTCTGTGCGAACTGAGATTGGATCTCAATTCGCAGGATCGTGCGGACAAACCCAAAACTTTACGAAATTAAAAATCAGATGTGCAATTAAATGATAAAAACACATTGATTATGAACCGATTGAACAATCTTGAGTAGTTTTATGTTTTATTTTGCACTAATTAGGACTTAAATTGTGAAAAACTAAACCGAAACATACATAACCAAAATTGTTCGATTAAACACAAAATAGTGGATGAAATTAAGTGAATCTTACCTCAAAAGATGCGTAATCGAAAGATGTAATTGTTATACGGAGTGAAAAACCGTTCCTTATGCTGTATAATTTTGAAAATCTAAGAAAAAGATGGTCGGTTCGCAAGTACTCAGATCGCAGGGTTCGGTTCGCAAAGAAATTTGGAAAGTGAGTATTGGACTCGTGGACTTGTCCCTTTTATACTCCAAACTCAATTCGCAGGTTTGACTGGTCAACTTCGCATTTTTGACCAAAAATGCAAATTTAGTTTTAAATATAAATTGAAATTATGAATATCATTACAAGTCAGAAAGTTGAACTTTCCAATGCGTTTGTGTCACATTTAAACAACACGGAATGAGAAATTGTGATTAATCCTAATTCCAAAGAGGTCAAAGTTATACAAAATGAAAAAACAGATAAAACAAAAACATAAATATCACACACGAATAAACAAATGAAATAGTGGTATCAAGTACCATTTTATTAATGAAACAAATAGAATAAACAATACATCTTTTTGGCTTTAAGATTTTATCTGCTTAGGGATCATATTAGCAAGAAAACGCTGTATTTTATTATTTATTAACAAGTCTAAGAAAATTGCTAGTATACATACTTCATGAAATTCACAATAAGTTACATAAAACATACATCTTAACCATTTATCAACTTTATTTATAAAAGTATAACTTGGTTACATTGCTCTATAGGATATAATACGTTCCTTATCCATATTGTTATAGTAGATGAGAACGAATGATTCATCAAAGTGAACGTTCAATTTTCATAGACAGTTCAAGACGATTACCGATATTATGATCCACATAAACAAATTATACACTGATTTTCAAGCAAACCTTTATTGTTACTATGCATGCTAACTGGTGTGAACCAAAATATGCCATATTGAGAAATCAAGTAGAACACATAACACTATATCTTTCACATTCAAGGTAGAGGTTACTAAATGATATTCTTCTCGAAACATATAACATACCCTTGAGTTATTTTAAAATTTGACAAACATCAAACCTGTTTTGAAGATACTAGTGGTTCTAGATATGTACTTAGTACAACATAAGATCCCTTAGTATAAACAAAACAAGTTTGAGACCATTGGCAAAACTAAAGGATTCAGGTCTGTATTTAGTATAACAAAGTTACCAGTAGTTTTGCTAATAGCCACTTTTCTAACTATTTGTCTAGACAGATATTCATAGATTCTAGATAATAGTGTATAGTTATACTATCATTCAACAATTAAGACTTATGTCATACATCATATAGCAGATCACACTAGATAACACACATGAGAATTATTACTTATTAAATGCTCAGAAATCATAGCAGAATTTGCCTATCAGTACATCATATATTGAAGGCGTCTAGATTTAATTTATTCGAAGCACATTATAACGTGTGGAGAAAGGTGTATAATAAAATAAATATAAGTAAAGGCTTGGTTTTAAAGATGTAATGTTAATGTAACTTACTAAAATCTACTAACACATCTAACTTAAGACTGCTACTTATTATTGTTAAGCATATTCTCCTAATGTACTATCATTTCCCAGCAGATAAACACTTAACCCTTTTTTTTAAAAGAAACTACAGTAGTTTTTTTTTTAATCGGAGGCGATTCCCCTAAGGTAACAAGCAAATTAATGCCATACGCCATCTTTCCCTCTCTTTTTTTTGTTTTGTTTTTGTTTTATAAGATATAAACTTTGACTAATACAAACATCTTTGGAAGACTAGTTATTCTAGATTCCTCATCCCGTTTAGTTGAATCAATGTTTCAAAACGCGCTCTATCAAAAGCTTTAGTGTACTAGTCTGCCAAGTTATCAGTTGAGGGAACTTTGACTAACTGTATCAGCTTTTTCTCAGCACGGTCTCTAATGAAATGATGACGAATATCAATGTGCTTCGTCTTGCTGTGCTTTAATTATCAATCATCATCGGATTGTTAGTCAAATTTAACCCATAATCTCGCAGTTACTGTTGTATCCATAATACTTGAGAACAGCAGCAGCCAGCTGCAACATATTCAGCTTCACATGTAGAAATGGCGACTGAGGTTTGCTTCTTGCACTGCCAAAACACGAGTCTACTGCCTAAGAATTGACATCCACCAGTTGTAGACTTTCTATTTTGATTGCATCCTCCATAATCAGAATCTGTGTAAGCAACGAAATCTAAATCTCCATCAGTTGGATACCAAAGTCCCAGCTTCGGTTTCCCTTTGAGGTAACGAAGAATTCGTTTAACAACTTGTATATGAGACTCTTTAGGAGTGGCTTGATATCTTGCACAGACACATACTGCAAACATTATATCAGGCCTCGATGCAGTAAGATACATTAGCGATTCAATCATGGCCCTATAAAGAGTATGATCCACATCTTTATCACTCGATGTATCAGGACCAAGTCCATGGGCTTCTGGAATAGGAGTGTGATAAATTCTTGCTTCATCTATCTTGAATCGTTCTAGTAACTCATTTGTATATTTAGTTTGATGAATGAAATATCCATCTTTCTTTTGATCAACTTGTAATCCTAAGAAAAATGTAAGTTCTCCCATAGCAGACATCTCAAACTTGTTCTTCATAACTTAATCAAATTCACTACACATCTTTTCGTCTGATGACCCAAAGATAATGTCATCAACATATACTTGAACAAGTAGAAAGTCTTTCCTCTTCCATTTTACAAAAAGTGTACTATCAATTCTTCCTCTTGTAAAACCATTCTCAAGAAGATAATTTGATAATGCTTCATACCACGCTCTCGGTGCTTGATGTAATCCACATAGAGCCTTATCAAGACGATATACTCTAGCTGGATAATCTGGATTTGTAAAGCCTGGTGGTTGAGAGACATACACCGTTTCTTTGACTTTGTCATACAAGAAGGCACTCTTAACATCCAGTTAATAAACTTTAAGTTTCTTTGATGCTGCAAATGCTAAGAACAACCTTATTGCTTCAAGCCTTGCCACAGGTGCAAACGCTTCATTGTAATCAATCCCCTCTTGCTGATTGAAACCTTGAACGACTAGACGAGCTTTATTGCGAATCACGATTCCCTGATCGTCTTTCTTGCACTTAAACACCCATCTAGTTCCGACTGGATATTCTCCAATTGGTAAATCAACCAACTCCCAAACTTGTAATTTAGAGAACTGAGACAGTTTTTCCTGCATTGCTTCAACCCACGAGTTGTCCTTTAGAGCCATTTGCATATTTTTAGGTTCAACCTGTGAGATAAAACATGAATATAGACATAGATTTGTAATCCCGTCTCTTTCATTTCAGCATACAAGCTTGTGGGATTGGATGTACTAGCTTTAGATTGATTCCTAGTTTGAACAAAAGTGTTTGGATCACCAATGATGTTCTCAATCGGATGATTTCTATTCAATCTCGTTGTTGATAACGGTTCAACTGGTATATCATCTCCTAAGTTAGTACCAATCTCCTCCAAAGGTGGTATACCATCATTAGTAGTAGGTGTCCTCAATTGTCTCAGAGGAGTAAGAATATCATCCACAATCCTTTGTGAAACAATTTCAAGATCTTCATTCTCTTGAGGTATATCAGCTGGAGGTTGTTGTGACTCAATTGTTGAGGCTTCATCAGAGTCAACAATAGTCTTGATTCCAGATGTTTGAACATTCGATGTTGGAGAAGGACTAAGATCTTCATCTCCAAACAATAAATGCTCGGGTATCTCTGAATCACTGACATAGTCACTGATAGGGACTTTAAATGACTTAAAGAGATCTGAATAATCAAATTGCCAATCTAATCCCTTATGTAAGTCATGTGTGTAGCTTGTAACTTCAATGTTATAAACTATTTCCACACGTCCCGTAGCTTTATTGAAGACACGTTTGTTTGGTGAGTTAGGCACATAACCTAGGAAGTATCCTTCGTTAGCCTTCTCACCAAATTTTGGTTGATTGCTAGTCTTCAACAAAGTGCATGAAACTCCAAAGGGTTCAAACCCTTTTAAGTTAGGTTTCTTATTGTTTAAAAGCTCATAACAAGTCTTGTTCAACTTTTTAACCGTAAGAACTCTGTTTAGAACATGACATGCAGTATTCACAGCTTCTGCCCAAAAGATGACCGGAAGCTTTGAATCTGCAAGCATTGTCCTAGCTGCTTCAATCAACGTTCTGTTTTTCGTTTCAGCAACACCATTCTATTGAGGTTCATAAGGTGCACTGAATTGATGTTGTATCCCTTTTCTTAAGCAATAGACATTGAACGTTGAATTCTTGAACTCTGTTCCATTGTCACTACGAATTCTCTTAACTCTTGTTTTATAGACATTCTCTATTAGATCTAAGAACTCCATAAGAGTACCTGGAGTTTCATCCTTAGATCCCAAAAAGAACACCCAAGAGAATCTAGAGAAATCATCTGTGACAACCAAACAATACCATTTGCCAACTATGCTTCTCTTGCTTATGGGGCCGAAGAGATCCATATGCAGCAACTCAAAAGGCGAGGAAATAGAATTTACAGTTTTAGATTTGTGTGGTTTTTTATGCTGCTTTCCTTTCATGCAAGGTACACACTTGTCTTCAAATGCAAAACTCTTATGTGGTACACCCATAACCAACCCATTTTTGGTTATATAGTTCATCTTTCTAAAATTTAGGTGTGCCATTTTCCTATGCCATAAAAGTAAGTCTGCTTCAGAAGCCTAGGATATAAGACATGTTGACTCCATTGAAGTAATAGGAACACCCATGTTGATGGCTTAAATGTCCTTCTTCCTTGGAGCTCTTGTTGGGACATGTTTTGTGACAACAGATCTAGCTTGTAATAGGACTGGTGTAATTATTATCAAATTTGTATATTGGTTTAGACTTGTAAATATATGATATTAATTTGTTATTATTATTTGTTAAATATAATTATACAAGTAACGAATTCGAATTAAAGTCAAAATTGCGAAATGAGAAGTCAACTCGCAAGTCATAAGACTTGCGAGATGAGATCTCAATTCACAGCAAAATCTCAAGTCGCAGGCTTGGACCTGCGAGATGAGATCTGGGTTCGCAGGTTATTGACTTGCGAGCTGAGATTGTGTGTGCGAGCTGAAGTCAACTCGCAAGGCCCATGGGCTACGAGTTGAGTCAACTCGCAAAGCCCATGGCCTGCGAGTTGAGCTGGATATAAATAAAATAATCACATGCATTTATTGGTATCCGTGCCATTATTCTTACACACCAATTATTACACACACACCTCTTTTTCTGTGCCAAATATATTAATATACTAATAGGTTTGGTTTTGAGTGATTAACAATAGTTAATAATCAAAACAAAGCCTTTTAGTATATAGATAAGTTATATAAACTATAACATAACGTATTAAGGGATTCCGCACCTTAATACTTAAAGATAATCCGTTATCAAACCAAGATCTAGCGACCTTACAATCGGTATCAGAGCTTTCGGGCTTAGAAACGTTGTGGTTTCAAGGTTTTTAGGTTATATAACATCTTTGGAGTTGTTTACGATCGAAATCTATTGATTTAATCGTAAAAGTACCAAAAAGTTTCAGTTCCCAGATTTCACAGCGCCGTTTTGCGAGTTGAGATTAGGGTTTCAGTTGTTATAAGCGAGTTGAGATTCACTTGCGAGTTGAGATTTGACCTGCGAGTTGAGTTTCCCTTGCGAGTTGAGATCTCTTGCGAGTTGAGATACACTTGCGAGTTGAAGTCACTTGCGAGTTGAAACCAGCAGCGAGTTGAGATTAACCTGCGAACTGAACTTACTGAATTGTGTGATTTGACAACTTTTGAGACTTACAAAGATGTCTGACTTGAGTAGAATGATAGAAATGGAACACGAGGTTGGAAAATCTAATGTTCCACCAAAATTGCTCCGACTCGAAGACTATTATGGATGGAAAGACAGATTCGAATCTTAGTGTAGATTCCATGACATAACTATTTGGCTATGCATTAAAAACGGATATGCTGCACCTACTGTTGTGGTGGAGAATGCAACTGTGGTTGTTCCCTATAACAGGATGAGTGACAACCAAAAGAAGGACTAGACTATTGAGAATAAGACACATTCCTCAATAAAGATGAGTCTTCCCAAGGAGATCAATCATCAATTGAAGTCCTTTCACACTGCTAAGGAGCTCTGGGAAGCTCTAGAGAAACGATGTGAGGGAAGCCCACAGGTTAAGGCAGGCAAGAGAAACCTTCTAAAAAAGCAGTTTACAGTGTTTAAAGCTTTTAGAGAAGAGGATCTTGAAGCCTATACCACCAGATTCTATCATCTATTGAGTGAGCTTGATGACCACGAAATTTTCTGTAATGTTAAAGAAAAAACCGACAAATTTATTGAGGGTTTACCTTCAAAATGGGAAATGTATGGTATCATGCTCAAAGACAATGATGAACGGTATGCCACTATGACCCTGGAGCAAGCTATTGATAAGCTCAGGGGTTATGATTTCTCCAAGAAAACAAGAGATACATATTCTGATCATCTACAGAATCCAGGCTTATACCATGGAAAGACTAGTATCTCAAATGCTTCATCCAATTCAACCACTGCCCTATTTGTTGGTGAAATTGATGAACATGGTGAAATGTTGACCGAGGATCTATGCTTTATAGCTTCAGAGGGAATGGAGAAACGAAGTAAGAATTCTTCTTCTGAGAAGTCAACTCAAGGGCATCATAAAATGCCAATGAGTGTGAAATCCGCAAAACAACAACTTTATGTGATGGCTTCGTTCGTTACTTCCTATGAGAATTACATTCAAGGGAAAATTAATGATCCTGCTCAGTTTGATGAGGATTATCATCAAGTCGACCCTGATGACTTAGAAGAAATGGACCTCCAGTGGCAACTTGCTATGGTGTCAAGGAGAGTGAAAAATTTTCTAAAGCGTATGGGTAGGAGAGTTGTTGGAAATCGACCAGGGTTTGACAAATCCAAGGTCAAGTGTTATAACTGTAAAGGTTATGGACACTTTGCTAGGGAATGTCAACGACCGAAGGTTGATACTGGCATTGCAAAACAAGACTCGGGAAGTACTTTAACTTCCAAAGTCTTGGTGGTTCAACAAATAGATGGTTCCTATGATTGGTCCACTCAGCCTGAGTAAGCTCTCATGGCTGAAATAGACGATCAAGAGAAACCAACTGAATCAACATCATACATGCCAACTGCTGAGGAACTTCAACCTAATGTGCCACACACGGAAGTCAAGGGGAGCGATGAAGATGTGCTCTACATCAACTCAACCGAAGAGATGAGTCCCGATGACTTTGTTGCATACATGGCTGATGTTCTGTGACAACCCTCGAAGATCGGTACTTTCCGTACACTTTAAAATCATGCATTCTTACGCTAATTCCCTATTTAATGAAATCAAACTTGATTTAACCAAGATAAGCCTAGCACAAGCCCACATTTGCACATTTTGGTGCACACTACTATGATGCTTGATGCATCTCGTTATATGATTATGAGAATTACAAAATAGATCCGATGATTCCGATAAACACGAATGTTGGTGATAAGCATTTCCTAAACAACGTAAAGCTAATCAATAATGGTTATTTACCTATACTATTTCAATAAGACATAGAGCCTAACCTTTCAAAAGGTTTATATCAAGCACACACTTAAGCTCCTAATCATGAACCAAGCAACCTAGTAGGTCAAGAAGTATTACCAAGCAAGTAGACACTTAGCTAAACTTGGAAATTAATTCCAAGCAAGCTAGCATACATGACGATTTAATAAAGAATGCAGATTTCATTCCTTTCCTTCCTTCTCCATATCTATGATGCCTTCCATGATCTCCTCTATGATTTCTTACTCAAATCGCCTATCTACTTACTTGCTTAACACCTTAAAATCATAAGCATCAAGACAACTAACTCAAACTAAATCAAGCAACTAGGCAACTAGCTCAAATAAATCCCAAGCTTCCTAGCACATAGCTCAAAATTAATCAAGCTACTAGCTAGCAAGCTTAAACTAATTCAAGCACCCTAGCAACCATGTCAAAAGTTTGGAAATGCAGATTTTTCTTTCCCTTTCTCCTTGTCTACGTAGCACCATTCCTAGCCACTCCTTCTCCTCCCTTGCTACTTGCTTGATGGGACTAAGCACCTCCCATCAAGCCTTCCACTTGCCTTGCTTCCCTTGCTTCTCAATAAGGAAAGGAGTAACACAAGATACGTGCAACACACACACTTCACTTTAAAAATCTGCACACTTTTCTCTCTCAATTTCCCTCTCTTTCACCACCTTCTTCATCCACCTTTGAAGATCAACCACCACAAACCACCCTAGAACCACCACTAACCACCATGAATCACCACCTTTCTTCATCATTTCCCACCACCATTTAAACTCTAGTTCAAACATCTAAAGGAAAACTAGTTCATTTGGGCATTTAGACGGAGCTTTTGGGTTGAAGTGTCAAGTTCTTACTCTTCTCTTCTTTCCATTTCATCAACACCATTGTAAGGAAACTCCTCCTCTTGATCTTGTCATTTCCTACATGTTTTAAACCAACTAAATGTATGTTAAAACAAGTTTAAATGTGTTTCTATTGATCAAGAACAAAATGGTAATAAGAAGAGCAACTAACATGATAGATTTGTGATTGTTATGTATTAAGAGATGTTGTGGAATCTTGTTAAAAATGTCACATTTGGGATTAGGAACATATTACATCTTGTTAAAATGCCAAAAAAAATGGGTTTTAAAAGGTTAAAAATCGGGTTTGAAATCATTTTGTGAAAAACAGGGTCTGGCCGGATTTGGTCTTCACGAGTCCGCGTGAGCAATTCACCCGAACGCGTGAAGCCAAAATTTGGCCTTACCCGGACGGGTGAACCCTCACCCGGATGGGTGAATCTCCAGACCTGACTTTCTGTTCGAAATTACACGGACGAACAAAATCTAACCCGGACGCGTGAGCTTACCCAGACGGGTGAGCTTCACCCGGACGGGTAAGGCTTATTTCAGATTAAAAAAAAAAAAAAGGTCTTTTGGAGGGAAAATTCATCGATTTCCAAAATTTAAATTTAAGCTTATATTCGAGAAATTTTAAACCAGGAAAACTTTCGTTTTACTCGCGACATTTTCGGAACAATTTTGGAGGGAAAATCAATAACGAAACCGATTCGAATTCCAGGGAACGAGTCTTATAAACCAAACTTAGTATGAAAGTAGGAATACTTAACCCACACTTTGATAGACAAAAACAACGATGTTTTCAAGAAACATACATATATATACAAAACTATCACCAACGGATCGTATGCTTTTCGAAAACGAAACACATTTCCCACATTACTGATTGAGTGAACAACTGGCATAGATATGCGATTAGCTATCTACTTACACAAACGACCTCATGCGTTTAGGGCGCTAGGAGGCATTTCGGGCAAACACACTTAGTACTTTCTAGCACTTACATAAGCTCACAAGGTGAGTTCACAGCCCCTATTTTACTGCTTTCTAAATTTGGGGTGAAAAACATATGTACTGTTTACATACAAACTGATTTCATGCGATGATTGAAAACCTGACAACGAATCCTTGTGCGAACCTACGTTAAACTAGTTGTAGTGCATAGAAGTCCTCATGACTACAAACTGTAACCATTAGCTAGATGACGCTAGCCACATAATATGTGAATAGTACTATTGGGATGACATCTCTCCCACTTTTGTTAGTCATGCTAACCGCCGACTGTATGTCGAGACGAGGAGCGTATATTTTATTGTCCCAGGCACAAACATTTAAAGTCGTGGTTTGGTTATAGGCCTAGGTGTCGTCACTGTAACTCGAGAGGTCTAGCTAACCTTTGGGAGATCACAGTCAGCTATTTATTGTTTTAAACTACATATCATCTTACTACTTGCCACGGATGGCACAAACGACTTGTGAAACATTTGCTAAACTTTTGGTTTGATTGACAATGTATTAAACCCGTGAATTTCACTCAACAATTTTGTTGATCCTTTTAACTATATTTTTCAGGGAATTAGCAGCGATATAAGATCATGCATGCATACTTTTGGGACCCTTGCTCACCACGATGAATAGGATGCCATCCTTTTGATAAATATTGAAATTATGATTGGTGATTAAAATGTTAATCATATTGTTTTGTAAACACGATGAACATGTAACCGTGTTATTTAAACCATTTATGGCATTCTAAGTATATGTTTGCGATAATCATACGCTTATTGATCGTTCTCGTCACGCCCCCGAGCTTCCGCACTTGTTACTCGTTAAACAATTTTATCGGGGTGTGACATGTTCAGATAGACAAGAAAAAGGTATGTCTTGACCTTCTTACTCTTGCTGATGTTTGTTATTTAGTTACTGATTTACAAACTCAGGTTAGTGTATTTGCTGAATCTCACAAAACCTTAACATCTGAACTGGATATAGCTAAAAGTGATGTACGGAGGTTAAGTGAAGATAAGCTAGCATTAACTGAAAGGATTAAAAGTAATGCTTCTGATAAGACCAGTCTAAGTGACATCATTAATGAACAATGTGTTAAGATAAATGGGTTATATCTGAACTTAAATGAGTTAAATCAGAATATTGCAAGTGGGAATAAGGAGCTCTCAGAGTCCAAGATGAAGTTAGTTGAGCTAAACCGTAAGCTTGAAGGTTATAGGACATCTTCTTTGACCTTAGATAGAATAATTAGCTCACAACCTAGTGTAAAGGATGTGACTGGTTTGGGTTATACTGATGTACCCCCACCTTTTAATTCAAATTACACTACTACTTCGGTTGACTTAGAGATGACTGATGTGAATCCTAACCCTGAGGCATTGGTAACTAACAAGTCGGAAACTCAGAAGGATGTTGTTAAAGACCTATCATCTGACATTAGTAAGAACAAATCATTCCCTAAAGTACATTTCGTCTCGAGTGGAATGATAGTTGATACTGATGTAAATGATGAGGTGATTAAGGAACAAAAAGATTCACTTTTGGTGGTTTCGGATCAGACTAAGAAAGAGAGTGCTAAAGTGGTTAAGTCACGCAAGCAGATGTCTTGCTTCAAGTGTCACCAAAAAGGGCACGTGTCTTCTTGCTGTCCTAAGAAGAAGTTGGAAGCACCACATAAGCAAGTGAATAACGATAAGACATCGAATATCTCTAGTGTGAATATAGACAGGTTAGGTACCAAACCAGGTATTGGTATTAAACATGTAAATACTCTTAAAAGAGATGCCTCACACTGTGTCTCTCCACCTAAACCTAAACGGCCTGAACACTTTGTTAAAGATCAATTGCCGTCGAGGTTTATGACTCCTAGTAGAAACCATGGTCATTATGAAAATGGTTCTACTTCACGAAATCATAGTCATTATGAGAATGGTTCTACTTCTCGTACACATGGGATTAACTACGGGTATAACTATAATCGTAACCAAGGACAAAAATCCCAAGGTTATGTGTTAGGGAGGGTTGGAAATAATTCATCTCATAGACCCAAGACCACTGATCATCAACAAGCTCATACTACTTCAAAAGTGACCAAGTGACCAAAGCTCCTAATGGGAAGGATGGTTACTTTAAAGAGTTACAGTTTGTAGATGATAAGGGACAAACCAAGACCGTAATGGCTTGGGTCCCTCTTGAGAACTAATCGTGTACAACTTGTTTGTGCAGGAGCAGACTGTGAACAACAACAATTGGTGGTACGTTGACAGTGGCTATTCTAGGCACATGACAGGAACTCGAAGTCTCCTGAAAGACTTCAAAGGAGGATTGAAACAAGGAGTGCACTTCGTTGGAGATAAAGGAGGAGTAATTACTGGGAAAGGAAAAGTTTCGAATGGAACTTTGACTCTAGAAGATGTGAATTATGTTGAAGAACTAACGCACAACCTAGTGAGTGTTTGACAAGTCTGTGATAAAGGTCACTATGTACTCTTCAATGAGAAAGAGGCCTTAGTCCTGAAGCCGGGTTTTGTTATTCCCGAAAAATGGATACTAATGAAAGCTCCAAGGAAGAAGGACATTTATGCTATCAACATGAATGCTCCTATTACTTCAATGGAATCTACATGTCTCTTATCCAAGGCTTCAGAGTCAGACTCACTCTTATGGCATAGGAAAATGGCACACCTAAACATTCGAAAAATGAACTATATAACCAAAAATGGGTTAGTTCTGGGTGTACCACAGAAGAGTTTTGCATTTGAAGACAAGTGTGTACCTTGCATGAAAGGAAAGCAGCATAAAAAACCACACAAATCTAAAACTGTAAATTCTATTTCCTCGCCTTTTGAGTTGCTACATATGGATCTC
Organism: Logfia minima; assembly: GCA_963921325.1. Lineage (NCBI taxonomy): Eukaryota > Viridiplantae > Streptophyta > Magnoliopsida > Asterales > Asteraceae > Logfia > Logfia minima. Next base: position 13,656,670 of record OY992777.1, read on the forward strand.
TTTGGCCCCATAAGCAAGAGAAGCATAGGTGGCAAATGGTATTGTTTGGTTGTCACAGACGATTATTCTAGATTCTCTTGGGTATTCTTTTTGGGATCTAAGGATGAAACTTCTGGTATTCTTATGGAGTTTTTAGATCTAATAGAGAATATCTATAGAAAAAGAGTTAAGAGAATTCGTAGTGACAATGGTACAGAGTTCAAGAATTCAACGTTCCATATCTATTGCTTAAGCAAAGGGATACAACATCAATTCAGCGCACCTTATGAACCTCAACAGAATGGTGTTGCTGAAAGGAAGAACAGAACGTTGATTGAAGGGGCTAGAACAATGCTTGCAGATTCAAAGCTTCCGGTCATCTTTTGGGCAGAAGTTGTGAATACTGCATGTCATGTTCTCAATAGGGTTATTATAGTTAAAAAGCTGAACAAGACTTGTTATGAGCTTTTAAACAATAAGAAACCTAACTTAAAAGGGTTTGAACCCTTTGGAGTTTCATGCACATTGTTGAAGACCAACCATCAACCAAAATTTGGTGAGAAGGCTGACGAAGGATATTTCCTAGGTTATGTGCCTAACTCACCAAACAAGCGTGTCTTCAATAAGGCTACGGGACGTATGGAGATAGTTTATAACATTGAAGTTACGAGCTACACACATGACTTGCATAAGGGGTTAGATTGGCAATTTGATTATTCAGATCTCTTCAAGTCATTTAAAGTCCCTATCAGTGACTATGTCAGTAATTCAGAGATACCCGAACATCGAGTGTTCAAACGTCTGGAATTAGGACTATGGTTAATTCTGATGAAGTTTCAACTATTGAGTCACAACAACCTCCAGTTGATATATCTCAAGAGAATGTAGATTCTGAAATTGTTGAGGATGATATCCTTACTCCTCTGAGACAATTAAGGATATCTACTTCTAATGAGGTTATACCACCATTGGAGGAAATTGATACTAACTTAGGAGATGATATACCAGTTGAACCTGTATCCTCAACGAGATTAAATAGGAATCATCCGATTGATAATATCATCGGTGATCCAAATTCTCCTGTTCTAACTCGGAATCAATCGAAAGCTAGTACATCAACTCACTCAAGCTTGTATGCTGAAATGAACGAGACAGGGATTATGAATCTATGTCTATATTCATGCTTTATCTCACAAATTGAACCTAAGAATGTTCAGACAGCTTTGAAGAATAATTCGTGGGTCGAAGCAATGCAGGAAAAATTGTCTCAGTTCTCAAAATTGCAAGTTTAGGAGTTGGTTGACTTACCCGTTGGAGAATATCCAATTGGAACTAGATGGGTATTTAAGTGCAAGAAGGACGATCGGGGAATCGTGACTCGCAATAAAGCTCGTCTAACTGTTCAAGGTTTCAATCAACAAGAGGGGATTGACTACAATGAAGTTTTTGCTCCTGTGGCTAGGCTTGAAGCAATTAGGTTATTCTTAGCATTTGCAGCTTCAAAGAAAATAAAAGTTTTTCAGCTGGATGTTAAGAGTGCCTTTTTGTATGGCAAAGTCAAGGAGACCGTGTTTGTTTCTCAACCACCGGGATTTACTGATGCAAAGTATCCAGATAGAGTATATCGTCTTGATAAGGCTCTATATGGATTACATCAAGCACCGAGAGCGTGGTATGAAACACTATCTACTTATCTTCTTGAGAATGGTTCTACAAGAGGAAGAATAGATAGTACACTCTTTGTTAAATGGAAAAAGAGAGACTTTCTACTTGATCAAGTATATGTTGACGATATCATCTTTGGGTCATCTGACGACAAGTCATGAAGAACAAGTTTGAGATGTCCGCTATGGGAGAACTGACATTTTTCTTAGGGTTGCAAGTTGATCAAAAGAAAGATGGGTATTTCATTCATCAAACTAAGTATACATATGAGCTACTTGAACGATTCAAAATGGATGAAACTAGAATTTATCATACTCCTATTCCGGAAGCTCATGGTATTGGTCATGATACATCGAGTGATAAAGATGTGGATCCTACTCTTTATAGGGCCATGATTGGATCACTAATGTATCTGACTGCATCGAGGCCTGATATAATGTTTGCAGTATGTGTCTGCGCAAGATATCAAGCTACTCCTAAAGTGTCCCATATCCAAGCCGTTAAACGAATCTTACGTTACCTCAAAGGGAAGCCTAAGCTGGGACTTTGGTATCCAACTGATAGAGACTTAGATTTTGTGGCTTACACTGATTCTGATTATGGAGGATGCAATCAGAATAGAAAGTCTAGAGCAGGTGGATGTTAATTCTTAGGAGGTAGACTAGTGTCTTGGCAGTGCAAGAAGCAAACCTCAGTCGCCATTTCTACAGCTGTTGTTCCCAAGTTCTATGGATACAACAACAACTACGGGATTATGGGTTGAGTATAACAAATACTCCTATGATGATTGATAATGAATCAACGATCTCTATTACCAATAATCCGGTCAAGCACAGTAAAACTAAGCACATTGATATTCAACATCACTTTATTAGAGACTGTGCTGAGAAGAATCTGATAAAGTTAGCTAAGGTTCCATCTGTGGATAATTTAGCAGACTTATACACCAAAGCATTCGACAGAGCTCGATTTGAGAAATTGGTGCAACTGAATGGAATGAGAAATCCAGAGTGATTAGTCTTCCATAGGGTTCTTATGTCTTAGTTAATAGTTTCTTTTATTTAAAAAAAAAAGGGAGTGTAGGCGTATGGCATTCATTTGCTTCTTACCTAAGGGGAATCGCCTCCGATAAAAGGGGTTAAGTCTTTATCTGCTGGGAAATGATAGTACATTAGAAGAATCGGCTTAATAATAATAAGTAAAAGTCCTAAGTTAGATGTGTTAGTAGATTCTAGTAAGTTACATTAATTCTGCATCTTTTCAACCACGACTTTATTTATCTTTATTTTAGTATACACCCTTCTCCACACTTTATAATTTACTTCGAAAACTTTAGATCTAGACAACTTCATTATATGATATACTGGTAGGCAAATTCTGCTATGATTTCTGAGCATATAATAAGCAATAATTCTTCTGTGTGTTGTCTAGTGTGATCTGTTATATGACATATGACATAGTCTTAATTGTTGAAAGATAGTTTGACCATACACTGTTATCAAGAATCTATGAAAATATGTCAAGACAAATAATAAGAATTATGGCTATTAGTAAAACTACTGGTGACTCTATTGTACTAAGTACAGACCTGACTCCTTTAGTTTTGCCAATGGTTTCAAACTTGTTTTGTCTATACTAAGGGATCTTATGTTGTACTAAGTACAGATCTAGAACCACTAGTATCTACAAAACAGGTTTGATGTTTGTCACATTTTAAGTTCACTCAAGGGTATGTTATATGCTTCGAAAAGAACATCATTTAGTAACCTCTACCTTGAATGTGAAAAATACAGTGTTATGTGTTCTACTTTATTTCTCAGTATGGCGTATTTTGGATCACATTAGGTAATATGCATACCAATAATAAAGGCTTGCTAGGAAATCATTGTAGACTTTATTTATGTGGATCATAATATTATTAATCGTCTTGAACTGTCTATGATAATTGAATGTTTCATTTTGATGAATCAGGATATATTCTGTGGACAACGGTAATCAAGTTATACTTTTATAAATATAAGTTAAAAATTGGTTAAGATGTGAATTTTCTATAACTTATTGTGAATTTCATAAGGTATGCATACTAACAATCTTCTTAGACTTTTTACTCAACATTTGGTTCAGCTGTTTCTTTCTAATATGATCCCACAAGTCGATAAAATCTTAACGCCCTCTATTAGGATGTATTTCTTTTATTTTATTTTATTTTATTTTATTTTTCGTCTATGTGTTTCATTAATACAAGGGTACTTGATATCAATGTTTATTATGAATCATTGTCGTTTTATTTATTTTATACTTTTATTCCTATTTTTATTTTTATTTTATGTTTTTTGTCGTTCGTATTATTGTTTGGTTGCATCACAAGTGAAAAATAATCAGATTTTAGACTTGTGTGTAATGTGTGTGCTATTCTAAGAGAAAAAACAAGTGAAAAATACTATTATTTTAGACTTGTTTATATTATGGAATTAAAATTATACTAAGTCAACATATATGGTCTCTGGTCAAACCCTGCGAATTGACTTTGAACTGCGAGTCGAGTATGGCCTGCGAATTGACAGGGCTTGCGAGTTGAACTCACTCTGCGAGTTGAGTTCCTCTGCGAGCCGAGTCAACAGGTATATATACCTGCGAGTTCACAAGTCAAAAACACACATTGCGAGTTGAACTTACTGCGAATTGACCACTTGCGAGCCGAGACCATATTTCATTTTATATTTTGAGATTTTTGTTCGAGTGTTGGACCTTTGACTCCATAAATCATATCCATCTTTTCATTTCGAACATTTTAAGGTATGAATCAAGGACTTTAACCGAGTAATTAACTCGAAATCGACATTTTAATAAAATGAGGGTTTTGGTTTTTTTTAAAAAAAATTACAAAAATCACTAAAATAATGCTTAGACTAACAAGAAACCTTAGGGTTTATGTTAATCGGAGTATTTTGAACATAATGTCATAACCTGATTGCCTTAAAACTTGCAAATTTTTGGATTTGAATCTGACGTCATCATGGTTGTTCATCTTGCGAGTTGAGTTCAAACTCAACTCGCAGACCTGACCTGCGAGATGACTTGCATGTTGACTTGCGAGTCAAACCTGCGAGTTGACTTGCGAGTTGAACTGCGAGTTGACTTGCAAGTTGACTAGTTCTGCGAGTTGACTTGTCTGCGAGTTGACTGGTTGACTAGTTCTGCGAGTTGACTTGTCTGCGAGCTGACTTGTTGACTAGTTCTACGAGTTTAACTATTTTAATTTAAGAACTCTAGATTAATTATTAAATTAAGAGTTATAAATTACTATGCTATATGATTAGTCGTGTCGACTTAAATGTGAACACGAAAAATCATATACCTTTAATATATAAGACTTATGACTTCTTGTAATAAGTTATATATTTTTAACTAGTTAAATAAAGGGTTAAACTTATTGATTATATATATGATTAACGACTATAATTGATAATTAAGTTTTACAAACTTAATCGTTCAATTTCAAGTCGTAGATTATATAAGTTCATCAATATATGTTAAACTAATTGTCTGACATTTATGTGATCTTTATATTACAGATATGGCTAGACGATTCGTTGCTCATCACAACGTGCTAGTGGACTTGGACGTCACTGCACGAGGTGCCTCTCGTGTTGCTCGAGTTCTCTCATTTCTGGCTCGTTCGACGATACAGTATGCTATTACTGGGTCTCCAGCGTTATCACGGGACCTCTTATCCCAATTCTGGGATAATATTCAGTACGATACTGTTGTAAACCCACCTGTGATTCGTACTCGAGTGAATGATCGACCCGTTGTTTTCTCTTCCTCTGATCTACGTAACATTTTACGGTTGGGAACCATTGATCAGGAAGCCGGACCAACAGTGTTTCCCTCGGACTTCATCGAAGGAGCACTTGAACGTATGGGCTACGTCGAGTAGATGCGTGGACGTCAATTCTTAAAGGCGTTGGTCTTCGAAGAATGGCGATTTTTGTGGCATGTTCTTGTCACCATTTTTGGACCCAAAAAGGGTGGTTATGATGAGTTGAGCCCTTCTCTACTTTCAGCTGTACTGTCCCTGGTTTATATAAACCATACGGTTTCTCGGATTTTGTTTTTGGGGAATTTACTCGACAAATCTTGGGAGGTGTTAGATCCCAATTTTTGATCTATCCACGGTTCCGCATGTTAATCATCAGAGCTTCTATCCCTGATCTGCCGGTTCTTCAAGCAGATCTTTATGTGGATACTATCGGCTTGCGTGGATATAACGCAATGTTTTTGCATAAGTCGAGTCGTTTTGAGATGCAGCCTCAGCTGACTGCGTTATTTGGCTCTCTGATCGATCCTGAGTATGTGGCGCCACCAAATCACGGTTGGCTAGATGTTGATGTGGCTGCAGTTGTGCCTGAGCCATAGGAACTGATTGAGGAGGTCTTAGATCAGGCAAACCAACCAGGGCCACTGATCAATGCTGAAGTTGCTGCATAAGTGGTGCAACAAGTGCTGGCTCAAAATGATGATGCCAATGATCCGATTATGCAGGATGTTGATCAATATGTTGCTGAACCACCATGCATTGATGAACCATCTGGTGATGTTGGTCCATCGGGAGGAGATGGAGAAGCTGCTTCTGATTCTGATTCAGATGATGATGATGAGACTCGACCACCTGGGTCTGTCTCCGGGATTCCAGCCGGGATGATTCGTCAGGGGTCAAAGTTGATAATGGATCCGGCACTCAAGTTGAAAAGAAAAGCCGCTGACCAAGATCCTGACTTCATTCTGGTTGAAGAAGATGAAGATGAAGAAGAAGAGGAAGAGTCGCTTGTCGCTCGACCTCGCAAGCTGTCCAAGCAAACAGCTTCAACCTCTGCAGCCCCTACATAATCACGTTCTACGCCCTCTGAGGCTGATATGATTGCTGCTTTGGTTCGCCCGTCTTCGCATCCAACCACCAAGTCCAGCAGGGTTGCCGCTTGCCTTTTAACGGATGTAGCTACTTAGATAGCTAAGAAAATGCAACCTCCTGCTCCCACCACTACTGATGCTCCTTCAACCTCACCAAAGACTGATTCTGAACGCATTATCCACTTAGAGTCTAGGGTTCGAGACTTGGAGGCTTCCACCAACATCTTGGCATCTCAAGTTCTGTCCCTGTCTGAGAGCGTAACGGAACAAAATAAAGCTTATTCACTGCTCATCAAGACCAATAGCAATTTGATAGATGATGTAGCTGACAAGCAACGACAGATTGACAGACTCGACCGCTTGGTTACCAGCTTTCTGAAGGACGCGCCATCTCAGGGGGAGATATTTCTCTATAGAGAGTCCTCAGAGAAGACGAGCTGGCTAAGAAGCGAAGAAATGATGAAGATGATGATCCCTCAGCCCAAAAGGATAGTGAGTTGGTTGGTCCTTCAATGACTGGTCAGCAAGCTAACACTCAGGGGGAGTCTGCAGGAGCAAGCGGAAGTGGAGCTGGTGCTGGTGCTGATACTGGTACTGAGGAGGGTGGTGTGGATGAAGGTGAAGCTTGTATTAATATAGACTAATTGTAATTATTAATACATTGTAACTTTGAATTATTATGTAATATATTAGACTTAAGATTTTGTATTACAAGTTAAATATGTTATTAAATATGCTTTAAGTTATATCCAATTCAGGTTATGTAAAGTAGTGATCGAAAGTCTTCCGACTTATAGATAGTCGTGTGGCGTGTCCCGATGTAAAATCGGCGGTCAAACTTTTACTATAATCTTTGCATTTTGGACTTGAGAATGTTAACATTGACAAGTTAATTATGCAACGAGAAATATGATATTAATTAATTGTAAACTAGAATGTTTGGTGATCATTATCGTTCACAATACATTAATGTTTGATATTATAAGATTTTTGGAATCTTAGATTGATTGTAATGTTATTTTATAATCAGTAAAAGATTTATAAAGTTAATATAATATACGATAAATACACAAAGGAATTAATAAGAAAGCTCTTAGATTGATTCAGGGAAATCATTGAAAGAACTTATGATATTAATATATTTGTGTATATGTTTCTGTAGGTCTGGAAATGTTGAACTTATCAGATTCTGAAGGCGATATGCCAGATGAAATAGATGAGGACATTGACTTTGACCTAGAAGAAGGAGAATTTGTGCCTCCTGAAGACTGGACTTCCAGTATTGATGTTGAGCTAGACGATGGTGTAGATCCTGATGCAAATATTGATGAACACATCGTAAGCCCATCTACAACTAAGGTGATCATTCAGGAAGAAGATGGAGAAAGAGTTGTTGATTTAGATGAAAATCTAGATGAATCAACTAGTTCTAAATCTGAAGATGAGCTTCCTGAAAGACTCAGAAACAATCCCATGTTTAGACCCTTGAAAAGGAAAAAGCAAAAGGTTGGGATATCTGAGGTGGATGTTACTGGAAAGAAAGTACCAAGGAAAGGAATAATTGGATGGTACTTTGACTCTGATCTGAAACTTTTTGCTATCAAAAGGTTTGATGGAGTTCAATATTTTGACAAAAAGCTTAAAGTCTTTAGCTCTCTTTCTCGATTTGAAATCCGAGACATGGCACGCTTAGAATTGATAAATCCCAGCAATGATCCTTACGCAAACTATGTTGAGAGAATCATTCGAACTGAGGGTCGATCAATGAAGTTTGAAAAGATAAAGCCAAGAGTCGGAAAGACGATCAAATTAAAGGAACGTAGTCAAAGAACTGGAAGAAGACTGAGGAAAAAGACTTATCCAGCTGTCAAGTGTATACAGCAGATACCACTGAAGACAATGCCACAGAACATTTTGGGAAATCTGATGAATTGGCATGTGGACTCAGAGACTGGTGAAGCTGTCATGGTTGAAGTTGATGATGAAGTTGAAGGAGGAGAAAGAGTAATTTTGAAAGTCTATGACCATCGACACCTGATGAATCTGTCGGAGAAGGATCTGTTGAAGTTAAACGAAAACAGGATCCTGACAACAGAAGCATGGGGTGATCTTGCACGAGATTATCAAATGATGGTGAAGACTTGTGTTAAGATGAAGATACATATGGGAAGTAAAATTTACAAGTGAAGACCAAAGACAAAGATGAGATCTGGGTTCGCAGGTTATTGACTTGCGAGCTGAGATTGTGTGTGCGAGCTAAAGTCAACTCGCAAGGCCCATGGCCTGCGAGTTGAGCTGGTTATAAATAAAATAATCACATGCATTTATTGGTATCCGTGCCATTATTTTTACATAGCAATTATTACACACACACCTCGTTTTATGTGCAAAATATATTAATATACTTATAGGTTCGGTTTTTAGTGATTAACAATAGTTAATAATCAAAACAAAGCCTTTTAGTATATAGATAAGTTATATAAACTATAACCTAACGTATTAAGGAATTCCGCACCTTAATACTTAAAGATAATCCGTTATCGAACCAAGATCTAGCGACCTTACAACCCTCATCAATATCCATTTTTCGGGAATAATGAAACCCGGCTTCAGGACTAAGGCCTCTGTCTCATTGAAATGTACAGGATGACCTTTATCACAGACTTAGGAAACACTCACTAGGTTGTGCGTTAGTTCTTCAACATAGTTCACATCCTCTAGAGTCAAAGTACCGTTTGAAACTTTTCCTTTCCCAGTTATTAATCCTCCTTTCTCTCCAGTGAAGTTTACTCGTTGCTTCAATCCTCCTTTTAAGTCCATCAGTTAGACTTCTCTCTCCTGTCATGTGTCTTGAGCAACCACTGTCTACGTACCACCAGCTATCTTCGTTCACAGTATGCTCCTGCACATGACATTTGTACACAATTAATTATCAAGAGAGACCCAAGCCATAACAGACTTGGATCGTCCCTCATCATCAACAAATTTAACTTCTTTAAAGTAACCCTCTTTCCCATCAGGAGGCTTGATTACTTTCGAAGGAGTTTGAGTTTGTTGGTGAACAGTGGTCTTGGGTCTATGAGGTGAATGAGATGCAAACCTCCCTGACACATAACCTTGAGATTTTTGTCCTTGGTTATGATTATTGTTATACCGTAGTTAATCCCATGTGTACGTGAAGTAGAACCAATCTCATAATGACTATGTGTGACAACCCTCGGAAATCGGTAAAATCCGTACACCCTAAATCATGCATTCTTACGCTAATTCCCTCTTTAATAAAATCAAACTTGATTTAAACTGAGATAAGTCTAGCACACGCCCACGTTGCACATTTTGGTGCGCACTACTTTAATGCATGATGCATTACGTTTACGTAATTATTGAGAATTGCACAATATAAACCGGATGATTCCGACAAACACGAATGTTGGTGATAAACATTTCCTAAATAACGTAAGACTATTTAATAGTGGTTATTTACTTATATTATCATGATAGGGCTTATGGCATAATCTTTCAGAAGATTAAGATCAAGCTTATACGGTTTAAATTAAACACAACGAAGAAAGGTAATACGAGAGTTACTAAACGAAACATCAATAATTTACGAATGATTCGGAAATTACTAACAATGTTCCAACCTCCTTTAATCTCCCTAATTAACCTTGCTAAGCACCTACTTAAGCACCTAAGCACTTACTTAATCTTTAAGTAGCTCAAACTTGGAAATTAATTCCAAGCTAGTTGTAGGTCACAAAAGTCAAGGGCAGATTTCTTTCTCCCTTCTTGCATACGTCTCCCCCTTCTCTCAAGGCCATTCTCCACCACACATTCCACCTCCCTCCTTGCTTGCTTATACACTCCATCCTTTCCATCAATTGTCATGCTAGAGTATCAATTTAGCCACTTGCAAGATCACTTGAGTGCTAGTATATTTACAAAGAGAACAAGCACACACATACATACGTACACTCCACATTTTCCATTTCAAAAATCTGCATTTTCTCTCAAGTTCTCTCCCATTTTTCACCACCTTCTTCATCATCCTTCAAACCTTCATTTTTCTTCAAGAGCAACCACCATCAAACCACCCTAGAACCACCATACAACCACCACAAACCACCATGAACCACCACTTTTGTACATCATTTTTCACCATCTTTTAAGCTTTACTTCATCATTGGATTCTTGTGATCTCATAATCTTGAGAACCACCTCATTCAATGGGAAGCTAGAAGTCTTGGGTTTTAAAAGGATTGTTGTTGAAGCTTTCAAGTTCTTTTCTTTTTCTTAACATTTCATCCTAAAGCATTGTAAGGAAACTCTTCCTTTTAATCTTGTCATTTCCTACATTTTGGATACCTAAATGCTAGATGTTCACTCTTGTGTTAAAATCAACTAAATGTATGTTAAAACAAGTTGAATTGTGTTTAAAATGATCAAGAACAAGATTGTTTAAAATGAGTACCAACAAGTGTAACTTGGTAATGTATGTATGCTATAAGATGTTTTAGAAATCTCTAAAGTGAAATGAAAGTAAATATGGTGAAAGAGTAGTTAACACTTGAGGTTGATGACATATAAAACATGGGATGATTTGAAAGTGTTAACACAAGTTTCTAGTTCAAAAGGTAAACAAGTTGATAAAAGAGCGGGAAGCGGCTTTTAAAATGGCAAACGAAACGAGACTTTAAAATGACTAACAAAACCCTCGAATATCTTATTTTGACTAAAGACATGTTTTAATATGGAAAGATAGCTAAAAGGTGTGTGAAATTTGGGTTTAAATTAGGTTAAAAAGGTCAAAAATCCATTTTTTAACAGCTTCCCGGCGGGAGATTGAGTTCCCGGCGGGAGATATTCCCGTGACAAATTTCTGTGACAAATTTCCAGTTTGAGACACATTTTCCCGGGGGGAGAATGGGATCCCGGCGGGAGATTCGATTTCCTGGCGGGTAAACTTATTTTGTAGCCTTTGATTTCTTCTTGAAAGTTGTAGCCCTTTGAGTTACAAAAATTTTGACACTTGAATCACCATAATCGGAGTTTATATGAGAGAGTTATGGCCAAAACCGTGGAGCCTCGCCAAAACTACAATACTTTTTGTTTTTAATATTTACTTCAACGTTTTCACTCGTTTTCTCTTGCATCCGTTCCTAACGATAGTAAACACATCTAAAGCATATTAAGTACCAAAATATCATTTAACTAATGGTAATACGGATAAAACAAGAGATACTACGAGGGACTAAACACGAAGATATTTGAGTAATGGTTTTCTATCTTAAACGAATAAAGGGACTTATTCAACTTCACGTTTTGAACAAACGTTAACTAAAACTATTGAATGAATTTAAAGGTGCGTTTTCATGCTCAATATACGTTTTGAAAGTATAAACCTATAACGTACACTTTAATAGCAAAGTAACTATGTTTTCAAGAAACATACAAGTATACACACAAAACTATCACCAACGGGTCGTACACTTTTCAAAAACGAAATACATTTTCAACTTCCTAGTTGAGTGAACAACTAGCATAGATGAGCGGGTAGCCATCTACATATACAACTCTAGGTGTGCGGGTAGCCACCTACTTTTACGAACATAGATGTGCGGGTAGCCATCTACTTATACAAACATAGATAAGTGGTTAGCTATCTACTTATATAAAGAACCTCATGCGTATAGGGCAGTAGGAGGCTATTTTTGGGCAACTTATTCATTTTAAACGCTAGCACTCGCGTAACTCACCAGGTGAGTTCATAGCCCCTATTTTACTGCTTTTTACTGCTTTCTAAATTTGGGGTGAAAAACATATGTACTGTTTACATACAAACTGTTTTCATGCGATAATTGAAAACCTGACAACGAATCCTTGTGCGAACCTATGTTAAACTAGTTGTAGTGCATAGAAGTCCTCATGACTACAAACTGTAACCATTAGCTAGATGACGCTAGCCACCGAATATGCGAATAGTACTATTGGGATGACATACCTCCCACTTTTGTTAGTCATGCTAACTGCCGACTATATGTCGAGATGAGGAGCGTATATTTTAATGGTCCCAGGAAAAAACATTAAAAGTCGTGGTTTGGTTATAGGCCTAGGTGTCATCACTTTAACTCGTAAGGTCTTGCAAACCTTCGGGGGATCACCATCAGCTATTTATTGTTTTAACTATGTATCATCGTACTATTTGCCATGGATGGCACGAGATGATTTGTGAAACGTTTACTCAACTTTTGGTTTAAATGATGATGTCTTAAACCTGTGAATTTCACTCAACAATTTTGTTGATCCTTTTAACTATGTTTTTCAGGGAATTAGCAGCGACGTAAGATCATGCATGCATATTTTGGGACCCTTGCTCACCACGATGAATAGGATGCCATTCTTTTGATAAATATTGAAACTATGATTTGTGATTAAAATGTTAATCATATTCTTTTGCTAAACATCCATCGTCTTGTAAACACGATGGAACATGTAACCGTGGAACTTAAACTATTTATGGCATTCTAAATATATGTTTGCGATAATCATATGCTCTCGATTTACTTGTCGAATTGATCCCCGTCACGCCCCGTGCTTCCGCATTACTTAAACGAGACACAATTTTATTGGGGTGTGACACTATGGTTTCGTGAACTAGAACCAATCTCAGAATGACTACGGTTTCGTGAAGTAGAACCATTCTCATAATGACTATGGTTTCTATTAAGAGTCCTATATCTCCACGGTGTGTGATCTCTACAATGATTGAAAGTGGTATCATTTTGAGTTAAAAATCGTTTAGGTATAGGTTGAGAAACATTGTGTGTTTCTTTTCTTTTCAAAATGTTTACAGGTGTATTTATGGTGTTACTACCCATTTCAGTTTTAGGACTCGACCTGTCTACATCCATCTTAGAAGTACCCGGTGACATGTCTCTGTTTACCGGTCTATGCATTGCTTCTGACTTCTTATTAGGACAACAAGAAGCCACGTGCCCTTTTTGGTGACATTTGAAGCACGACATTAACTTCCTAGATTTAACTTCTTTTGCGTTTTCTAAGTCAGTATATTTCTGAGTCACTGAAGTTTTAACTTTTTGTTCCTTAATATCCCTACCATCTAATTCAAATTTACACTTGTTAGATGTTGGATCATTAATAACAGGCTTCTCTGTCTCAGATATCTATGACTTATTAGTTGGATTATTTTCAGCGTTAACAGGCACATCAGTCATTTCTAAGTCAATAGAAGCAGTAGTGTAATTTGAATTAAATGGAGGAGGTACATCATGACAACCCAATCCAGTTATATCCTTTACAATACGTTGAGTACTAATTATATGATCTAAAGTTAAGGAAGATGTCCTATAACTTTCAAACTTACGATTTAACTCAACTAACTTCATCTTAGACTCAGACAGCTCTTGATCTTTACTAGCAATATCTTTGTTTAAGTCTTTTAAGTTGAGATACAAACCATTTATTCGAATAGATTGTTCATTAATAGTATCTCTAAGTACTATCTTATCTGAAATATACGACTTAATCTTTTCTTTAAGAGCTAATTTATCCTCACTTAGCCTACGTACATCACTTTTCATTAGTTCTAAGTCAGATGAAACAGTCCTATATGATTCTGCATATACATTCACTTAGGACTGCAAACTAATAACTAGTTGACATACATCAGTAAGAGTGAGAATATCAAGACATACCCATTTTTTGTCTGTTTGGAGTTCAGCCATTTGAGCCACAAAGCCTTCAGGACACAGATCTTCCGTTGATCCCATGTCCAGCACATCATCAACAACTGCTGTCTCATTTGATTCCAGTGTCTACACTTGAGATTCTTCTGTAGTTGGCATGTAAGATGTGGATTCAACAGTTTTATCTTGATCATCAATTTCAGCCATAAGTGCTTCTTCAATTAAAGCACTCCAGTCATAAGAACCATCAAGTTGCTGAACTACCAAGGCTTTGGATGCTAAGGACATGCCTTGTTTTACAGGATTTGCAAATTGCTCTGTCTTGGGTCTCTGACATTCCCTAGCAAAGTGTCCATAAGTCTAACAGTTATAACACTTTACTTTGGATTTATCAAAACTAGGTTTGTTACCCACTACTTTCCTACCAATACGCTTTAGGAAATTTAAACTCTCCTTGGGCCACTGGAGATCCATTTCCTCTAAGTCATCAGGGTCAACTTGATCATAATCCTCGTCAAATATAGCAGGATCATTAATTTTCCCTTGAATGTAATTCTCATAGGAAGCAACAAATGAAACAAGCACATAAAGTTGTTGTTCTGCAGATTTCACACTCATAGGCATCTTATGATGCCCTTGAGCTGACTTCTCAGAAGAAGTATTCTTGCTTCGAGTTTCACTTCCAGCTGAGGCTATAAAACATAGGTCTTCGGATAAAATTTCACCACTGTCATCAATAGCACCAACCAGTAGTACAGAGGTTGATGTTGATGAAACATTTGAGAGACTAGATTTTCCATGGTATAGCCCAGGATCCTGTACCTGATCAAAATCTGTATCTCTCATTTTCTTAGTAAAATCATATCCTCTGAGCTTGTCTATAGCCTGCTCCAGAGTCATTTTAACATATCTTTCTTCATTGTCTTTAATCATCACTCCATACATTTCCCACTTAGGAGGTAAACCCTCAAGAAACTTGTCGGTTTTCTCCCTATCAGAACATGTAATATCATGGTCATCCAGTTCACTTAGGAGATGGTAATACCGAGTGATGTAAGCATCTAGATCTTCTCCTTTCAAAGCCTTAAAGACAGTAAATTGTTTCTTTAAAAGACTCCTTTTACCTTCTTTAACCTGTGGACTACCCTCACATCTTTTCTCAAGAGCTACCCAGAGCTCTTTAGTAGTGTGAAAAGATTTTAGTTGATGATTAATTTCCCTAGGAAGACTCATCTTGATCGACGAATGAGCTTTGTTCTCATATTCATAGTCCTTTTTTTGCTCATCGTTCATCCGGTTATAAGGAATAACCACAGTTACATTCTCAACAATTTGGGTAGGTGCAGTGTATCCAGTCTTGATACATTCCCAAATAATCAGATCATGGAAACGACAATAGGATTCAAACCTATCCTTCCATCCATAGTAGTTTTCAAGTCGGAGCAATTTAGGTGGAACATTAGATTTTCCAATCTTATGGTCCATCTCAATCATTCTACTTAAGTCAGACATCTTTGCAAATCCCAAAATTAAAAGGTCACAAAAATTCAGAATGTTCAGTTCGCAAGAACTCATCTCGCAAGTCAGTTCGCAGAAATTCAACTCGCAGGAATTCAGTTCGCAGAAACTCAACTCGCAGGACTCAACTCTGTTCACAGGAACTCAACTCGCAGGACTCAACTCAGTTCACAAATCTCAGTATGCAGATCTTAGTTCGGTTCGCAACTCAGTTCGCAGAATCGGCTATAAACCCCAAAAATAAAAAATTTAGGTTTTTGAACATCTAAACCCTAAGATTTCGAACGTAAACGAACCTAAAAGTTTCCAGAGACTGATTTTGGTCGCAAATACGCACTAATTGCACGTAAAACAACCCTAAATCAACCGTTATTATCCCAAATCAACAGTTATTATCCCAAATAACCTCGAACCTACGCGTATCTAGCTGTAGGTTATGATACCAATTGTAAGTCCGTATGCATAGGATTGATAACGAGGTTATCTTAAGGTATTAAGGTGCGGAATCCCTCAATACTAAGTTATAGGATCTATAACAATTTGTTTCACAATTATTTAGTGAATCGGAATACTAATACGCTTTGTATTGATTATAACGGATGTTAACTATCAATACCTAGCCTTTAGAATACTTTGAAATAAGTCTGGAAACACAGGAAATTCGTATCTGATTAATGGCAAAAGTTAATTAGGGATTAAACCTAATTTCATTATATAACCGTCTCGGTTCGCGGGTCATGGGCTCTGTGAACTGACTTAGTTCGCAGCCCATCTTGGCCCAGCGAACTTAGTCGGTTCGCAGTCCAATCTTGTCCTGCAAACTGACTCGGTTCGCAGTCAAACATGGTCAACATTTTTTCAGCATTTTAATATTTTGCTCTAAAATGTTTACCAACCAATATTTTTCATTACAATTCAAAACCAATGTACAAACTTGATTACAATTAATAGTATTCCTATTACAAGCTAGATCTGTTGTCACAAAACATGTCTCAACAATATATTCTAACTAGTAAGGGGTTTATCAAAAGTGGCGAAGTTTTTGGTTTTAATTAAACTAAGGCAAAGCAAAGAAAAAGTAATGTAAATGCAGATAATAAAGGAGTGGTGTTTGTTATGATTTCGTTAGCTATATTATGAGATAAAGTGTTTAAAGTTGTGTTTAATGGAAACGTTTTTCAGGTACTTATTTATTTGGTTATATTGAGTGTTGCTAGTGTAGACACAAAATTCCCTACTAATCGATTAGCATGTCACAAGGAATTCGGCCGTAATGATTCTGATCGGAAAGGTATTGCTCAACTCTACATTGCCTAGTTACGGGAACAATGACCCTTCTTGGAATATGAACATTCCTGGGTGTACGAATAAAGTAGCAAAAACCTATTTTATTATCTGATCGTTCTTACACCCCATAACAATCAATATAGCCTTATGATCTGGTGTTTGAATTTGCTTTCCAAGCTTAGGTAAAATCGAATTGTGATAGACAATAAGAGTAGAATGCTTGTTGATTCTTTAGTCTTTCGTTTTAGATTTATAAACTGAGTTTGTATTTTAGCACATTTAAAAGCTATATTTATGTTTTAAAACAATCTTTCCAAAATATACCAAGGAATCCCTAAACTTTTGGCTATGTATTCTATTGTCGGTATTTCCATAGATTCAAGTTCAGACCATGTTTAGAAAACGCCTTATGGTTGTTGACAATGTAAATCAACTATTAATTAGTTGTTCCATTGCTTTGATTACTTACATGATGTTGGTTCATAGTATTTTCCATAATAGTTACTATATACTATTGGTGGTTCCATAGCAATCTAACGATGTACTGTTGCGGTGAACACATCGTGTCTTAATCTAGACCATAGTTATTTTATAGCTAAAGTACTTCACAATGCCTTTCATAGTATTTTCCATAGTAATTACGATGTACTTCACTTGCAGCGTTCCATAGTAATCTACGATGTACTTGTACGATGACCTACCTAGCGTTGTAATTAAACCAAAAGACTGATAATTAGTTACCTTGTATTAAGGTTCGCGAAACCTTAATATCAAAGTTGTAATCATGTTCATTGGTGAAAAGGCGATGTTTATATTTATGTTTTAAAATCATAAATAGAAAGCGTAATTAAAACAGTACGTTTCCGAATAAACAGCATAACATTATCCCATAATTGATTAACTACATCATAACAAACACGCAATGTAGGTTAGATAACGTGGGTAAAAACGTGACTTTTTACGCGATATCAATGGTCAACATTGCTACATTCATGACCACTCGCCTCCGTGAAATCTTTAACAGAACGCACCCTGATCAGCATGAGCTTCTCTTTCATGCGGGACTTCGTGAGGTTTACAACAAAATGATATGAATCTTTCGGAATTCAAACCTCACTTTGTCCGATCATCAAAGAAATCTCATTCGTGGAATTCATGAATTCGTGAATGAATCCAGAGGAACACCACTTTTGCAGATTATGACGATCTTGATTTGCGCTTCCTCAGATTCATGGATTCACTCAGGGTTCGAGAACCATCCAGAACGTGAGAGAATCGAAGCTTATGGGATTGATATAATTGGACCTATTGCTAGAGCTGTCGATGACATCACGTTCGAACTATTGAACTTGGCCAGAGTTGCTGCAGATTACTTTAGGAGTTTCCAGACAGAAGCTGAGGAAATCCTGGATCTGACTCAGACCATCGTTCGCCACTTCCTGAAGTTCTACCAACCGATAGCTAAGGCATACAACACCTCTCGCCCTAGGAGCGCATCCACCGCTTGATCTTCGGCGAAGTAAAGTCGAGCTCTCGACTCTAAAAGCAGAGCTTCTCGGGATGCAACCCGTGGAATAAAAATATCCTTTAGTACTATTATTTTTAATAAGTGAAGAAAAATCTCTGACTATCTTTCACACTTGGATATAAAAACTTAATTTCCAAAATAATTTTGAACTTTTTGCCGCCACACTAGTCCCAGATTTTTCAAAAAAACTCTAATTCATGTGTTTTGAGCATTTGAGGTACTTGCATAATACTTTGATGCATGATATTCTAACTCGTTGAAAACACATGTCTTATGAATAATTTGTAATAGAAAATATCTTTTCAAAATTCAGGGATACTAGTAAAAGTTGCAAAACAAAGATATATCCAAAGTGTTCACACCTACGAGATACGGGCCATATCCATCATCCAACCACTTTAGACTTTAGGCTTCTTTAGAGCATCAGACTTTTGACACCTTCATTCTTTGTCTGCCATCCATCCTCTGAGCTCTTAGCACCTGGGGAGTCTCTTCTTACTTATCTCTGTTTTTATAATTATCAACTGTTTTGTTTTCTGCGTTAGGAAATAACGATAATCTATATCCAATCCTAAGCTTATCACTAAGTGTGGGATTCCAGCTCAACTAACACTTGAGAAACATTTTCCGACTTGCTCAAATTCTAAGTGTGGGATTTTACTTTCAGTAAAACCCTCACTAAGTAGAACATTAGGCACAATGATCCTCTAAAGTATGGGATAGCAGTATAGAATACCACAGATAGATTTTTAATTCCAAAAGCAAACTCTGAAAATGTTCCTCAAAGTAAACCTCATTATGCTTAAAATTTTTCAAAATTTCAAAATTTCTGAATTTAAATGTCTTTGAGAGGAATCACTTTTGAATATGAGTAGTTTATTTTGGAAAGTACAGATGAATAAGGTTGGAAATTCCTTAAACTGAAATGACAATCTAAGAGGGGCATCGCATGACTAGGCACATATAACCCATAATCATTGTTGTGAGGTATTTTGAGCCTATCAAAAAACATTCATTTTAAATGCTTCACTATTCATTTGTTGTGTGTGCCGATGCATGCATTCAGAATTAGAAATTGCTCCTGGTATGCACTTCGAGACCATATTGATGAGTACCGTACGCGGTATAGGTGCAATTAGATGACCTTGACATTTCCTAGGAATAAAACCATTTCATCATACTTCAAGCCTAACCCGACCAACCCTCATTTTTAGTGTTGAAGAATCCTTAGAAAACCATCTTGAGCCTAAACTTGTTCATTTCCCTTAAAACTCACATCTTTAAACCCACTTACCTCCAAACCCCCACAAACTTATCTGGTGGAAGTTCGTGATGTCATTCTTTAATTTGGTTT
The DNA here is from genome assembly GCA_963921325.1 of Logfia minima. Lineage (NCBI taxonomy): Eukaryota > Viridiplantae > Streptophyta > Magnoliopsida > Asterales > Asteraceae > Logfia > Logfia minima. Next base: position 13,676,618 of record OY992777.1, read on the forward strand.
GTTTGGACGGAGGGAAGTATTTGGTTTGGAATTTTGTGGCCATGTCCGCTGGATAGCTGATGGGTCCACCTCGACCTTCAATCGAGGGTTTGGTGTTGTTAGCGAGCGGGATGCGAGCAGCAATCAGTTGTTGAGACCGGGAGCGTTTTTCTCGTCGAATACTCCAGATGATAGACTCAGGATCGGGGAAAGGAGTGATTGGCTCAGGTCCGGTCGATCGGGTCATACACGGGAGAGAGTTTTGAAAAGAATTGTAGGGGGTTTTAAGAAGGGAAACTATCTAAAGGGTTTGCTAAAAGGAAAGGTTCATTTGGACTACTCTAAATCGTACGGTTGATTCCCCGGCAGCGGCGCCAAAAACTTGGTGTGCGCTGCTCGGTTGCCAAACGACACCGACCGTTCGGGGCGCATTATTAAAAAAGCTTGATGCGGGCCAAACGGTGGGTCGCGGCGAGTGTCGTCGGGGTAATTGTTGGACGACAACCAATCGACCCGTACCAGTGGGTGTTTTATATTTTTAATGTTGGGTATCCTAAGTTACTACTACTTATTATCTAATAAGGTTATTATTAGGGTAGTAAGCGGTAGGTATGACTTAGGTGTCGTTCTTCAAACTACACAGGCATAGGAATTTAGGGAGGTTTAATTATCTTTTGTAATTTAGGGAGGTTGGGTGTGAGTACTCAAATGAAGAAAAGATGCAGATTAAGAACAAGTATTTTTCTTTTTGGACAAGAGAAAGATGTTCACACAACGTATCCAAAGATTTTCAAGATGATTTTCTTAGGCATACTTTCAATTCTCGCGATCTTGGAATGTACACGACTAGGCAATCTCACTAGGTGGTCACTCAATTCACTCAAAGTGTATTGAATTCCCTATCATTCTAAATCAAATGAAATCGCTCAAATACTAGTCGTGCAACATTCATCGTCATAGGCTTGATCGAGAATCATATCTCCACCACTTAGATGGGGATGACACTAATTATCACCGGACATTTAAGTGGGTTGTAATGTTTTGTGAGGGTGAAAGGGTATAGAAATGGATAGTTTTAGGTTTAAGGGTATTTCTCAACTTAGAATTCTTAGGGTTATGAAAACCTTTTATTTGGATAGGCATCATGGGCATGAGGAAGGGATAGTAGGTAGCTTTTGTGACATATTCCACTTTGGAATATGTTTGACATGGAATTTTTGAGATTTTTCCAAAGAAGGCGGAAGCACTTAGCTTTATGACATCTTTTTGTGGTTTTTCTTTTGCTAAGGAATTTCTAAGGGATTTGAGAACATGAATACGGTTTTTTTTTTTCTTTTTTTTTTTAACTGCAGTCTTTATTCATATAAACTATTTTACTCTTGTGTTCAAAAGTGCCAATTTTTCGCACCTATATGGATGAACATGAAATAGTATGATGTTGTCCTCTTTCATCATTTTTTTTCCGTCCCTTAGAAATCCTTCTTATTTGAGCACCATGATGTCAGCTACAAGTGATCCTGATTGTTTTGCATTTTGTATTCAATCTCAAAAAAAATTCCATATTTTGACGAGTGGTAACTTTGTAAGCACACGATGACTTTTCTCGTTTTCGTGATTTTTGTGAGGGGAAGCGCACGAGATCTTTTGGTCATGACAAAACACAGAAGGACTGAGGTGAATACTCACACAAAAAGAAAAGGATATCCCGATAGCGATTTTTTATTACCTTCAAAATTCTAAGTCGAGTTATTGTGGGAATTTGTTTTCGGATGTGAAAGGGTTTAAAATGTGGTTTAATAGAAATGAATAGCCTAAGGCTCAACAGGGTTTTCTAGGGGATCTTTAACACTTAAAGTGAGTGTTGGTTGGGTTGGCTTGAAACGATATCATAAAAGGGGTTTATTCCTAGGAAGTGTCCAGGTCACTTAATTGCACCTACACCACGTATGGAGCCTGTCAATATGGACTTGAAATGCATAGCAGGAGCAAGTTCTAATTCAAAATGCATGCACCGGTCATACACAACAAATGGATAGTGAAGCATTTAAAATGAATGCTTATAATTAGGCTCAAGATCTCACAACAAATATAATAGGTTGTATGTGCCTAGTCATGCGATGCCCCTCTTAGATCCTCATCTTAAAAATAATTAGAATCTGACATGATTCCACCTCTCTTTGCCAACTATTGAATACTTGTGAAAAATCTACACTTTTGCTTTCATTTTTGACTCAAAATTTTTGAAAATTTGGCAAAATAAAAGTTGTTGATACATCTTATAGTGTCTGTCAGTTGGTCTAGTCTGTACTGTGTCTGTAAATGAAATAGACTTAGTGAAAATTACATTTTCTGTGTACTGCGACACAAGCCTTGTGTCGCATTAGTTGTAGTTGCGACACAGTGCTTGTGTCGCAATAGTGAGCTTAGCGACACAGTGCTTGTGTCGCAGAACGGCCAGACTGTTTAGTATAAATATCAAAGTTAGAGATATTTAGGGTAACACATTTTTGCACTCACTTTATTCTCTGTATTTTGGCTGCTACACTCTCTTTGAGAGAATATTTTGGGGATTGAGTAATATAAAGTTTTATTCCATTTGTTTATCATTTTGTCCAAACTTTATATTATTTTGCTTGTGCTCTTGTCTCCTTATCCACTTGATTTGATTAAAAGATCACCCCATTGGGATCCACAAAAGTGATTGATTATTTTTGAGGACTTGCATAAGCATTTTATAGACATTTGAGAAAATGAAGGATATACTGCTATCCCACACTTAAAAATAAACATTGTCCCCAATGTTTCGCCACTAAGTAGGGGGATCCCACACTTAGGGTTTTACTTTAGGAAAATATATAGATTTAAAAGTTTTCTATTGATGGGGTGTTTAATCCCACACTTAGACTTTTAAGCGGGCTCTCAGCATATCTGAATATAAATAGATAACGAGATTTGGAAAAATACTTCCTTACGGACAGGTGAGCACTGGACTTTAGGATCAGATTTGTGGAGGAGTGGTGTGAGTGATTTGCTGGATTTTGTGGATCAGAATCTTTTAAGATCATCCATTCCTTACAAAGCTGATTCTGCAATACCCATAAATACGGTTAATGCCAATGTCTGCTTGATTAGAATCAATCTCCGTGAAGTGCACTTGAGCTCAGACAGGCATGATCACCATCCAAACACTTCGCCAATTCCACACGAATATAACTAAGAACAAAATTGTGGATCCCTTAATGGTGATCTTTACTCAAATCATATGACTAATGAAGACAAAACAATAGATATAAAGTTTGTATTGAATGCAAATCAAGTGAAAACAAAACTTTATAATCACTAATCCCCAAAATATTCCCTTACAATCAATGAAGCAGCCAAAACAGAGAATAAAAAGATTGGGAAATATGTCTTACCCTAAATATCTCTAACAAGGGTATTTATACTAAACTGTCTGGCCGTTCTGCGACACAAGGCTTGTGTCGCAGAGATCACTAATGCGACACAAGCACTGTGTCGCAACTACAACTCATGCGACACAAGCCTTGTGTCGCAGTACACAGGAAATGTAATTTTCTAAGTCATGCGACACAAGCCCTGTTTGTCTTGCTTCGAAAATTGAAGAATGCTTTCTCTCCCAAGTAGAACCAAAGAAGACAGCTGATGCGTTAAAGGATCCATACTGGGTTGAAGCTATGTAGGAAGAGCTTCAACAATTCAACAAGCTGCAAGTATGGACTTTGGTGCCTTTACCCAAGGGTGTTCATCCTATTGGCACTCGTTGGGTATATCGTGTGAAGAAGGATGATCGGGGCGTGGTAATTCGCAACAAAGCACGTCTAGTGGTCCAGGGCTTCACTCAAATTGAAGGTTTGGACTATGATGAAGTATTTGCTCCGGTTGCTCGTTTGGAATCCATCTGCATTTTCCTGGCGTACGCTTCATTCAAAGGATTTCGGGTTTACCAGCTTGACGTTAAGAGTGCATTTCTGTATGGTCAAGTGGTTGAAGAGGTCTACGTCAAACAGCCGCCTGGATTTGAAGACTCTGTTCATCCGAACTACGTCTGCAAGCTGGATAAGGCATTGTATGGTCTTCATCAAGCTCCTAGAGCTTGGTATGAACGGCTTGCGACTCATCTTCTGAAGAATGGTTTTGTACGCGGAACGATCGACAGTACTCTCTTCATCATGCATGCAGGGGAGGACTTGTTATTAGTACAGGTTCATGTGGATGACATCATCTTTGGTTCCACCAAGGATGAACTGTGTCGCGACTTCGAGCGGATCATGAAGTCAGAATTTGAAATGAGTGCAATGGGGGAGCTGAACTTTTTCTTGGGCGTACAAGTCGAGCAATCTGCTAAAGGGATTTACATTCATCAGTCCAAGTACGTCAACGACATGCTTACGCGGTATAACTTGACTGACTGTAAATCCTATGGGACGCCTTTAGAGCTGAATCATCACCTTGGTCCAGCGGAAGATGAAGAGGACTGTCCGGAAAAAGATTACCGATCTATGATTGGTTCTCTGATGTATCTCACTGCATCGCGTCCGGACATTGTCTTTGCAGTCTCTCTCTGTTCTAGGTATCAGGCTAAACCGAAGGTGTCTCACATGAAGGCAGTTACACGAATCTTCGGTTATCTCAAATGTAGACCAACTCTTGGTCTCTGGTATTCTAATGAGAAAACCTTCGCGCTCACTGCTTACTCGGATTCGGATTATGGGGGATGCAATATGGATAAGAAGTCCACTTCTGGTGGATGTCAGTTTCTTGGACCTCGGCTAATATCATGGCAGTGCAAAAAGCAAACAACTGTTTCTACCTCAACCGCAGAGGCTGAATACATTGTTGCTGCTAGTTGCTGTTCCCAGGTTCTTTGGATACAACACCAGTTGCACGATTACGGTTTACTCTTAACTATGACTCCTATTCATATAGATAATACTGCTGCTATATGTATTACTCGTAATCCTGTCCAACACTCTAAGACCAAACACATAGAAATTAGGTTTCATTTCATTCGTGATTGTTATGAAAAACACCTAATTGATCTGGTCCAAATAGATACCCTTAAGCAGAATGCCGACCTGTTCACCAAAGCCTTTTCCCGTGCTCGTTTCGATGAGCTAGTCAACATGATAGGGTTACGTTTCTTTCCCATTCAAAAGTAATATTTGTGACCTTAGTCTGTTATGTGCTTATTATTTAAGTTTTGTTTAAAAAAAAAAAAAAAAAAAAAAAAAAGGGTAGGTAAAGCAATAGCCATTCTTTATGTTATTTAACATTTAAGAAAAGCAACGTTGCAACATTTGTTAAAAGACGTTTAGTTGTGTCTCAAAACATCTAGGGATATGATAGTACATTAGGAGACACTCCTCAAACGACAATCTCAAGTTTTATCCTCGATATATCAGTAGGTTTATCTTGTATGTGTTACTCTTGCTCTTATAAACATCTGATTACTTGCACGATGTATTGGTAGACATGTTCACACTCTTCTTTTAGCAACTAAGAAATACTTTAATCCGTGCTTACTCTTTTGTGATGACCATCATATGATGTATGACAATGTGTCTTAAATTCTTATGTATTAGCTTGTCATGCTTCAATTGACTTGAGTTTGTATTTGACAACATTTGGGGATTTATGCTGTCTGTTTCCTTTGTTGTACGTCCGTACAGACCTGGTCTCAGTCAGTATACTTTCAAACATTAAGCAAACAAAAGTCAACGTACTTTCAAATCTTATAAAATCAAAGATTACTTACAAGGTCGCCAAATGGTTTGACCAAGTCTGGCTTTGCTTACACCTGAATCAAGTGTATGTCGCTTTGTTGTACGTATGTACAGACCTGTCACCACTGGCTTGATTCTTAAAAATGTTGAATTCAAACGCTTTCTCTAACTAATCGAAGTTTTGGGCATGACTTGATACTAAAGAGTATATCTATGGGGGAGTCACAGAGATCTATTCACTCTCACAATAACTGCTAAGCTTGAAGTTGTGTGTGTTACGTGTTTAAGTGGACAAACAATACTGATAATCGTCTTGTTTCAGACTGCGTCTAAGGCCTGATAACTTTCTTGATAAACTTAAAATTGGACAACTATACTGATAATCGAATTAAAGTTTGATATTGTCTTACGAGTCTGTCTTTCTAATATGATTCCTACAATGACACATCTCAAACTGTTCTTTTCTGTTTTTACTTATTATTTATTTATTCTGCTATTTGGTTTCTTTAATTCGTTCACTAAGTGTCACAAATATAAAATATCTTAAAAACGTGAACTCTTGATTGACTTCTGCGACACAAGGCTTGTGTCGCTTATTTGTGTTGACTAACCTGCGACACAAGACTTGTGTCGCATACTTTATGGCCCAGCGACACAATCATTGTGTCGCCCTTTTATGTCGCCTATTGTGCTGACCCTTCAGCGACACAACCCTTGTGTCGCACATTGTGTCGCTGCCTTGTGTCAGGGGTATAAATACCCTCGTGTCGCTGTAATTAGTATCTAATTACTAGCGACACAACATTTCAAATTCAGCGACACAAGGCTTTCCAGCGACACAACCAACCCGCTTAGTTTTTCGATTATCTTGTTTGATTCTGTGGATTTCTACTGCTTTCTTCGCTTGCATTTTGTTCTACTTACTCAAACGCGCTTATAGGTACCAAATATAACATCTATTACTCAGTATTCAATCCAATATGTGCATTTGAACATTCGGTTTCTTAGGGTTTATATATTTTGCGAAATTAATTGACTAAATGTGTTCTAATATGGATAATTCGTGTTGATTTATACTCCTGCTATGTTAATACACCTTCGGACATGATCAAAACACAAAACCCCTATTTTTTGTTCATCAGAATAATCTGGGTTTCAAAGTGTTCATCTTTGCGACACAAGCGTTGTGTCGCTGTCTTATGATGCTGTCATACTGCGACACAATACTTGTGTCGCTGTCTTTTGATGCTGCTCATGCTGCGACACAATTCTTATGTCGCTGCCTTATGACGCTGCTCTTCTGCGACACAATTGTTGTGTCGCTGCTTTATGTCGCTGAATTGTCTGCATCACAACTGCTATGTCGCAGATCGCATTGTGCGTCACAATCCTTATGTCGCTAATAAATCATTAATTTGATTAAATTGCAAAACTTCGACATAACTCGTTATGTCGCAGTATATCCTGCGACACAAGGCTTGTGTCGCAAGACATTTTTAATTCACAAATGTCAATGTTATTTATTGAAAATAACGGCTTTCAAGTTTCTTGTGTTCTTACAGATATGGCAGTGTAAATGTGAACGCTTTGTTCTGGGAACCACGTCACAATGTGACTGCCTTTTTAGATGATGACAAAGAGTCGGCCGCACCATATAGACCCATGATCGCTTTTCTTCGCCGCTCTCGGATCTATAATGCCATCACGGCCTCTACCGCTATCTACTGTGATCACGTCACGGATTTTTGGGCTAATGCGGCGATAAACTCAGATCTCCCATACACCAGGATTATCTCCCGAGTTCATGATCGTGAGGATCATAATATCCGAACAGACTATCAGAGAGTTCTTTGAGTTTCCTGACGACTCAGAAATGCCCGTTACTTTTTCAAATGCGTTTATATCTGGCGGTATGATACGTCTGGGCTATCCAACCATTCCCAGAGATCAATATCGCAAGGCCTTTCTCACCAAGGTCTGGCGGTATTTGATGCATATAATGATCGTGTGCCTTTCTGCACGAAAAGCTGGTTTCGATGGCATCAGCCATTCGACTGCGTCAGCAATGCTGGCGCTGGTATACAATAAGCCCTACAATTTTTCAGGATATATCTTTCGAGCTTGGGTAGACCACACTCAAGCAGGTGAGAGCCAATGGGCTCTGTACCCACGATTCGTTCAACTACTCATCAACCACCTGCTCCCGGGATTACCGGTGGCCCCACAGCACCAATTCAGACCAACGCCAATG